>JAJJMC010006205.1:0-28447 GCA_023531435.1 Papaver californicum | reverse complement strand
GATTTTGAAACCCAAATTTGACCTTAAAACTCAAAGGTAAAAACATCAGTTACGGTTGGGTTTCGGCTGAAAACCCAACCGTAAGGTTTATGAGCTTAAAACATAATTCCCCTATGATATTACGGTTGGGTTATTTTCAAACCCCAACCGTAAATTCTATTTGTGGAAAGTTTTGGGTCGTTTTTGAATTATATTTTTTTTGGGTTTTCAAATAGAGCCGTTCAAACCTTGTACGACCCATTTTTCAAAATATAACCGTTATACTTCTGGTTTATAAGTGGAATAGTTGAGTACATATCCTTTCCATCCATTTTTTTCAAAAAATAAACCTTTATGTTACAACAATCATCTCCAACATAGTGGAACATGGGTCAACCTGGCATTAAAAATCCAGATTTTTCTTTGGAAGAAGATTTATGTATTTGCCGCAACTATGTATTATGTTTTCCAAAAAGAGGAGAAGAAAGAAGGCAAAGTGGTATAACGAGTCCGAGTTATTGGCAAACAATCCATGAAAATTTTTGTTCTGAAACCGGCAACCCTTATACCCGTGATCACGTCAAGTTGATTTGTCGATATAACACTATACAGCGATACGTATAAGAATTTATGGCATTAGTTCGTATTATTGGTCAACTACGACTTAGGGGTGAAACCGATGATGAGGTGTTACAGAGATCTCTTGAGGAATGGAGGAAATGGAAAATATGGCCCTTTTTATACCTACCTCATTATCACATCCTAAAAGACTTTTTGCTCACTCGCAAACCTATTTATTAGTTCTTTTGTAATGCCATTGGGTTTTTTAGTGTTAATTTCAATTGTATCCCAGGTTACTTTAATGATTTCATGGGTTGTAATGTGGTCAAAAATTTGATGTTTACATAAATTTTGTGTTTTGAACCCAGTTTTGAGTGAATTGAAATTCCAAAAAAAGGTGAATTATAATAATATTACGGTTGGGTTTTGAGTGCAAACCCAACCGTAAACCTTCCAGTTTAAATTCATCCAGGTTTACGGTTGGGTTTGTACTCACAAACCAACCATAAAAGTGACAGGTTTACGGTTGGGTTTTGAGTACAAACCCAACCGTAAACCTGAGTGAATTTAAACTGGAGGGTTTACGGTTGGGTTTTCACTCAAAACCCAACCGTAATATTATTATAATTGTTCAGTGACTAGTTTACGGTTGGGTTTTTACTAAAAACCCAACCGTAAACCTGGAAACATTTTGTAGTAACACATATGATAGTTCAAATTTTTATATTCCAAAAAACTATATTCATATTATGATTCCTCCAACATACATATTAACATTCTGACTCCGACTCAGAAACAAATGATATGAATTGAAATGTCGGTGAGGGTTTTTAATGCCTTCCAGAGTTCGAAATTGTGCTTGAATCTGTGACACCAAGACTTGGCGATATCACCGTCGTACCCATCCTGTAAAGGGGGTAATGGACTTCCTTCTTTCAACTTTAGACCAACAAAATGGCAGTTCTGCACCAGCCCAATCACACATCTTCTATTTGCCAATTGTTCGACAAATGTTGATCTTGTTGGTGCAAATGTTAAACAATATCCATTTGAGATATAATGGATGACGCAATTAAAAGCGTTGGCAAGGATTTGGCCACATATTGGCATGCTCATCCAATACTCACTAGTGCAATTCTTATTGCCTATTAAACGCCTTTCGAGAGCAATGAACTCCTCGTTTAACAACGACTCTTCATCTCTATATGCACACATCATTGGCTTGTATATATCCGGGTAAGAGCGTAGTTCAACCGCTGACTTATGCCTTACAAAAGTTACTTCGTCCATACCCAACCCTGCTGCTCCGCTAAATGGTCCAACTTGTTCGATGAATACATGGTATCCACAATTACCATCACCGGCAACATCATCGGTGACCTTTATGTATGGACGAAAAAAAGCTGGGAACGATGACATATAATTTTCATAAATAATTTGCTCGGTTCGGACGATTTTGCCATTCTCATTTCTTGAATAGTTAGATGGAAATTGCATCAATCCTCTTGCAATCCGGATCGTATATGGCTCTTCAACCACTAATGTATTGCTTTTAAGTTTTTCTTTTCTTCTTGCTAATTCTTTCATACTAACTCTTTTTTTTCTTCTTGCTAATTCCTTCATACTTACTCTTATTGAGTGTGGGTGTGGAGGAACTTTTCCCTTGGCACCAAGTTCAATTGTTGAACTATCTTGAGTGGGAACCGCGGGACCTTTTCCTTTAATATCTACTACACTTGGTCCCCCTTGTTCCGTTCGACTTATTTTTCGTTGAGCATCGTCATCCTTCTCATCCTCTGCTTCATATTCATTTTGCAAATGCTCAAATGCACAAGGGTTTCTTTTCTTTGATTCTTCATGCAATTCCCTAGCTTTTTTCCGTCCCACGGTCCTTGATTCTTTGGTAGAAGGCCTACCTTTTCTCTTCCCTCTAATTGGTTCCTTGACAGAGTACCTTGTGTGCGGAAACACGAAGTAACTCGAGTTTGTCAACCAAATTTGCCTTTGCGCCTTATTTAATGTATCGTATTTCTTGGCTATAGCCTTTCCAACGTGGGTGTTGGCAAACGATGCACCAAAATCTTGCTCGACGATGGGTTCATCGAAAGACAATTGTTGCCAAAACGGATCAATATCTTGAATTGGGATCACACCGTCTTCTTCGTACTTGGGCATCATATGCCGGCAGGGAAGTCCCAAACTTGACATGTTAGGACAAACACACTCTTCTTCTCCGTGTAAGTTGGCCAATCTATAGTGCTTTATTTCGTACATTATCTTCTCAATAGCACAATGCGACACCTTATAAAAAATACTTTGGAGCAATGGTTCGTCTTTATAGCTGACGTGTTTTCTAGAAAGGCTTTTTTCAAAAGATTCCTTAACTCTGTCAAGGTCACGGACAAAATAATCGTGCATCGCTTCGAAGACCGTAACAAACCCACCATCACAATTATGAAGCTTCTTCTTCATTCTGTTGTGAGATGACTCCACGGTACTTGTAGCTTGGTTGTCAAAGTGCCTATATTGGTTTGTGAACGCCGCTACAAACTTCTCTTTGTGGGGATTCAACCAATTGTCCATCAAATAGTTCACAACTTTTGGATAATTACTCCAATGCAAGCATAACATACGAACATTTTCTTCATAGTCTTCCTTGGTGATAGACCATGTCAAAGCATCCCATTCAGTTTGGAAACTAGCCCATTTTAGTTCCGCCAACTTGTCATCCTCCTTGAATTTTTCTTTGGCCGCTTCTTGTTCTGATAGCGGCAATTTATTAATTCTCTCCATCTCGCTTCTCTTTGTTGGCCGAATAATCGTTTTGCACTTGGTTTGAATATTATTCCACAAGTGGAACGTGCAAAGAAGATGATGAGCATCTGGGAATACCCTTGCAATGGCATTCATCAAGCCTTGTTCTTTGTCGGTGATAATTACCTTAGGGGTATAACCTTCAACGTAGGATAATTTAATTTGTTCCAATGCCCACACATAGCTATCTTGGAGCTCGTTTCTCAAGAAGCAAAAGGCAACACTAAACGGGGACTTGGTAGAAGTTTGCCCTATAACATTCAATACCGGAAGCTCATACTTGTTAGTTTTATACGTGCAATCCATCATAAGCACTTGATGGGAGCACTGTGCTAACTTTATAAACTCGGGATGAGCCAATATAATATGCTTGATTTCTTTATTTTCATCTTCTTCGTGAAACATGGTGTAGTTTTTTATCTCCCCCAAGTACAAAAGCTGTTGGATCGGGTCCCTTTCTTCCCATTTCTCACGCTTCAACTTGGCTTTGGCGTTGTAGATTGTCTCCAACGTAGACACATTATTTGAGTTTATTTTCTTCAAGTGCCCGAGTATATCACTGGGTTTCAAACGCTTATCTGTCATATCGTTTACGATGAGCTTTTCTTCCTTGGTAAGCCGGGCCATAGAAGGATGCGTTAACAAAGTCTCTGGTGGTAGGTGGTTGTGACGACCGCATACAACTGTAGACAAGAACCACTTATTCTCGTTGTTCTTATGAAATTGAAGTTTGAAAGGACATCCCGTCTTCTTAGTGTAAGTTTTTCGTTTGATCTTCGTCTTTGGTACATACTCAGTACCCTTCTTTGCATGTCTTGTGTATTGTCCACTACACTCACAAACCATTTGAAAGCGGTTGTGTTTTTGTTGGTTGTTACAAACAATCACACACATGATGAGTTTCCCATGTTCTGTAGCCCACTTCTTTGCATCTTCTTTTTTATCCCATGTCTACATGGTCCAAAAACATAAAGTTAGGTGAAAAAAAATGGCATTATGACAATTGTCGATAGGGATTAACAACTTATCTATAACCTACCAGGTCGTTCAAATAGTGATCCGTAGTATCTATAGTTTCAATATCATTTGGAGGAGGCTGATCATACATTGGTTGAGGTACAACCGTAACCTGAACAAAAAAGATCAAGGCCAAGCGTCAGAAAAAACACTAAAACCAATAAGTTTACGGTTGGGTTATAAGCATCGGACCCAACCGTAATAGCGTCATACCCAACCGTAATATCGTAATACCCAACCGTAATATCGTCATACCCAATGTTACGGTTGGGTTTGCAGCCAAAACCCAACCGTAACAAGTGCAGTAAATACCCATGCACGTAATAAGTTACGGTTGGGTTTGTGGTAAACACCCAACCGAAAAACTGTAAAACTATACTTTTCAGAAACACAAATGGATACTTACGGTTGGGTTTCTTGAGAAAAACCAACAGTAACTATACTGTTGTAACAAAATTTTTTTTTTTATGCACTTCAGTTCCTTAAATATCTGCAAAAAATGAAAAAGAGTTTAAGTTAGAATCATACCTGACTATTCTCAGCAGTTGTATCTTCACTTTGACGACTAATATCTCCATTTGCTTTAGTTTCACCATCACAACTTACACTTAAAACCTCTTTACCAAACAAATAATCATACATAGTTGGGTCTCCCTCAATGGGTATGTAGAATTTAGTTTGGAAATCATACAAGGATTCACCCTCCGTAAATTTGCCACTAGAATCACTCATTTTGGTGTTTTCAAAATTTTGGGTTAAACTCTCTTATCTCTCTTCCACTTTTCCCACCAACACAAAACAAATACAAGATTAATTTAACCATAAAAAATGAAGAATATATGAAACGAAGATGATCATTTACGGTTGGGTTTCAAGAAACAACCCAACCGTAAATAAATTTCCAATTAAAAGGTTGCTTTTACGGTTGGGTAACATAATTATACCCAACCGTAATATAATTTGTAATAAAATAACATATTTGTTACGGTTAGGTTACATTACATAACCCAACCGTAAATGATCATCGCACTTAAACTAACACTAAAAATTACGGTTGGGTTCTAAGCCAAAACCCAACCGTAATATAATTTGCACAAAAATCACTAGGATATTACGGTTGGGTTTTAATGCAAAACCCAACCGTAAAATATCACTCAATAGTCACAAAAAAATTACAATTCCAACGGTTATTTTTTTTCAAAATCTAGCCGTTGGGAATTTTTTCCCTATAAAAGGAAATATTTCCTTTTACAATTCTCATTATTCTCTATCCCTTTCATTCTCATTATAATTCTAGACTTTCCAACTCATTCTCGCCATACCCTTTCAACCATTTAAAATGGTTCGATACACGAATGATGAAGATGTTGCAATTGTTCGAGGGTGGGTTACGATGATAGACCACGCTTACGAGAGAGCCTTCTATAACAACAATAGAAACGTTGATATAGATGAAAATTGGATGGACTGTCAGGAGGACGATTCTTGGTGGGAGGGTGTGTTTGAAATGTTTGTGGCATTACACGGGAATAGATATCGGAGGACGATCAGTAACATCAAGGGACGCTTTCAGGCGTTGTATGAAGAAATGGAAAACCTAAAACTGGAAATGAAAATGAGAGTTGAAGCATTTCCCCACGAAACCAATGTGGAAAGAGTAAGTGTGTCAATTAATAAATCGTTCTTTCTTCCCAATTTTTTTTTAAAATAATGAAACTTATAATTGATTTATTTTTTTCAGCATGTCATGGCTAGGGCGCAGTATAAAATCAAATATGGGAAGGAGTTCAAGCATACAGATTGCTATCGTATCTTGGAACAAAGTTTATATCTTGAGTTTCGCCGTTATGATTAAGTGTTTAAGTGTTTAAGTTTAATCATCTAATGATCTACTGTATTTCGTTTCCTTTAGTTCTTCCTTTAATGTTAAAAATAAGGTTTTTAACAACTATGGTATTTGATAAGAAAATGAACTAAACCCAAGCATAACTAATTTTGTCTTAAAAACTTCTCTTACGGTTGGCTTCCATGACTCAACCCAACCGTAACTAGAATCCATACTAAAAAATTCATATTTACGGTTGGGTTCGATTACTAAACCCAACCGTAACAAAAATTGAACAAACACCAAACTTTTTACGGTTGGGTCTCAAGGAAAAAGCTAACCGTAACAATATCGTAAAATATACACTAAAACTAACACTAGAAGTTACGGTTGGGTTCGGTTACTCAACCAAACCGTAACTACATTTCACTCAAAATATCATTTTACGGTTGGGTT
Organism: Papaver californicum; assembly: GCA_023531435.1. Taxonomy (NCBI): domain Eukaryota; kingdom Viridiplantae; phylum Streptophyta; class Magnoliopsida; order Ranunculales; family Papaveraceae; genus Papaver; species Papaver californicum. Next base: position 21,795 of record JAJJMC010006205.1, on the reverse strand, counting down.
CGATTACTAAACCCAACCGTAAATAAATTGTAGAAACACCACAACTAAATTACGGTTGGGTTTCACCTCAAAACCCAACCGTAAATTCTACGGGAATCTCAAAATGTCTGAATTTACGTCCTCTCAAAATAGACAATTCCAACGGTTTTTTTTTTTCAAAAATCTACCTGTTGGTGACTTTTTCCCTATAAAAGGAAACCTTTACTTGTCACTTTCTCATTATTCTCTATCCCTTTCATTCTCATTATAATTCCACACTTTCTCATTATTCTCACCATACCCTTTCAACCACTAAAAATGGTAAATACATACACGAATGATGAAGATGTTGCAATTGTTCGAGCATGGCATACGATGGTAGAGCATGCTTATGATAGAGCCTTCTATAACAACAATAACAACGTTGTTTCACAACAAAATTGGCATGATGGTCAAGATACCGATGAATGGTGGAATCGTGTATTTCGAATGTTTGCGGCATTACATGGGAATGTAAACCCTTGGGTTACGTGGAGAGCCATCAAGAGAAGGTTTGAGACGTTGTATCGATGCATGAACAACTTAAAACTGGAAATGCAAGCTAGATTCGAAGCAAATCCCTACGAGAACGGTGTGGAAAGAGTAAGTTTGTCGATTAATAAATCGTTAATTAAAAAGAGATTTCTAAAATTCAAACTTATAATTGATTTGTTTTTTTTCAGCATGTGTTGGCTATGGAGCAATATAGAATCAAATATGGGGAGGATTTCAAGCATACAGATTGCTATCGTATTATGGAAACAAGTCGGGGTTTGATTTTCGCAATTATCTTTAAGTGCTTAAGTGTAATCATCCAATGTTCTATTGTATTTCGTTTCCAATCGTTTATTTCCTTTAATGTACTACTTTAAATCTATTACAATAGAAGGAATAAGTTACAAAGTTTGGTTTTAAACCCAAATTGGAGTATATTGAAAATCAAAAAACAGTTAACAGGACCATTTACGGTTGGGTCCTATTACTAAACCCAACCGTAATACATTTTGTACAAACACCACAAATTGTCTACGTTAGGGTTTTAAGGCAAAACCCAACTGTAACTATGTTTTGAAATTCAAACAAAAATTTCCAGAATCTTTTACGGTTGGGTTATAAGCCCAACCCAACCGTAAATTGTACTGGATACAGTTGGGTTTTAAGGCAAAACCCAACCGTAATTATGTGTTGTAATTGGAACATAAATTATCAGAATTGTTACGGTTGGGTTATAAGCCAAAACCCAACCGTAAATTCTACTAGCTACGGTTGGGTTTTAAGGCAAAACCCAACCGTAAATTCTACTAGCTACGGTTGGGTTTTAAGGCAAAACCCAACCGTAACTCTGTGTTGAAATTAGAACAAAAATTATCAGATTATGTTTACGGTTGGGTTATAAGCCAAAACCCAACCGTAAATTCTACTGGATAACACAAATTTAGATTATCTAATTTGTGTTTTTTTTCGTTTTTTCTTTGTTTGAAACACCCAATTTACCTTCAATCTAGAAAAAATGATTGAATTATTTTAAAATTTTGATTTTTAAAACTCAAAATTAACCAAAAAAATCAATTCTCCTAAGGATAAGTTACGGTTGGTTTTTCCTTTAAAACCCAACCGTAACTATGGGAAAAATGTTGTTCATCATTTTCTTCAACTTACGGTTGGGTCTGGTTGAAAACCCAACCGTAACTAGGGGAAAAATTGGGTTCATTATTTTTCTTCAACTTACGGTTGGGTCTGGTTTAAAACCCAACCGTAACTTGGGAAAAAGATGGTGTTCATCATTGTTCTTTGAGTTACGGTTGGGTTTTGTTGAAAACCCAACCGTAATTTTGGGAAAATATGGTGTTCTTCGGTGTTCTTGGTGTTACGATTGGGTCCAACATGAAACCCAACCGTAACTTTCTCTGAATCACAAAAAATCAAACTTTCAAATCGTGATTTCATCTAATTTGTGCCATAAAAAGATCAAGAGTTTAATCTAGAGGTATCTAAATGCTACTATGGTTTATTGAATCAAAATCTAGGGTTTAAAAAAAAAAACCATAAAATTTTCTTAAATTTCATCAAGTTTTTCTTTCCACCAAACACAAATTCAAAAAAAAAAATTGATCCAAAAAATTTGATTAAGAAATAGATTATGTTTAATTAATCATGATTAGCTTAATCTAATCTTAACTAATTAATGTAATTAAGATTAATAATCAGGGATAGTTTGGGTATTTGATAAGAATTATGGATACGGGGTTTTTGAGTTTTACTTCATAGTGTCCCTATTTCGTCTTATTATTGGAGCCCCTCTATTGATGTTGGAGCCCCTATATCAGGCTTCTTTTTTATACAACGAGATATGAAATTTTTAGCAGCGAAGTTGGGAACTACGATTAATCGAGAATGTTAGACTAACACTCTTCCAAGGAACGGCCACAAAACTGCATTCCTCGTCCAAAACAATAGAAACAAAATTACCCAGCTTAAACTTGTGATTTAATGAAGTTATCCATTCACAACAATTTAATCAGTTATCAGAGGATATATATAGAGAGAGAACAAATAAGTTGTTCAATCTAATCAGTTAACAAGACACAAACCTTTGAATTCTACTTTAATTTACCGGAGAATTTAAAGGCGATCAAAAACTAATTAGGAGCGACTGATAAAACAAATTAAAGTCATTTTGAAGTAATCTCAATATATCCCTTATCCATCTATTTTCTATAATGGCTAATCTATCCTTGTTTAATTAATACGAGTATTAATTTTGATTAATTAGTTAATATAATTAATTAATTAATTTTTTACAAAATATTTTTTTAAAATATTTTTTTTTCCAATTTTTTTATTTTTTTTTTCACCTTTTTTATAGATTTTTTTTTGATAGCTTTTTATTAATTTTTTTGTTAAAATAAATAAATAAATTGATTATGCATGTAGCTCCAAATTGGAAATCGATTTTTTTAAACAAAAAATCCAACATTTTGAAAATGCATAATCGGTAGTTTAAGAAATTCTTAAACTACCGATTCTAATAAGTAGCCACAAATTGGAATTCAATTTTTTTTTTAAACATTTCATCATTTTGTCTTGGCACAATCGGTAGTTTCAGAAATTCTTAAACTACCGATTGTAATTAATAGCCCCAAATTGGAATTCGATTTTTTTTTTTTAAATTTCATCATTTTGTCTTGGAACAATCGGTAGTTTAAAAAATTCATAAACTACCGATTCTAATAAGTAGCCCCAAATTGGAATTCGAATTTTTTTAAAAAAATTCATCATTTTGTCTTGGAACAATCGGTAGTTATTTATCTACATGATAATCGGTAGTTTAAAAAATTCTTAAACTACCGATTGTAATAAGTAGCCCCAAATTGGAATTTGAATTTTTTAAAAAAATTTCAACATTTTGTCTTGGCACATTCGATAGTTTAAGAAATTCATAAACTATCGATTCTAATAAGTAGCCCCAAAATGCAATTCACATTTTTTTAAAAAATTTCAACATTTTGTCTTGGCACAATCGGTAGTTTAAGAAATTCATAAACTACCGATTCTAATAAGTAGCCCCAAATTAGAATTCGATTTTTTTTAAAATTTTTATCATTTTGTCTTGGCAAAATCGGTAGTTTAACAATTTCTTAAACTACCGATTATCATACAAAAAGTAGCCAGGAACAAACAGTTCCTGTCCTGGGGTAAATGTAATCGGTAGTTATTTATCTACCGATTGTATTACTCTTACACAATCGGTAGTTTGTTATCTACCGATTGTTGCTGAATATAAACAATCGGTAGTTCGTTCAAACCCGTTAACTACCGATTATAATGTAAAATTTGAAGAAAATAACTTGTTAAAATTAAATCGATTGCAAATCAATTGATAACTCAAAAAAAGAACATAAAATCCTTTCAAATGTTAGACATTAAAACCAGTAATGTTAAACACTATAATAATATCCATCGAGTTAACAACCACAATCTAATTATAAAATAATTTTAACAAAAAGTTATCAATTTTTTATTTAAAATATATATTTTCCTAAAAAAAATATAATTTTTTTTTTTGTAACAATTTTTTTTTTTGATTTTTTGTTTTTTTTGTAAAACAAATTGTTTAAAATTGAAAAAAAATTTACTTCTTATATTAGTGAAAGGTTTTGTGGTAATTATTTGATTAGTGAAAGATTTTACGGTAATTTTACATACCCCTAGGTTACCCCTTAGCCACATCCATTGGATTGGTTTAAAAAAGTAACCCCTAATTAGTTTTTGGTCGCCCTCAAATTCGTAAGGTTTAAATTCACTAGATTTCCAATTCATTATGGAAAACTTTGATGTAACTGTAACATGACTAAAGTTATGAGAACTAGTAGTTGATTTACTTCTAATCAACTAAAACAAACAGCAATTGTACATACAGAGAGAGAATCTGGTGTCTGTTTACGAACTAATCCCTACTTACATACAAATAAGGAACACATCAAACATCAGGTGTCTTTCTTGAATGCCAATTGAGAAGCCAATGCAAGATGATCACTGCCCCATTTCTGGAAAAAGAGCAAAGAAACCCATAAAAATACATTATAAACATAAGAACCGGTCAACTTGTGAGTGCCACCGTGTGTTTGAAAAGATGCAAAAGGCGAGGGTTTCTCACTTCATGTCAACCACAAAAATATAAGACAATCCAAAGTTTCGCCGTTACTATGTAGTTTCATTAAAAAGAAAAGTTCATGACATGGTTGTTTGTTGGAGCTTTAGGGCATTGGTGTAACATTTAAAGTTTTTGATAATGTATATATTCTGCAAGCTGGAAATGGTTGTGGAACAAAGATAGTACCCACATGAACGAAAAAACAAGAAACAATGATATACCTTTGTTGGGAATCCAAGACTCCAGTTTTGAAGAGCCTGTTTAGGTATTGTATCGAGAACCTTGACTGTTTGTAGATCTTCTGAATGCCTGAATGAAGATCAATTTAGGTTAGCAGTCAACCAACCGACCAAAACCATATGAAGTTTAGAACTACGTGTTACAACAATCTTGAAACCCTTTATATTTCTTATAGCTAATTTAGCATCTTCTTATCGTTATAAAAAACAGCACAAAGGTACTGAGAGTTCAGGAAACAAAAGTGCTAGGCGGACTAATTAATTCAAATTTTTACACAGGAAATCAATTTGATTTGAATAAAATTTAAAGGTACAAATAACATTTAAGATGTTACATACCATATATAGTCAACTGTCCCCGCAAATCGTCTGTGGTAACTGGTCACTTGTGGCTCCTTGCTCAATGGATCTCTTGTCCCAGAATAATCCTGGTGGATGAGTACATAAAGCTCAGTATATAACTTAGAAATAGAAAAACAACAATTCCTAGAGGTGTTCACATGATTTGAATTTAAATTAACATCGCATCAGTCCAGACCAAAAGAATGGGATGTGAGCTTAAGGTTATTGAACGACCAACCTTAACTTCTGTATATGAGCTTTTTAACTTAAGGGGACTTTCTAAAAGGGTGCACCCTGCATTTCCTGATGCTGTTTCTATATCCATTGGAGTCCACGAAGATGGGTCATATGTGTACCTCCCCGCGGTTGCAGGCTCGGAACTAATACATCTGGAAGAATCAATTTGGACATCAGAACATGGTGGTGTCAGATCTGATATGTGTGCAGAATCTGGAAATTTCCCTGATGATTGATCTGTTTCTGCAGACTCGGGTCTTAAGAATTTACTATCATAGACAACATCCAACATAGCGGCATCTTCGGAGTGGTTTTCAGATGAAAATGCAGTTCGATGCTCTTGATATACTTCCTCTTTATCTTCACCAAACTCGCTAACAAACACGGTACCTGACTTTTGATCCACACTTAGGTCAATACTAGTAGATGCAGCAGAGATCTTGACATGGTACGTACCTTCAGACGAAGTTGAGGGATTAATCCCTTCTACAGATTCAAGAGTTCTCTTTTCCATATCACTGCAAACAGACTCTTGCTGTGTAATTTCATTCACTGGATTACTTGAAGATAAGCTTGGTTGAGAACATCCATATGAGGGTCCCTGAGTACGGCATGGCCTTTTTACATTGTCAGACACGATCTCCAGACAAACATCATCATCATTATTAGCAATAAGCGAGGATAACTCTTGAACCCCATCATTTTCAAGATCAACAAGTGGCACACCTTCCTCGGGATTGCCATTTGGACTTTCCTTTATCTGTTCAAGTGAAACACTGTGAGTTGAGATAAACTGATCCTTAGAACTATCCACTTCGTCGCGTGGCTTGTTCTGGTCATGCATGTTAAGTAGTTCATTATCATGCTTCATATCGACCTTCTCCTTAGCCAGCATAGAAGTTCTGACTGTACCATCATGAGACTGAGCCCTACAATGATAATAAAAAGGCTTTTGAGATTTGGGGTTCGTGAGGGAAACAAGTCGTAAGGTTTGTGAGATATTCACCTAGGCCACCCGTTTCCAGAGTTAGGGTAATTTGGTTTTGGTCTAAATATCTCCGCAGTAGTTTGTCCAGATACCTGATTTCTAGCAAGCCCGTCCAAATTTAACTGCAAATTTGAACATCAGAGCATAAATATTACAAAAAAACATGTTGTACATGTTGCGAAATATTTCAACAATATTAACAAGTGAATCGAAGAGTACCTTCTGGTCTAGTATTAAGTTGTACAGCGGACTCTGATTCAATAGAAGATAAAATTGTTATTTAAACTCGAAGGTACTAACCCAGTTTTTGTGTGTTACAGGTAAAACAAACATTTGCCAACAAATGAAAACCAGCATAAACTGATTTACCTTTGGGGTACAGTTGAAATCCCCACAAAGAACCACTGGAGCATCCCTCCAGAGCTTTGAAACAGCATGAGCCCTTTCTAGGAGCACTCTGACCTGTTGTACACGTCAGAAATAAAATATTTCGAAGCTCAAGAAATATCTGAAGAGCTGAAATGCATCTTCAAAAAAGCAAAATTTCATAGAAGAATGAAAGAAAATGCCCAGGCGTAACAAAGTTACTGAGCACCCTTATGTATACTGCAGGGGATTGAGAGAGATTCAAGTTCAATCGTTTGTGCCCTGTACCTATGTACGAATACAACAGTTTCAACTTTGAAATATACATACGCACAGTTGCACATGAAACCTTAGTTTGTACAAGAAACTGCAAAGGTTGCATACCTGTCCCAGCTTAATTTCTCCTCTTTTAGGGTTGAACAACACATGAATATTACATATGACGACTAGATTAGCATCACTTGTACTGCAAAAGTAACACTTTTATCTTGTAAGTGGACATGGAGGTTTAGTGAGTATCTGAGGTATAAAATAAGACACCTCACACGTGCAACAAAGACTCCAAACACAGCCCAGGCTATAACATTACGACAATCCAAAATCCAAGTCTAAAAGTATTGACAAAAGGTCAAAAGAAAGAACAGTAAGAGCAAAAGACTTCCATGTGCCTGAATTATTCACTAGTGAATGCTTCCTATCAGCACAGTTTGCTACGTACAAATAACTATGCTGAAATAGCAATTACATCCCAAATAGATACAACACTAACTAGAATGGATGTCCATTTTGTCGAGGGAATTAATCTTAGTTTGCCTAGTTCTTCATTCCATGTTGTGATAAAAGTAGACTATCATTGCAGTAGAATCTCAAAACATATTTCATTATTATATGAAATTATTTCAGAAGAACTATACCTTGCAGGCGAATCCGCCGACACCTTGTTAGTGGAGTTTTGGTTCATTGACTAGTGGAGAAGAGACAAAGTAATATGTTATGTGAATGAGATAGAAAGGAATTCAGATCGGATAAATTTTGGGGTCAAACTCAGAGTTCAAATATATGTCATACCTCGAGAACACAAACTTGTGCAACATTATCACAAAGTCCAAGGTTTCTGAACTCTATGGATTCTTCATGCCGCAATTTGAATCTGATCATACAAAATATAAAGTCAACTAACATCAGCGAGATTCAATCCATTGCTGAAATTCTCTGATAAGCTCTCTTCTACCTCTATAATTCGACGGAAGGTATCTGATAAGCCAGCCATTTGGATTTTAAAAATAGAAACAATCACAGAATTGTTTTTTGATAGAACTTCAATCATTTGAAAACCAAGATGAATATAATCAAGTTTTGCGGTAAGCTTCATGCGAAAACAGCAATCAATATTGTTAAGGAAAGAGGTACCTTGTTGTTCGCCAAAAAATTGCACATCCATCAATTGCTTGTCCTGTACGCATCTGCAAATTCACAAAGAAGTTTTCTTTCAACTCAGATGCAAGAAGAGCACACTTGTGGGTCATGTATTACCACAGCTGGTTTGTAAATAATAAAACAGAAAGAACACAAAGAAATCAGTTTCTATCCCTGAGTAAATCAAACCCTGAATAGAGAAACAAACTGAAATATTATGCAAAGAACAACTGACGCTATTGACATAACAAATGGTCTGTTTTTTTGTTTGTTTGTGAGGATTCTAATTCTATAAGACAAACCTTCCAGATTCCTTCATACCCATGGACCTTTAGCTCGTTCTCTAAGTCCTGGAACCTATCGACCTCCTGCAAGTGGGGATAAGGAATACAAATTACAAAGTAAGAAATCCATTCATGAACGCAAATTTTGAAGTATGAATAGTCAAGAAACATTTTACTAAAAGTACTTTATAACTAGGGAAGTGCCATTCATTCAGACTCTAAAATAAGCTAACAATGACAACTTTGACAGAACTTGCAAGAAGAACAGGGTTAGAATCCGGAAAGCATTGATCATCGAACACATGCACATACATATATCTTTGGGAAGGCATGAAGCATATATATGTGATTGCAAATATACCCTAACCCATACCCGTGTGAACACTATAAAAAACTGCATACATGCTTACACTCGAGGTAAATAGAAATCAAACTCAGCGCGTAGAATGTAACGAAGAAAGATGTAGTAGTTTATCCAAATCTAACACGAGAATCTGATACCTGGAGACACATAATGTCAGCCGACCATAATCCAAGCTCAAAAAGTATATTTCTCTTTCGCCGCTCCCAGTCCAATACATAGAACGGTATGTGAAAATAAAGTTCTCTTCGATGGTCTAAAGCCAAGTAGTTGGCAAGTATATTGTATGAAAGCACTACAAATCGTTCTGTAATCCAACAGTTAAACCAAAATAAGGTCAAGTTTCCCAAAACATATAAAATGAAAACTAGTTGTAAACCACCTCATATTAAATCACATAACATGTATCAAAGAGTGCAAATTTCAACTCTATCAGTTTGAATTTAAGAATAAAGCGGAATGTAATACAAAATATTGATTTTAATGTTATCGCAAATGTATGCACGGTTATACAGGTTTCTGCTTGCTATAAATTAACTAATTACAGGGAGAGAAAGTAACAGATACCACAATGAGCTGGTGGTTGTGACACTGCTAACTCCCACTTCCTGTAGTCCCAAGGTTTGGTGCCAGGAGGAGTAAATGGGCGCTGTTGGCGATAATGCAGTGGCCTATTCGGCTGCTGTTGACCATAATATGGTGGAGGAATCGGCTGCTGTTGGCGATAATGCAGTGGAGGATTCGGCTGGTGTTGACCAGAATATGGTGGAGGAATCGGCTGCTGTTGGCGATAATGCAGTGGAGGATTCGGCTGCTGCTGGCGATAATATGGTGGGGGAGTGGGCTGCGGGTGTCGATATTGTGGGGGAGGGCGCAGAAATGGCTGTTGTTGTGGCGGTGGCGGGCGGTAATGTTGATTTTGGAAATTTCGTCCATATCCTTTCCTAAATCCATCATTGGCAGATTCAACTGATCGAGAATGTGAATCTCCAGTAAGCAATGATTCTTGATTTTCAGACGGGGAGCAAAATTCTCTATATGAATATCGACCTCCTCCTCTAGGCTGTGAAAACAAATTTAAGGTTCCAATTTTTAGGATTTAATTTTTGCAATAAAGAAAGAAAGAAGAAATTAAAGATTTAATTAAGGGTTTCTTACGTACGTAACCACCGCGAAAAGAAGACATTGAAACGAAATTAATGTCGGTAGTAGCAGCTGCAATAATAATAGATTGTAACGAAGACGACGAAGAAGAAGAAGAGGCGAACCTCATTCTATAACTAAGGTTTTCATTTCTGAGTGTGTGTTTTTTTGTTAGGGTTTTGTGACAGTGAATTTGATCTTTTTCTTCTTCTTCTTCACCTTCGTTTTCCTACTCTAGTTTTTCTCTTCGACTGAGTGTCTGCTTGTGTTTTCTGCCTAAAAGAATAAAAAACTAATAAATCTAACGGTTATAAATAAACTTCACAAATCTCTAGGTAAAAGTGTGATCTCAAAAATTAAACCGCGGTTAAACCCTGTCTGTTGTATTCTACTCCAGAGAGCGAGAAGGAACACCATGAGATTCAGTTTCGAAATAACAGAAACAGGCAACAATAAAACCCTAACTCCATCTCCACCAACCCCATCATCAAAACAACAAGTCGAATGGATTCCTCTTCAAACTCACCCTATTTTCACAACCACCACTCCCTCTGCCACCAACGGTGGTTTAACAAACCTAATTGCTTATGACAAAAAAGCATCTCGTCTTTACTTGTGGGAATCTCATACTCAATCTCTACGTCGTATCTCTATACGTCTTGGTGATCCTGATGAGCCTACTTGTGTTCTTGCTTCTTCCTCTTTCAAGGTAATTCATTTTTATTTTTGTTTATAGAGTTTTACGGTCAATTGTTACCTAAAATACCCCCTTTATTCACTTGAATGCTACAGGTATTGCAACCAGATGTTCATGTGAGTTTTGTTGTGAGCAACATTTCTATTAATAGGAATGGATCAGCATTACTTCTTTCTGGTGATCATGGCCTCTGTGTTATGTATCTATTTGGAAGAAATTCGACTAAAGATAATACGATTATATGCAGGTATGGTGATGATTCAAGTATTTTTTGTAATGGGTTTCTCTTTCTCTAGGAGTTAGGACATAGAGTTTATGGAGGAGAGGTTTTGGCAAATTTTATGTCTATTTCTATCTGGCAATGTGGGTATTGTATGATTGTTAATGGTAAGAAGATCAATTGACCATCCTTGGCTTGTGCTCTAGAGTTGTTAGCCGTTTGATGTGGAGGGTGATGTGAGCACCCTCCACAAGGCCTAGATCCTCGGGATGATCTGAAGGTCCTGGTGATGCCCTGTCAAAAATGGCGAGTAACTAGCTATTAAGTTGCAAGTTTTGTATCATTTTCAACAAAAATAATCTATCAAGTTTTTACTGATCATACGGGATTGTCATACGTAAAATGTTAAAGATGCTGATTGCCTTTTGCGTTATTATGTTTATACTCTTTTCGGACTGCCTGGGGGGTTATTGAGATAGCCTAAACTCGTAATTAATTTTGGTCACTTGCTGTATCAGAGGTACCTATGGATAACAAGATTATCTTACTAGTTTAGGTTGGTTAATGATTCAGATATAACAAAATTATCTTATTGTATAATGTTGCTTTACTTTTATTTTCAGGACTGTTTCAGTTGGGTCTCAATTTTATTTTGAAAACCACAATTCAGTACGAGCATTGCAAATTTTGTGGCACCCTATTTCGGATACTCATTTAGGTATCCTTTCTTCTGACTCAGTTTTCAGGTAATGATTACACTTACTACTCTCTTTAGATTCTATTAAATTATAAACCATCTGTCTACTTGAGTTTATGCTTTACGTATATATAGATACGAAGACACGGAGACATTGTTTTGAAGATTTTTTTATTTTATTTGCAGACTTTTTGATTTGTCTTCGGATCTTGAAAAGCCGGAGCAGGAATATTACTTGGAGCCGGTAGAACCTGAAAAATGTCGGAATGCTGCGTCTATCTGTCCTGTGGGATTTTCATTTGGAGGTGAACACTTGTGGGATAGGTTTACGGTAAGCTTAGATTACATATTGATCATTAGGACTATTATCAATTCTAAAATATTTTCAAACTGCTTATCATGTATTATTATGTAACTGAATTTTGCCATGGTAGTTATTTGTAGTTGATATCGTACTAATTAGCTTTTATAATTATCTGTAGGTATTCATTTTGTTTAGTGATGGTTCAATCTACATTCTCTGCCCAGTTGTTCCCTTTGGAAGGTATTTTTACATTCTCATGTTGTAGTGCGATTACATGTAACCTTTCTATTATGAGGGTGCTGTATTTTGTACTCCTTCTAAGTATGCTAAATTTGAAGTTTGCACAAAGTACATGTCTTCTTTTCACTACAACCTGTTCTGTGAAGAATGTAAATGAAATCCTCCTTTTGGTGGCAGTGTGTACAGATTGGATTCTATTTGGGAAATTTATAACGATGCACATTTATTTGGGCTGAAAGCATCCAACTCAAGGGCAGTTAGTTATTCTAGTTTGGCTATTGCTTGGTTGCAAGCAACATTTCCTCAGTTGGTGAGTCAACCAGCAGGAGGAGGCAGTTCAGTGGCACTGAGAGCCCATCCCTATGTACCTTTTGATGCTTCTCTTTCATTGCAGGTAAGTTTCTGCTTGTGCTTGCATTATGTAAGTTGACATAGGGTGATAGTTGCAGTCATTAGGCATGAAGTAGTGAGCTAGGGCCTGAATGATTCAAGCTAGATCTGTTAGTGGATGGTTATATACGGTTATATATGGTTATATATTTGAAACATATACCGGTTCTTTGAGATAAGCGTTTTGTGCATTTTAAGTTGTGAAGCAAGTGTCTTGGAAGTTGGGTGATCCTGCAGCACTAAAAAGGTAATTGCTATACTGTCTGCCAACACCCCCCTGGCACCAATTCTCTCATGATGATGTCGGTTGATTATCTGACATCTGTCTGTCACAAAGAATGATTATAGCTATCATCTTATAGTTGGTAAGCTTTACATAGGTAATTAGGACTTCAACTGATCTCCTTGCAACAGTGTTTCATACTTCTATTGAGAAGTCGACATCTCTTATTCATGGTTACTTATGAATACCATTTTTTCTTCAATTTATTGAGAATGCCATTTTCCAGCAAGTTGACATTGTTAAGTACTTTAAAAGTGTTCATTCTGCATAATTAAGGTGTTGGACTGTTTTACATATTTAAAAACCTAAACTTGCAGGGCCCTCTCCGTAAAGCCTGTCATGGTGATGAAGAAGATTCTGAACTACAGGGTACAACATATGAAGGTCGGGCGGTGAGGCTTCTGTATAACATAATCAGCAAGGATTCAATATTGGTGACTGCCTGGAGCAGTGGGCAGTTGCAAATAGATGCTCTAGCTGATGAAATTCAACCTGTTTGGAATGTCGGTAACCCGCCTCGCGTATGTGTTGATTCTCATGACCATATACTTGGCTTTGCCATGATTTGTGAGTCAAGTCTAGGAGACCGTCCTGTTGTAAAGCTTGATCAAACACTAGATCATACTGTTTGGTTAGGAAATTCACCCCCTTTGTTGAGTTTGGCTGTTGTGGATTTGGCTTTGCCTGAAAACATAGATAATGGTTCCCTTATTTCAATGTTTGCTGATCCCTTCATCCCAGAAAGAATATACTGCCTGCACGGTGGTGGTATAGATTCAATAGTTATACATTTTCTACCTTTTACAAGCCAAGCAAGTGGGAAAGATGAGGTCATGAAAGCTCCTTCTGTGTATTCTATTCTGAGTACATCCCTAGGCGAAGCTAGCTCCCCATCCGCTCTTTCGGGTTTTCTGGCTCTAGAGGATTCATTTGGTTATTCATGGATAGTGGCGGTCACCTCCTCTCAAGAATGTATAGTACTTGAGACGAAAGATTGGAATATTTTGTTGCCAATTCATGTTGATAGGGAGAAGATAGATAGCCTTGACGAGTTCCAAGAGAAAGATACTCCAGATGTTCTGAGCAAAGAACTCCTGGATGGACCTAATGTGGTTCTTATTCCTCAGGCCTCACCTAATTTACGCGCTCTTGTTGCTGATTCCATTGAAGGTCGATCAGCTCTTCATCAATACTTTAAGCTTTTCCATGAGAATTACGTTGAGTATGCGCACAAGGTAGCAAAAGAAACTTGTCGATCTTTTATTCCATAAGGCTTTGTTAGTGTGTAGACTGCGGCTTTGCAGATGCTGTTTTGTTCTGGCCTTTGAATTCATAATGTACACAATTTTCTGCTTGCTTTGCTCTTTTTTCAGGTCTGGTTTGAACTCAAACATCACAGAGAATACCTGGAGAAAGTGATTGATAAACAAAAACATCATTTACATAAGGCACAGCAGGATCTTTCAAAGGTCGAGGAGAGACAGCCAAGCTTGGATGATAGGATTAACCGTGCATTAGAGGTACATTGCAGTCTAGAAGACCGTCTGCGGACATTGAGAAACTTGCCCAGGGCCCACAAGAAACCATTGTCTAGAGCAGAGCTTGACTTTAAGACTGAGCTTGGTACTTGAACATATCCCATCCATTATTCCTTTATCCCCAGTTTCCAGGAGCATGAGTAGACATTAGTCGCTCAATTCTTGTTATCTTAAATCCCTAACTGTTTTTTGTGCTGCAGACAGGTTTACCGGGCTGGAGTTGGGTGCTTTGCGTTCATCTATTGAAGCTCTAAATGCGAGGGCCAGAAAGTTCACACAATCCTCACAGGGTAGTGGGGGATCAAAGTCTCCGCGTAGACAGTTTCCAGGCAGGAGGAAGAATCCTGTCCCAGAATCCCAAGTTTCCCAGCTTAGATCAGCTGTAGAGAAACTCTCACTAGTCAACAGTGAGACTTCGAAAAAGGTTAAATTAGTCGAATCTGCTTTGAGCAAAATAGAGAGCAAGGAGTAGCAAATGACCTAAGGCTGCATTTTGCACCACTGGAAGTCAATTCCTAGGTAGTTTCCAAGTTCCTAGAATTTAAATTCAAGGTGGTTCCAACTATCTCCAGTGTTTGGCATGTGATGGAATTCATTTTTGTAATAATTTGAGAGTAGACTGATTTATAACATTGGGGACCATTGTCAATATGTGCATGGAATTCGTGAACTATGTCCCGTGACCTCGAGCTGGTCGCTGTGACCCGGCTAACTCCCATTTCCTGTAGTTCCAGAGTTTTGGTGCCACGAGTCCTCAATGGCCGCTAGCTGTTGGCGATAATGCAGTGGAGGATCCGGCTTCTGGTGGCGATAATATGGTGGGGGATTGGGCTGCTGTTGCCGATATTGTGGGGTAGGGCGAAGAAATGGCTATTGTTGCAGGGAAGGATGCGGAATGGATGGTGTTGTAGCGGTGGTGAACCGTAATGTTGATTTTGGAAATTCCTTCTATTTCCCTGCCTGAATCCAACATTATTTGCAGCTTCAACTGATCGAAAATGCGAATCTCCACTAAGCAATGAGTGTTGATTTTCCGGGCAATAGCAAAATTCTTTATTTGAATATCGACCTCCTCCTCTTCCTCTAGGCTGTGATTTTTTTGTTGTAAATAAATGTTTTTGGGCTTGGCCATTTGAATTACTGCCGAGCGCCAACTTATGGAATGGTTAGACCATGTAACAGTTTGCGAGCCAAATATTGGTATTTTTATCATCACATGGTTGGTTCATGCAACGGTTTGGTCTGACTTCGCTTTTATAACTAAGTCACAAAAGCTCGTAATTGTGGTGGGATTTGCAATCCAGTGACAGGAGAATTGGTTTTTCTTCCAGGCTCAAGTGAACCAGATGGATGGCGAGTATTTGGATTTGGATACCTTCCTGCCACCAATGAGTATAAGGTTGTCAGATGCAGTTACGACTTTTTAAACGGTGTGTCGCAGGGACTTGTGGAGGTATATACTCTTGGCCCTCAAAGTGGGTGGAGGAGAGGACAAGAAAACATCCCATACCAATTCTATTGGTCAGGCCTCTTTGCTAATGGAGCAATTCACTGGATTGGTGAGATAATCCGAGGACCAAAAGGGGTGTGTAAGATTGTCGCCTACGATCTGGCAGACGAGAAGTTCAAGGACATCACGCCACCACCTTTTGATCTACATGACAACATTCATAATAGACTCGAGTTGATGTAATTCAGTATGATGCCAGCCGTGATGAAATCCTAGTATGGGCACTTGAAAAAAGGATTGAGAATGTAAGAATACTGCGACCCAGAGTAACACGGTACTACGACCACAGTTGGAGTTGGAGTTGGAGTTGGAGTAAGGAGTTTAGTATAGCAATCAGAAACACAGACAAGTACAGGTGCATACCATTTGGAATCACGAAGAGCAATGAAGTTCTATTATGGTATGAACAGAAGAAACTATATTGCTATGACATTAATACATCAACTTTCACTAAGCTTCGGAATGGCGATGGTAAGGGCCTTTCATGCCTTCAAGCAATTCCTCACATGAATACCTTTGTTTCTTTAAAAGATATCGGAGAATGTACTCCGGATAATGGTGAGATTTCAGGGAGTAACATATCAATACTGCGGCGTAGTAAAAGGAGGAAGTGCTAGTAGACTACAGCAGTTTTAGAGCCGTACAAAAAAAATATAGCAAAATTTAAAGAATATATAACAAACTTGATTGAAACAGAGATGAAAATAATGAATCTATTTGGATTCCACTAAATGGAATTAGGGTCTAAAAACAGATACTCACTCTCTAAACCCCCTTTTCTTTCCCTCCTCCCCCACATGAATTAAGTTAGCCTGAGTAACCCAATTCCGGCTTCTTAATCTGCCTCTAAAACTCAAATCCCCTAATGGAGTAAAAAACACTCAAAACAATTCAGATCCCAAAGAAAACCAACATAAATATCACAAATTTCTAGTCTAAATCACAACTCACACAAATTATCAATCCTAACTGATTTCTCTTTTTCCCTACAAGCATCTCACAACCAAAGAGCTACATCAACGTGCAGCATTCAATTCGAACGGGAGAGAAGATTGTTTCCCCATTCATATAAACCATCAAAAGGATAATCAGTTTGCGGCAGGCCAACAGTGGTAGAAGAACAACATTTAAGTTTAGATTGCCGCGATCCTTGGAACGTCAACTGGGAACTGTTGAATCTCATCCATCCATGGGTTCTTTTCCTTTGCCGGATTTACGGTCCTCAAAGCCTTCCAAACAGCACTGTTACACTTGAAACCAGATCCAAAAGCTATCTGCCAAGTTCTGTCTCCCTTCTTGATCCTTCCTTTAGCTTCTGTATAAGCCAATTCATACCAAAGAGAACTGCTTGAAGTGTTACCGAATCTGTAAAGCGTCATTCTAGAGGGTTCCATATGCCATTCAGATAACTGCAAATTCTTCTCCAGTTCATCCAATACAGCTCTCCCACCAGCATGGATGCAGAAATGTTCAAAAGCCAATTTGAAATCCGGAATGTACGGCTTAATTTTCATCTTAAAGAGTTTCTTCCCGACCAATGTAGCGAAGAAAAGTAACTGTTCGGACATTGGAAGAACAAGAGGACCTAATGTAGTGATGTTGGTTTTCAAAGCATCTCCTGCAACAGCCATCAGATCTTTGGATAGGGAAACACCAACCTTTCCGGCAGGATCCTCTTCTTGGGTAACACATGAAAAACATTTGTCATCAGCTCCTTTATGGGTTCGAACAGTGTGAACCAACTGGTATTTAGATCTCCTCCTTTCTGAATTCTTATTTGACAACAAGATTGCAGCACCTCCCATTCTAAACAAACAATTCGAAACAAGCATCGATCTTTCATTCCCGAAATACCAATTCAAAGTAATGTTTTCCATGCTGATAACCAAAGCATAAGAGTTCGGATGAACTTGAAGAAGATCTTTGGCAAGATCAATGGAGATTAAACCTGCACTACAACCCATCCCACCTAGATTGTAACTTACAATATTCCCTCTAAGCTTGTAATGATTAATAACCATGGCAGATAGAGACGGAGTTGGATTGAACAAACTACAATTAACAATCAGAATACCGATATCTTTCGGTTTAAGCAAAGTTTTTGCAAACAACTGATCTAATGCCCCAAACATCACAATCTCAGCTTCTTTTCTCGCTTCTGCCATAGACGGATTAGGAGGAACTCTAAGAACAGCAGGCGGAAGGTAAGTCGATTCACCAAGACCCGATCTCTCTAAAATTTTCCGTTGAAACTCAAGATTCTGTTCGGTAAACGAACCTGTTAATCCTGATCTCTCCATAAAGATCTGTCTAGTGCACTTTCTTTCATCCTCAGGCTTGTAACAAGAGAAGTCAACAAGATAAACAGGCCTTGGTCTTGTAAGGAAGTAAAGGGTGGATAAGAAAACAAGAAGGGTTGAACAAACAATGACAGAGATAAGATTGAAACGCAAATGATCCCATAGATCATGAAGGTCTTTTAAAGAGAATGTAGAGATTTGAGCTGCAATGAGAACTACAAGGGGAGATAAACACAAATACATTCCATGGGTGATAAGATAATGATAACCAAGCTTTACATATTTCAGTTTAATTGATTGTTTGAAATCAGGAAGCTTTCTAGATGGTTTTGGACTAATCAATGATGTTGTTTCTGGTTTTGGGTTGTCTGCCATTTTGGTCAACTCAGATTAAATCAGGAAAAAAAAATCTTCACAGAAAATTGATTGCAGATTTCACTATTTCAGAACACTCAAACAAAATCCCTTTTTGTTTGTTTTAAGATTAGAATTTATTGTTGGAGATTCAAAAAAGGTCACACCTTTACTTATCCAATGGTTTGAGAGATGCAACATAAACAGCCCCCTGTAAATCAAATTCCAGTCATCATTAGAAGGAAAAAAACCCATACAGAGAATAGATCTAATCTAATCTGAAAACACCATAAACAGACTAAATGAATAAATCCTAAACAGAGCAGACTAAAACAAACCCATTTCAGGAAATTGAGAACTCCGATTGAGAAAATAAACCTGAAATCTGATTAGAGATTCAATCCAAGATAGGGAGAGACGGAGAGAGAGACCCAGAAAAGAGAAACTCTTTGGAAGTCTGAAAAAAGGAGAAGGATGGGAAAATGCAAAAGAAATATTTATAAGTACGGAGAAAATTAAGTGAAAACCAGAGATTTGAAAGGCGATGAACTCGTAGTAATAATTAAATCTTGTAGGAAAATGGCGCCGGCTATATTTGACTGAGGACTGAATTCATCATCAACATAAGACTGTGTGTATTTATTATTAAACGGTTTGTTGTGGTTTGTACTTTTCTGTGTTTTGATTGATGTTTTTATTTAATTATTATTAAATTTTACTGTATAACAATATATTTTAAATTTAAATGTTAATTTAGTATTTTGTTTTGTAATTATTATTGTTAAAAACACAATGTAATTCCAACTTGTTTTTCTAGTATTAAACAGCTGTGAGAGGGATATTAATTTATTTTGTGTTTTAAAAATGTTTGATATACCCCTAAAAAATAAGGTAAAAGAGTTATTTTTTCTATTTACAATAATTTTTATAATTTATTTTCAGATTTATACTAATAAAAAGTTTAATACTACATATATTTTTATAATGAGAATAATAACATTTCTTAAAGTAACAACGGTAGTTTTGAAAGTTTGTTATGTTAAAAATGAAAGTAACTTTTTTGTTGGAACAAAAATTTAAAGAGAAAATAATTTGTTTTCTAAAACGAAGGGAGTATTTTTTTTCCATAATGGTCCGAAAATGATCCCTCAAGGAAAACGGATCCCATCTCTAATGTAAGGAGACGGTTTCTACCTTATTTTTTGGGCGGTAGGGATAGGAGAATTGTGTATGTTTTTACTTTTATTGTTGAATGTGTGCATAATTCCACCATCCATTATAGGGAAAAAATGAATTGGGACTAAGCTATTTGAAGATGTGAATTTTTATTTATATGTTTATGGAATTTTTTACGCTTTTACAGAGATAATAGGAGGCCTGTTTCAGTGGATTTATTGTAAAAGGAGAAAATCTAACTGTTGAATGGTCATATTTTATTTGCCACGTGGACTGGATGCCAGGTGGTGAGTATGCCACATGTCCCAGGTTGGGTTAACATAACCAGGTTGGGTTAGGTTGTCCTACATAGGGCTGCACAAACCCGATCCAACCCGCCAAACCAACCCGCACCCAACTCGTCGATGAACGGGTCGGGTGTGGGTTATTTTTTTAAAACCCGACTTCTAGCGGGTCGAGTGCGGGTGATAGCTCCTCTCACCCGACCCGACCCGCCCACCCGCCATCCCTTTTCTAAACTTCATCGATTCCTCTATCCTCTATTCTCTATTCTAAACACTAAACAGATACTGTCAAATCACCATTTCTTCATTGATCCAACATTCTTCATTGATCCAACATTTCTCATACTTTTCTTGTCCAACTCCACAAATCACCAAACACTCCACTTCAGTAGATCTCCCGCGGTAGTTCGAATTGAGTTATTTCATTTTCATTCAATCAAATAGGCATCTCTTAATCTAACCCTAAGACAATTTTTGCGGCAATTAAAAACTCATTTTTCATCGGAAGAAAAACTCAATTTTAATGGCGCAAAACAACATTACGGTTAGTGAAGTGTACTGGGCACTAGTTGATAAAGTGGATCGAAAATTCTCTATGATTAGAGATTTACCTTTCTATGGTGGAACCAGGTAAAGTAAAACCTTTGTTTGTGTATTTTTTTTTATTTTTTTTTTGTTTGTAGATCAACAAACAAATCTCTCTATTCATAATAACTTTTCAGAATTCTCTTTTCTTTTCTTATACTAAAATAGATGATGATGAAGAGGAAGATTTAATTTCATTTTTAAGGTTCTTCTTCCGCAAATGGTGTTACTCAAATTCCCCCACCTAATATTTCTCGCTCTGTTTCATTAAAGACTTTGAATTTCAGTGGTTGAAGATATTAGTGTTCTGTAGATAGTTGATTGATTGATTCAGAAGAAGATGTGGGTTTGAGGTAAATAATAATTTAGATTCTGGGTTGCCTTTATTTTTTATTTGTTTTTTTGGGTTTTGTGATTAAGCAGATTGGGATTGGATTTATATGTCTGTTTGTTGGTTTAGAAGAAAGATAAACACTGTATTTATGTTTTCATTATTAGCTTTTCCCTTTTTGAGGAAAGAAAAGCTTCTCTTTTCTTGATGATGATAAGAAAATGGCGGTCAGTACTATCAGAATTGACTGTCTTTTCATCTCTTCTTGTATCAGAATTTGGAATCTGTGTCAAGATTTACAATTGGGGTTTCTCAATAGATTGTTAAATTGATTGAATTTCTCACTGTCATCTCTCAAGCAGTATCTGTGTTTATCTCGTTTCATTTGTTACAATAGTGCAGTACCTTTGATGTTTTTGTTCTTTTTTTTTTGAAGCATTACCTTTGATGTTTGTCTTCTTTGTTTAGTATATGTTTGTTGATAGTGTGCAAATTCGTGGGGGTTTGCAGGGAATGGGAACACAAATCCAGTGTAAAACCTACTCTTCGACATTTCACTCTATGTGGGATCTTAATGAGGATGCAAACAGTGGAAGTTGGCCTGTCTATTATGATGATAAAGTCTTGAAGGAGCAGTACTACAACTGTTACATGGGAAGGTCTAAAATGGAGAATGGATATTCAGATTACGAGAAACAAGCACTGAAGCAAACAATACTTGAGCATGAAAATGTATTCAGGAAACAGGTACATTTTATTATGTTCTGATAGATCTTTTAAGTACGAATTTCGACCTTCTCTTACCTTTGTTTGTTATTTTTTACCTAGGTTTATGAAC
>JAJJMC010006201.1:0-22096 GCA_023531435.1 Papaver californicum | reverse complement strand
AAACCTTCTAAGGAGATGCAACATCGACTGAAGCCTAACATGAAAGACGTAGTTCGAACTGAGGTGCTTAAGTTGTTAGATGCGGGTGTTATCTACCCCATTTCAGACAGTAAGTGGATCAGCCTCGTTCAGGTTGTTCCCAAGAAATCAGGTATCACTGTTGTTCAGAATGAAAACAATGAGTTAATCACAACCCGAGTGACCACGGGGTGCCGTGTTTGTATTGACTATAAAAAATTGAACAAGGTCACAAGGAAAGACCACTTTCCTCTTCCTTTCATCGACCAAGTGCTAGAGCGATTATCTGGACATAGTTGATAGGATTTTAGATTATCATATATAAATAAACCACAATCCCCTGTCCGTCACTCGAAAAGTAAAACAAAACGAATGTGCAAAGATTCGCCAAACCCAAAACATCCCATTTTAAGACAACCATGAAATGACCAATAAAACTAGTAAACAGGTGACGGCCAAATAAATGGCTTAAGTGGCTAAACAATTGAAACACAACAATTTCTTGAAATAGACAGTAAACCACATGATCAAAATAGATTAAGTACAAAAGATTTCCACTACATGGGTAGTCTTTTCATAAGAGAAAAATACTGATAGAAACATACGTAAACCCAACTATCCCAGCGACCCCGTGATGTGCATATCATAGACGAGACAAAATACTAACTTCTAAGCGCTTAAGCCTGCCGTAAGCTCGCCCGGCTTACTGCTTCAGCTTTTCTTCGTACTCTGTGGGGGGAAAAACAAACAAAGGGGTGAGCAAAAACTCAGTAGGGGGGTTAAAACGATTAATACAGGTTCTGCGAAAATGATAATTTCATTTAGATAGGAGCAGCAGTTTTAAATTACATAATACAATCCTTACGCAAATGCAATTTCAAACCAGAGAGATAAGATTTGCAAATAAAGTTACTCTACTATTCGTATGGCCGTAGCCACCGTCAGGGTAGTCGTGTACCAGCCATCGTTCCGAACGATCTTCCGGGTAGCCACCGAGGTGGTGGGATGCCAATTAAGGCTTGACATTCCTAAAGTAGAGCTCTGTAGTTCTAAGCGGTAGCAATCACGAGAAGTAAAGAATGCTTTCTAAAACTACATCCGATTCTCAAAAGTGAAAGGGCAGCGATGCTGCGACTTACCAAAAGTCTGCTTCAAAATCAAATTGCTAACTTCAAGTACAGATATTACAGGGATTAAACTACCATTTGTTACATCGAGTTATGCAAACAGGGATTTATAAGAACACTTATTAAAAGTCTGACAAGAACAAGAGAAAATGTTTAAGACAACAACATGATTTTTCTGAAATTCCAGATTTGATAGCATATGTTTGAAAATTCGTGTAGGCGTCGTTACACAATGAAAATGAGTGATTTTTGGCTCATTTGAAAGAATAAAAGATAATATTTCACATAAAAATGATAGGAAAAATCAGTGAGTTTCATAGCTGTCTCAAAGACTTTCAACAAACAGGACAGAAATCACGTTTTTTCAGAAATTGCAGTTTCGGCAGTCTATAATCAAAAATTCGTGCAAAATTCATTACATAATGGAATTCAATAACTTTTGTTCCGTTAGAAAGCTGAGAGAGTCCTCTCCGACATAAAAATAATAGGAAAGGGTATTGAGGTACAGATCCGTGTGAAAAAGTCTAGACAAAACAGCACAGCACCACAGGTTCAGAATTTTCAGTTTACAAACAAGTTCAAGGTAAACAGGTTCCTTCTCAAGTCCAAAATCAGGTTTCAAAACAGGTTCATATGGCTTAAAATGCAATACAGGGTCTGTGTAAGTTGGCTTTTCAGTTTAAAACAGGATGAAGGCTCAAAGGAAAACTCCACAGATTCAAGTACAGGTTCAATTGCAATACAGGGTAAGACATTACAGGTTCAATGCAGGGAGCTTAAAATAGAGTAGCACAGGCAATTCAGGTTGGTTTGAAACATGTTGACAGGTTCAAACAGACTCTATAAAGGTAAACAAGCATTAGTTTCTTAAGATATGGCAAGTACAGTTTCAAAAGGTATCAATTTAGATGGTAAGACTGTCAAATGGGAATAGTTTAAAGAATCTTGTACAGAGTTTGTTTTATGATGAAATTCAAACTAAAAAGCTGCATAGCATTTTCTTAAGTAAAAATCATTTGTAACTTTCGGATTTAAATCACAGTGCAACATGCCAGGATAGAACACAGGGACCATAAAAGGTATAAGCCAAATTGGTGATTCTACAAATCATAAAACCAGGAATTTTTCAAAGGAAGCTTTTGGACAAAAGTGGTTAAATTCATGGTTACTGAGACATCTCAAAATCATTTATTGAATTGGTTTTCATTCAGAAGGTATTACATGTTATCAGAAGACTTAGGTAATAGTGACATCAACAACCAAAAGTTGAGAGAAATCAAATACACCCAAATACAGAGGATGGGTTGAGTTCGTATTTCATTTTGGAAGATTAAAAAGTATCAAACAGAGATAATCAAATCAATCATCCCTTAACAATATTCATGAACACCATTAAAATCCATAATTCAAAGAGAAGAAGATTAAACCCCCCTACCTCAACAGGAAACCAATTTAAGCTAGAATCAGATGATGGGAAGAAAGGGAGTCCACATGCAGTTGAATCTTAATCCAGCAGAAAGAAGAATCGAAAGAATTAACACAATATTTGACGGAAGGAAGAAACTAAAACCACGAGAAAGAAATCCCCTACCTTTGCCGAAGAGAAATTCAACCAGAAGAAGATGTTGGGTTGAGCTCTGATTGGGTTTTAAAGGCTCCAATTCCTCCCTTTGCTAGCGACGGATTTCAGGTGGAAGAAGAGAAGAGAAGAGAAACAAAAGTTTCTTTTTTTAGTTTTGGAGAGAAAGAACGAGATGTGATGGAAACAAGTGAGGTAAATGATTCACACGAGTTTTAGGAGAACGGGCTAAAAGACCATTATGCCCTGCTGCTCATGCCCTGCATGTGGCACACATGCTTGAACATTCTAGAGTTTTCCTCTAAGATCTATTATTTGTGCTCAAAGAGATTATTAAGGGATAACTATATTAATAGGGGCATTCACTGGGTTGGGCTAGGGTTTGAACCCTAGAGAATTTTTTTACGGGTGTTACAGTCATGCTTGTGGGGGTCATTTTAGTACTAAGAAAACCGCTGCTAAGATATTACAGTGTGGATTCTACTGGCCTTCGTTGTTTAAAGACACCCACCGTTACTGTGTTACTTGTGAGTGTTGCCAGAAGTTAGAACCATTTCCCGTAGAAATATGATGCCTTTGAACCCTATTCTAGTTATTGAGGTCTTTGATGTGTGGGGCATTGATATTATGGGTCATTTTCCTAATTATTTTGGTTATTTTTACATCCTTCTCGTTGTAGACTATGTGTCTAAATGGGTTGAGGCGGTTTCATATAGAACAAATGACCACAAGGTTGTGGTCCAATTTTTGAATGATAACATATTTGCACGTTTTGGTACACCGAGGGCTATAATTAGTGATGGAGGGTCACACTTCTGTAATCGACCATTAGGCTTTTGATGAAGAAATATGGTATTACCCACAAAGTATATACCCCATATCACCCACAGGCTAGTGGTCAAGTAGAGGTTTCCAAGAGGGAGATAAAACGTATTTTAGAGAAAACAGTTAATCCTAATCGGAAAGACTGGTCATTGAGGCTTACTGATGCCTTATGGGCTTACTGTACTGCGTTTAAGACCCCCATTGGAATGTCACCTTATCGTCTAGATTTTGGGTTGTAAAGCAACTTAATTTTTCGCTTGATAAGGCAGGTGCTCACAGGAAGCTCCATCTTAATGAGTTGGACGAGATTAGTAGAGATGCATACGATAGTGCTAAAAAGTATAAGAACAAAATGAAACTTGTGCATGATAGAAATATTTTAAGAAATTCATTTTCTCCAGGTCAAAAAGTTCTTCTGTATGATACCCGTTTGCATCTATTCCCCAAGAAGTTACGCTCTCGGTGGACGAGTCCTTTTATAGTTCGCACTGTTTTTCCTAATGGTGCTATTGAGATTGAGACACTGGATGGTAATAGTTCTCCAGAGGTTAAAGGTCAGAGATTGAAACCCTTTTTAGAGCCTTTTCCTGCAGGTGATGTTGAGGAGGTCCCTCTGGAGAACCCTGTTTACCTTGATTGACCATCAAGGATGTTGTTGTACATTGGTAAGTTTTTGTAGGTTTTTGTTTTTATTTTTCTGTCTTATACTCCAAAGAAGGATTGTTACGCTTCACCCAGGTATTATATTTCTAACTTACCTCTTTATTCCTCTAGTTACCTATATTTTTGATATTACACTTTAATTTGAAACATTGAGGACAATGTTAGGTTTAAGTTTGGGGGTAAGGAAGAAACTTTTAGTTGAAATAATAAAACTCCAAACTTTAGAAACTTGTGAACAATTCAGGATGACACTAATCATTCTAGGTAGATGGAAACTTAGTTCTTTTTCCATAAGAATTGGTGTGCCCAGCTAAATAGTATATTCATAAAAGGATGCCTAGCTCAGGTGTTAGAAATAACATGATAGTTGTTACCGCATCTCGGAATCTATCTCAACCATATCACCTTCTGTTTTTTATTTTTGCAATTTTTTGTGTTTCTCTAAGTGATTTGGTGGGGCACCAATATCAAATTGTTATCACCGTCAGGATGAAGTAGAATATTTGAGATCAAGCCCCATTATTGTATTATTGAGACCATTATTTAAAAAAAAACGAGTATTGACACTTTGATAACAATATGTGTGTGTTATCCCTGTCTCCGTCGGCTAAGCAAGCGTGGAACACAGGATCCATTATCATGTATGATGCTGATAAGGAGTATGCGCTTGGATTTATTTGATCCAATCATGTTGTCAGTACATTTAAAATATTTTTAATAAATCGACCACTGGGACCTTTTTATATACCAGCTGAGTCGATATTAGTTTAAGGAGTAAGACTAGTGGGAGCGTATCTCAATCCATTCATCCTGGCACTGACCTTCAGACAGATATAAGAAACACTGTTCACCTTAGTCAACATGTGCAAACTTATTTTTTTTTATATTCATCTTCTAAATCTTTTCATGTGATTGTACTTTGATAGATTCTGAGTATCGTGGTTGAACGACTATTTAAGGAGAGTTTTGAATTCTTGTATGAATTTTAGTACGCTGAGTGAAAACTCGTGTGAAGCAATTAGACTCATATAGGGTAATGATTCTTATAGGCGAAGAATTTAGTATGCCAACTAAATAGTTTGTTTAGTATCTATCCCCAATCGTTCACAGGTAGATAGGGTTTGGATTAAAGGTTTTATGGGTATACCTCTTGTAAACCCTCACGAGACAAAACTTGTCCACTAGGGACACCTAGGGGTTTAAAGGCTTATTGCACACGCTAAGTGCAATCGCGATGCCTGCAAAAGTGAGTAATGATTTTTATTTTCTATATTTGCTCGATGACTAGCAAATAATAAGTTTGGGGGTATTTGATAGACACATTATTGTGTCTGATTTGTCTCAATTCTTTATATTGATAATGCTCGATTGTGTACTAATTTTGTTATTTTATGTGTTTGTAGATATTTTTGGAAAATAAACATCATTGGAAAAATTGGGTCGAAAAAATGTTAAAGGCACCCGAGAAATTTATTAAAGGCACTCAACAAGAAATGATAAAGGCACCTGTACTTTGGATAGGTACACCCCCTTCATTTTCAAAATTCAAAAGAAAAAAAAATCTTGGCGGGAAGATATTTCATCTTAACTGCGTGAATCAAAAACATGATTTTGGAGATTTTTTTTGCTATTAAAACAAGTTATTATCTTTCCATTATCATAGAGAGATTTTATGCGATTGGGAGACCATAAAATCAAGACGGAATATCAAATCAGATCACGAAAATTGAAGAGAAAAAATACCCGAGTATTATTCTCTGATAATGAAGATTTTTTGAAGATTTGGTGGTCTGTGGTGTATAAATAGGATGGGTTCGAGTCATAAAAGGAGATAGAGAGTTTAAGGAGGGCTCAGGAGACGATTAGAAGGCAGATAAATCAAATCTGAAAACTCTGTTGTTGCTGCTGTATGAAGAACAAAAAATAGGCAACAGTTTGTTCAACCTCTCAGCCACGGCTTCTTCATCCATTTGCAACGGATATCTTTGCATCTGCAACGGTTTCTTCGACCCATCTGCGTATCTGTAACGTTTATCTTCAACCCCTCTGTAACAGTTAGTCTGTAACGCCTATAAACGTTGCAAACTCACTATTTTCTTTGTTTTTCTCCTTTTTCATCATTTGTAAACATTTTTAGCCATGAACCATAATTTTGAGCAAGTGATTAATATGAGGAGCTAAACCTTATTTCTGAGGCGACGGAGGAAGCTTTTTTCCAAAAATTATGTGGTAATATTTATTTAATTAATTTATGCGATTCTTTTATGATTATTTGTCTTGGTTAAAAATAAATTTAATAATTTTTATAACAATTGTGATTTCGTTAGATGGTACATGCTTGGCCTAGGTTTTTGATGTTCCATGCTTTTGTTATACAATTGTTATTTTGAAAATCTACTTGTTGCAATATTTTAGAATCAAATTAAATGTAAGAAATGCATAATTATAATTATTTAATTAAATCACTTTAAAAATTGGAAAATAGTGGAATCTTAGCCTCCGTTTTCTCTCAATCTTGTTATCAATTTTGTTTAAGTCTTGCTATTTTTAGTATTAGAAACTAGGTTTAAAAACAAATCTTCACAAGTCTTAAACGAACTTTTTTTACCACTATTACAAAACTATCAATAACCGCCAACGATATCTTGGATTGAAACTCCGATTTCTGGTGGAATCATGTATTTTGGGTTTTCGTGGCGTTAGATGGAAATTCCAATTCAAGAACACTCAACAATGTTGAGAATAGATTCCAAGAACTCTCCAGATAATGTGAAGCTTTTAAAGAGGAAATGAAAGACGTAAAGGAAGCTAATCGCACAGAGGCATGTGAGATAAGAGTAAGTATATCAATAATGATTGACTCCAAAATAGTTTTGAGTAATACTAACTTAAATTGATTGTTTTTTTCAGTGGACGATGGCTCACACCGGATATGAGGTTGTCCAAGGCAAAAAGTTTGAGCATGATGATTGTTATCGCATCTTGAAAAACAATATCTACGATTGCACCCTATATGAATAGGTGTTTAAGGGCAATTTTATGTTATATATATTCCTTTTCAATTAAATTGTTTTCCAAAAGTAAAATTAAAAAATTCTCAACTGGAGTCATCAAGGTTATAAATATCTACAATGACGACTGCATATTAAACTTGGTTACAGTCGTTATGGTATGTGGTATGAACTGATGCGACCATAACACATATTTCATACATGAATTTTTGGTTCAAAAGTCGACATGGTATAGACATGTTACACTGACGACTCTTAATGAGCAAAGTTGCAGGTAAGGGTCGTCACTGTCATATGTTGGACCATGACGATTTTTAATAGAATGGTAAAGTTCAAGGTAAGGGTTGTCATTGTTAGATGTTACTATTATGGCGATTTTTCAGAGGTCGTCATGGTCGAAACCTCACGAAAATGCCGATCCTTACGCTGTGTCTTTGTTTTACCACTATGATTCGACGATTTTAACGAAAAATTCGACTATTCATAAGCTATTGGTAGTTTACCTAAGCGTTTTGATCTATGGGTTCTTCATTTTGAGCTTTGGTTTCTTCACTTTGAGATTGAGGTTCTTCATTTGCACACTCATTTCCGGCTTCATATAACAATTGATCAACGTTACATATCCAATCTAACTGAGAATCTAAGTTAAGATCAACACAATCATCTTTGTTATTTGAATTGTCTCCAACATAATATTTCCACTAGATTTTCATTTTTCTCTCTCCAAAACCTCCAAAAGCCCATCTACTTCTCTACTCATAACAAAAAAAAATCTCTAATTTAAATTATAACCATAATATATATAACTAAACTAATCATGTATTAGGAATAATCAGATGGGGGCTCTTTAGACATTTATAAAAATATATGGATAATGGGTAAGGGGTATTACTTTTGGGTGACCCTATTTTATCTTTTCCTAAAGCCCCCTATTAATTTCACAAGCCCCCAATTAAGTCAGGAAGAAGTGATTACAGTTTAAGCTTTGTTTTAGGGATTTCATTAGTGCACCCAACCATTTTCCAAATACACCCCCCTTTTTTATTTAGTTTTGATACGAAATAACTTGTTTATTTTAAAAGAAGGAAACTTTTCCATTCTAACAAAAGTTGAGAGTTAATACAAATAGGTGGTAAATCTAACCATTCTCTCGTATGTTGTATTGTCCTAGATTTTTTTTAAAGAATATATGCTACTTTATTTTGTTCTTTAGGAACATAATAACACTTCCAGGATCCACGTTGTTGAAAGAGTAAAACAATATCTCTAATAAAATGATGAAACTGCCAATTGATGTTGAAATGGCCTTTAGTAATGACTTCCACAACTATTCTCGAGTTTGTTTCAAAATTGACTGCTACTAGCATTAGTGCATTATCCCACTTTACTGCCTCCCACAATGTCAAGTCCTCTATGCTCCGGACTAAGTGATTAAATGACAAACCCACATTTGGCTTTTTTCAATTCACCTGTAAAATTACGAACAATAAATCCTATGCCTCCAGTCATTGAAGCTGAGAACATGGAAACTATAGTTCGGTTGAATATGTTGTATCAAGATTCGGTTCAAGGAAGATTCCACCGTAACTACCATCAAAGAATTAGAAGATAGTAGGAAAAAGAGATGCATTTCATTATTTTTGTCTTAAACAATTTGAAAATACTGTATAATTTGGATACTTTCGATTTAGCTCTCTTGTGTAAAAACTTTAATAATGGCAGTACACTAAGAATAACTTCATTAGTCTACTGCTTTTAGCTGTTAACTTTCATTATAAGAATTTAGTTAGTATCATTGAACTTAACATGTTCCTGGGGATTCTAAGTATTGGTATTCGGAACCTTGTTTATTTTTGTTGGATTGCTCC
The DNA here is from genome assembly GCA_023531435.1 of Papaver californicum. Classification (NCBI taxonomy): domain Eukaryota; kingdom Viridiplantae; phylum Streptophyta; class Magnoliopsida; order Ranunculales; family Papaveraceae; genus Papaver; species Papaver californicum. The sequence continues at coordinate 13,005 of JAJJMC010006201.1, read as the reverse complement.
CACGAGATACTTGTTGGAGAAAAATGTATTTTAAAATTAAAATTGATAGTCTTGGTAGGATTGGATCCTAGGATCAATGGGACACTAGCTCATAAATTGGGTGGAAACATCATTTCCATTTTCACTAACTTGTGAATGAAGAACCTTTAGTTAGTCCCACATTGGACAAACTAGAGATGTGTTCTCCCTATATTACCACAAAATTTGCAACTAAGGGAGGGCCCTTAGGGTTTAGATGATTTTGTGGTTGAGGGAGGACTAAGGTAATGGGCTAGTGGATTAATGCATGCTTTTCACACATGTGCGGTGCTTCGCACCGAAGCACGCACGCGGGTCGTGGGCTTGCGTGTGCCTTATCAAGACTTACCGTTTTTGTGAGTATTTTCTTAAACAAAAAGATTTATAAAGGTTTTCTAATTGCCTTGATTAATTCTCAATTATTACAAAATATTTTTTCATTAATTCGAATTAAATTCACGGTCACATTTTTTTTCTATAAAAGAAAAGGTTTTTCTTCATTTCAAACCATCCCAGAGCAAGCTACTATCCCTCGCTCTTTTCCCCTCTTCTTGCTTTGCTTGCGCACTGAGTGTTTATTTAATTTTTTTTCTTCTTCTTCGTCTAAATAATTGTTGTTAAGTTCTAGAGGGTTAATTGAGTTGTGCTAATTCAATTAATAACGGGCAGTTCTATCCTGGACACAAGTTCTCAGTAGGGGTATAGCATCACTCATTCTTGAGGAGTACCAGAGAAATATTGTGTTAAGGACAATTTGCTGAGCAGGTGGCTCTATCCAATTTGTGCATCAATATCAGAGTGATTTCATCTTTCTAACGTTAATAGTTTCATTTTTTTTGTTAAGTTTATTCCATTGATACAGATTTTCATCAACAATCTTAACACAATATTTTAATTAATTCTGTTCCAATGGCAAAGAGTGATGTTGACAGACCTCAGAGGTTCTCAGGGAAATACTTCAAAAGATGGCAATAAAAAATGTTATTTTTTCTGAGTTACCACATGTTAGATGAATTGGTTCCGAAGCCTTTTGATGAAACTCTGAATGAACCTGAAAATGAAGGAGAATTAGAAAGTTGGAGTAGGCAGAATTATATGGCTAAAAACCATATCCTTAATTTTTTAGAAGATGCACTGTATGACTTCTATAATCCAAAAGAAAATTTTAATGCATTTGATCTATGGACTGCATTAGAAGCTAAGTATGAAGCAGAAACTGTTGGGAGTAAGAAGTTTTTAGTTGCTCGGTTTTTGGAATACAAAATGGTTAATGACAAATCTGTTGTAGACCAATTTCTAGAACTTCAGCAAATTATTAATGAAATTATTGCTGAAGGTATGGTAATTGATGAAACATTTCAAGGGTCTGCGGTGATTGAGAAATTACCTACTTCTTGGGCTGAGTACAAAAGAAGACTGAGACATGAAACTGGTGAAGTTAGCATGGTGGAATTGGGTAAGAAGATTCAAGTAAAAGAATTGTTGTGCTCAAAATACAAAAATGTATCTTCCGCAAAGGACATGTCCAACAAAGCCCATGTCAGCGAATACAAGTCTTCTGCAAGCCTGGATCACAACAAACGCAAGCCTGGTCCGCAAAGAAAAGGTATTTTTCCAAAACCAAAATCTGGCATTTTTAAAAATAAAGGTGCATGTTATGTTTGTGGTATTTCTGGCCATATGGCAATACACTGTAGAAAACGTAAAGATGTTAACTTTAAAAAGCCAAATGCAAATTTAGTTGAAAGCAACAAGAATGAGTTTTCTGGCACGGTGTCCGAAGTTAATTTGGTTACCAATGTGAGAGACTGGTGGGTAGACTCTGGTGCTACCAAACATGTCTGCGGAAACAAAGAGATGTTCACCTCCTATCAGACGGTAGGGGAAGGAGAAAAGCTCTATATGGGTAACTCGTCCGCAACACAGGTTGCGGGAAAAGGAAAAGTTGGGCTGAAGCTCACTTCTGGAAAAACTCTCACATTGAATGAAGTTCTACATGTTCCGGACATCTACAAGAATCTTGTTTCTAGTGGTGTGTTAGATGATAAAGGATTTAAAATTATATTTGAATCTGGGAAAGTTATTATAACTAAGGGCAAAGATTATGTAGGAAAGGGCTATAAGAATGAGGGTTTATACAAATTGAATGTAACCTCTATTGAAATGAATAAAAATGATTATTCATATGTTTGTGTGTCATTGAATGTTTAGTATGGTATACTTGGTCATGTAAATTATAAATCAATGAACAAACTGGCAAGTATAGGCTGCATTCCAAAATTCACTTTGGAAAATGAACATAAATGTGAAATTTGCGTAGAATCAAAATATGTTAAAAAGTCTTATAAGAAAAATGTTTGAAGAAATTATAAACCCTTAGAATTAATTCACTCAGACCTAGTTGACATGAAATCAATTCAAACTAGAGGTGGTAAAAAATGGTTTGTCACATTCATAGATGATTGTACGAGGTATTGACATATTTATTTACTTAAAGGTAAGGATGATGCCTTAGAAGCCTTTAAGATATATAAATTAGAAGTTGAAAACCAAATGAGTACTACCATTAAAACCGTTAGGTCTGACCGTGGTGGTGAATATGTAATCTCTATAGGAGATTTCTGCATGCAACATGGTATCATTCATGAAGTAACCCCTCCTTATTCACCACAATCTAATGATGTGGCTGAACGAAAAAACCGAACCCTTAAGGAGATGATGAATGGCATGTTAATTAGTTCAGGACTACCTGCGAACTTGTGGGGGGAGGCCGTCCTCTCAGCTTGTTATGTCCTGAACAGAGTACCCTTTAAAGGATCATACAAATCTCCATATGAATTATGGAAAGGTAGGCAACCCTCTTATGCATACTTCAAAGTGTGGGGGTGTTTGGCTAAGGTTTATATCCCTCCACCTAAGAGGACCAAGATAGGACCCAAAACTGTTGATTGTGTCTTCATTAGGTATCCTGAACACACTACTGCTTATAAGTTTATGGTTGTGAGTTCTGATATTTCAGAAATTGGTGTGAACACCATTATGGAATCTAGGGATGCTGTATTTTTTGAAAATATTTTTCCTTTGAAATTTGAATATCGCATGATATGTGTAGACTCCCTAGATGTCCCTTCTTCTAGTCATACCTTACCTGTAGAAGAAGATGAACTTGTTTTTGAACCTAGAAGAGGCAAAAGACTCAGAGTTGAAAAAACTTTTGGGCCAGACTTCATAACTTGTTTAGTTGAAACTGATCCTCAAACTTATAGAGAAGCCATGAATTCTTTCTGAAGCTCCATGGTGGAAAGAATCCACTATTAGTGAAATGGATTCCATTATTCAGAATGAGACTTGGGAGATTGTAGATTTACCTCTAGGGTGTAAACCCAGAGGATGTAAATGGATCTTCAAAAGAAAACGTAAAATAGATGGAACTGTGGAAAAGTATAAAGCTAGACTAGTAGCTAAAGGCTATAAACAAATAGAAGGTGTAGATTTCTTTGACACTTATTCACCTGTCACGAGAATTACTTCCATTAGGATGTTAATTGTTATCGCTGCCATTCATAACTTAGAGATACATCAAATGGATGTAAAAACAGCGTTTCTAAATGGTGAATTATATGAAGAAATATATATGGACCAACCTGAGGGCTTTGTAGTGAAAGGTTGTGAAAACAAAGTTTGTAAACTTAAAAAATCTTTGTATGGCTTGAAACAAGCACCCAAACAATGGCATGAAAAATTTGATCATGTAATGATTTCTAGTGGTTTTAAAATAAATGAATCTGACAAGTGTATTTACACTAAACTTGTGAATGATGCCTGTGTGATTGTATGCTTGTATGTTGATGATATGCTTATACTGGGTACAACCATAGATGTAATTAATTCCACTAAGAACATGCTGAATTAGAACTTTGACATGAAAGACTTAGCTCCCGCTGATGTAATCTTAGGGATGAAAATTAGAAGAGAATCTAATGGATATAGTCTTAGTCAATCTCATTACGTTGAATCTGTACTTAGGAGATATAACCAGTTTGATAGTAAACCTGCGAGTACTCCATATGATCCTTGTTGTAGACTCAAGAAGAACAAGGGTAATGGAGTTTCACAACTTGAGTATTCACGTGTCATAGGAAGTCTGATGTATTTAATGAAATGTACGAGACCAGACATTGCCTATGATGTGAGTAGGTTAAGTAGGTATACATGTAATCCGGGACAAGAGCACTGGGATGCACTTATCAGGGTGTTAAGGTATCTGAAATACACTTTAAACTTTTTTTTTTAAATTATGAGAGATACCCTGCAGTCCTTGAAGGATATTGTGACGCAAAATGGATATCAGACTCAGAGGAGTCTAAGTCTACGAGTGGATACGTTTTCACTTTAGGTTGTGGGTCTGTATCTTGGAAGAGTTCCAAACAGACATGTATCGCTCGATCCACGATGGAATTCGAGTTTATTGCATTAGATAAAGCAGGAGAGGAAGTCGCTTGGCTAAAATGCTTTTTAGAAGACATTCTTATCTGGCATAGGCATGTGCCAACTATATCTATACATTGTGATAGTCAAGCTGCAATAGCTAATGCTAAAAACAGCAACTATAATGGAAAGTCTATACATATTCGTAGAAGACACAATTCTCTAAAACAACTAATCTCAACTGGTGTTATTCTGTTAACTTTGTGAGGTCTAAAGAGAATATCGCGGACCCTTTGACGAAAGGCTTGTCCAAGGAGATAGTTCGTAATACATCGAGGGGGATGGGGCTTAAGCTCATCAAATAAACTTGCCATGAAGGACACTCAACCTTGCTGACTGGAGATCCCAAGATCAAGGTTTCGAATGAGACAACTAATTTGTGGTGGGTTAAAGGAAACACTATCAGAGAATTTCATTCTCTGTCCCTTCTCTATGGTGTAGACGTGATAGTGTGACTGCATGAGAGGATGACTTATCATTAAGTCTTAATGAGTTCTATAGTTTCAATTTAAGATTGAAGTGGGGTGTAGCAGTAAACACTCTTGATATAACTCACCTATCTGAATGAGGAAGTGGGCCGCTTCCTATGAGAACTGAGATGATTCTCTAGATCATTCTGAGAAACGGGATATGTCCAGGGCCAAAATGGACACAACGGCATGAACTTAACAACACCTTCAGAGATATCTCGCGTGGAAGCTATTGATGAACTACACCAAACGATGGCAGTTCAAGACATCGCGTTCACTGTCCATCAAGTAGTTCCGGTAATTTCTCACTAAGCAAAGGTTCAAGACCTTATGGACACCTATTTCCTAAGAGGTATTTCTCGTTTTCTGATTTCTGATTTTTTATCGGTTTCTTCATTCATGTGGGGGATTGTTGGAGAAAAATGTATTTGAAAATTAAAATTGATAGTCTTGGTAGGATTGGATCCTAGGATCAATGGGACACTAGCTCATAAATTGGGTGGAAACATCATTTCCATTTTCACTAATTTGTGAATGAAGAACCTTTAGTTAGTCCCACATTGGACAAACTAGAGATGTGTTCTCCCTATATTACCACAAAATTTGCAACTAAGGGAGGGCCCTTAGGGTTTAGATGATTTTGTGGTTGAGGGAGGACTAAGGCAATGGGCTAGTGGATTAATGCATGCTTTTCACACGTACGCGGGTCGCGGGCTTGTGGTGCTTACGTGTGCCTGGCGTGCCCTATCAAGACTTACCGTTTTTGTGAGTGTTTTCTTAAACAAAAAGATTTCTAACGATTTTCTAATTTCCTTGATTAATTCGTAATTATTACAAAATATTTTTTCATTAATTCGAATTAAATTCACGGTCACATTTTTTGTCTATAAAAGAAAAAGTTTTTCTTTATTTCAAACCATCCCAGAGCAGGCTATTATCTCTCGCTCTTTTCCCCTCTTCTTGCTTTGCTTGCGCACTGAGTGTTTATTTAATTTTTTTTCTTCTTCTTCGTCTAAATAATTGTTGTTAAGTTCTAGAGGGTTAATTGAGTTGTGCTAATTCAATTAATAACGGGCAGTTCTATCCTGGACACAAGTTCTCAGTAGGGGTATAGCATCACTCATTCTGGAGGAATACCCGAAAAATATTGTGTTAAGGACAATTTGCTAAACATGTGGCTCAAAATCAGAGTGATTTCATCTTTCTAATGTTAACAGTTTCATTTTTTCTGTTAAGTTTATTCCATTGATACAGATTTACATCAACAATACTTGACATCTCCAAGCTAATTGGAATAGTCATTCATGGGTCTACATCGAATTTATTTGTGGAAACTATCTTTTGGTACGGGTTTACATTGAATTTATTGGTGGAAACTATCTTTTGGTACGGGTCTACATTGAATTTATTTGTGGAAACTATCTTTTGGTACAGTTAATGTGTCTAGTTCATATTGTTGCTTAGTTTGTTTACCATGTCATGAAATTTTGGGTTCATTTTGATGTACAAGGTAGAAACAAACCAAGAATTCCAAGGGGTGATATGTGAAGGAGCAAATGTTCTTCCGGCAAAGTTTTTAGAGGATGCATTCCATGGTGGACATGGTAAGTTTTTTATGCAGTTTGTAATTGTTTCCCTTGCTTTTGTAGCTTGTTTAAGTCAATTTGTGTTCTAGAAGACCGTCATTTAGTTAAACTCTAGGTGTCAAGTTGTGCAGGGAAAGTTGTCAATATTCGGCGTTTGAATGAAGTGATAAACTCCATTGATGGGTGGTACAGGGAACGTGGCCTATTTGGTTTGGTTTGTTTCTTCTTCTTTAACCAGATGTTTCAGATATTTAGAATCAGATTTCCGATGGTTAAAGTTAGCCTTGGCCACCTTTTTGCGAGAGTCTATATTGTTATCACCTGTTACAGGTTTCAGATCTTGAAATTCTTTCCGGTGGCATCATTAAGCTACAAGTTTCTGAAGCTGAGGTCAATAATATCTCTATCCGCTTTCTTGATAGGAAGACGTGAGAATCCTGCTTCTTTATATTTCATCTTAGCAACTGCAAACATAAGTAATTTTTGACTAATATAAGACGAACTTACTGGTACTTCAGAGGTGAGCCGACTACTGGGAAAACAAGGCCAGAAACTATTCTTCGGCAGCTCACAACCAAGAAGGGACAGGTGTGCCACGAACCTAGAGACTTTATTCATGTCACTTGTTAATATACGAGCTCTCTAATTCATGAATATTTATGGGCAATAACTTCTTATTGATATATGTATCATATGCAATGCATGTATATGTATACACACTAAGGATAGTGGATAGAGAATGACTGAAAGAAAAGGAATCAATAAGTTATTCATCAAAGTTTCATTTGATTCAATGACCAGAATTAAACGAGGATATATAGCTCGGAGACGTAGAATATAGGATCTCGGCTCTAGCAGTAATAATGTGGCTAAAGAGAACGTAGTTATGGATGCTGAATAGACAGATGAATAAGGATGTGAGAATGATATGATATGATATGAACCTATAATTTGCAGTACGTTGATACTCCTATTCGTTGAATCTCGAATATGTTATGAAGTATCTTTGGTTAGAACTTTTTCTGAATCAATCGATCAATAGCTTGAATGACATCATTGAGTTCACGTAATCTTACTGATTAATAATAAACAGTAATAACGCAATTCCATAAAAGATTTACAAGAGAGCCTTCTTTTAAGAGATGAAAAAATAGAAGTTCTAGAAAAGGAAAAATTGGGGGAAGAAATATATCCAGTGTAAATTACCCTTATTATGAAGTATATGTGCTTGTTTAGCAGGTCAAATGATTCAACTGGCCATTTCTTCATTATGGCTTTTATTTTATTCTTCTTCCCTCTTTACCATTTAGATTAAGTAAGTAGGCTCAAAGAAAACCAGTTTGTATGTGATCTTCTCAGCAGCATGTTATGTACTAAAATATCCAGCATGTTCTGAATGATTAAGTGTCCTTATATCTATCCTCTTCAGGTTTACAGCATGCTTCAAGGTAAAAGAGATGTGGAGACTGTACTGGCAATGGGAATTATGGAAGATGTAAGCATTATTCCCCAGCCAGCAGGAGGTAACCTTTTCATTTTTTTGAAATGACATCATGATTTTGTTTAGTCATTCCTTAGTTTCTGTTTTTTCTTTTTTATGTGTTCTGTGAAACTCGGATTCTTATATGTTTGTAGATACTGGTAAAGTTGATTTGACAATGAATTGTGTTGAACGTGTTAGTGGAGGTTTTTCTGCCGGTGGTGGAATTTCAAGTGGGTAAGTGATGCGGTGCTACCAGAAACCCAACCCCTTCTTGCATATTATGCTTTGTTTCTTTTGTGCGTGCTTCGGGTACTCTGGCAAGTCAGGGCTCCGAATTTAGCGTTTTATCACTAGCTAATCTCTCATGATGCTTACTGGCTGTTGGTGTATCCATTTTGGCTGTTGGTGTATCTATCTTAGCCGTTACTTTTTATGAGATTGAAATGTTTGTTGTCGGTGTATCTAAATCTATTCTATTATGCATATGTACTATTTTGGTGTTATTCATATGACGTTAGGAAATACGAATTTCAAAGTGAATTGTGTACCAAAATAACATATGAAATAGGTAACTCTTACATGTTAGAACCTCGCAAACTAATGATTCATGTATTCATACAGTGTTCCTTAATGTACTGCGGTTCTGATACACTGAAATGATGTACTCATAGAGGCTTAAGCAATTAGCGGTCCAATCATATTCGTAGTTTCCTCTAAACTTAATTTGATTTCATTTCTCTATTAGGCATTTTCCTCTAATAGATATTTGGTAATACTTCAATGCAGGATAACAAGTGGCCCCCTGTCAGGACTAGTTGGAAGGTAAGTTTCAGTTCATTGTGTACTTCCACTATGTGGCCTTATGATGCATTCTAGTGATACATAGCAGCACTTATCTGACTTGCTATTCTTACTGAAGTGCTGATCTGCTCATGTTTCTTTTAATTTTGGTTTGCAGCTTTGCTTATTCTCATAGGAATGTTTTTGGGAGAAATCAGAAGCTAAATGTTTCATGGGAAAGGGGTCAAATTGACTCTATTTTTCGCATAAATTATACAGACCCATGGATAGAAGGGGATGATAAGCGTACATCGAGATCCATTATGGTTCAGGTAATTCAAAGCCAGTCTATATTGCTAAACTTTCTACATCGGAAAAGTGACTGACTAGTAATTTTGTGTGTCCTTATTTAGAACTCAAGAACACCAGGAACACTAGTTCATGGAAACCAGCCTGATAATAGTAATGTGACAATTGGTCGGGTTACAGCTGGTATCGAATTCAGTCGACCTCTAAGGCCGAAGTGGAATGGAACAGCTGGGATTATTTTTCAGGTATTTTCAGGGCATCACTATTCAATAACCGTTAACAATGGATATGTCGAAATGTGAAAACAAGGAGCTACATAGTTTGTCTATGGTTGTCTTCATATTCACAACTAAAGAGAGGCTAACACATACATATTAGTCTTCTTTCATCTATGGTTAACAATAATCACTAACCCCCATTTCACATTAGTGCGATTATCTAGTATACTACAAAAAACCATGTGTCTTTGCTTCTGTCAAGTTGTGAATTTGCTTTTCAATTTTAAGTAAATGCACGTTTTCCTTGTTACCCTTGTTATGATACATAAGGTGCATATTTTTTAAATGAATGACATAAGCAAGAATTCTGTTTTGGTAGCTCAAGAAGATAGCACCATCATATCCGTATCTTCAGTTTACCTTCACAGAAGTGGCCAGCCACTACTTTCCTCTAAACATGCGAAAGTCAAACCCATCATCTTATGTGGGCCTACTCACAGATAGTGGCAAGGATTGGCCAACCACAATAGGATTGACATAAAAGTTTAACGAGTTTATTCCTTCGGCAAATTTATATGTAATTTGAAACACATTTATGTGAAATAAATCGATAAAGGAAATTTTTTTTTATCATTGTTTCACTTGAATTCACAATTTGGCGTTTGTAAAGTTGACTGTGTGGTAATTTTAAATATTTCAGCGAGCAGGTGCCCGCAATGAGGCAGGGAATCCTCTTATCAAGGACTACTACAGCAGCCCATTGACTGCTAGGTATGGATGTGCATTGTTGCATCAGATATTTAGCACAGTTATTACAGCACTGCCATGAATTAAACTTTGTGATTGTATTCCACTTTCTGATCTTTTACAGTGGCAACCCTCATGACGACATGCTGCTTGCCAAACTTGAGAGTGTCTACACTGATTCTGGTGATCATGGATCCTCGTTGGTGGGTGTTTGAATCTTGGCTGCCCAGTTGCTTACATGTGGTTGACTATTTTAAGAGGGGCAGCATATATATCTTCTATTGAATTGTCTTCCCTATTTCTCTACAGTTTGTTTTCAACATGGAACAAGGTCTTCCTGTTTTGCCTGAGTGGCTGTGTTTTAACAGAGTGAATGCCCGGGTGAGGAAGGGTGTTGACGTTGGTCCAGCCCGGCTTCTTATGAGGTAGTGCACTTCTTCTTTTTTCATATTTGGGTGCTATGCTGTTGAAGTTTTAGACAGAATTGGCTATGGGTTTTAGTGTGGCATCACCAAAACTGTTGCATTTTATATTTGAGTTCCTCCATGTATGCTTGGATAGGGACGAAACCGATTTAATCTTTAAATTCTGATTGTACTTGTTTGCCTTTCTTGTATTGCAATGTAGTTTTTCTGGAGGCCATGTAGTGGGCAATTTTTCTCCACATGAAGCCTTTGTCATTGGTGGAACCAACAGCGTCAGAGGATACGAAGAAGGTGCTGTAGGATCTGGTCGATCATATGTCGTTGGTAGTGGAGAGATTTCCTTCCCCATGGTATGAAGATTATATAACATGTTCTCCTTTTGGTGCTTGCACTTATATTTGCTTACCCCTAGCCTTGCTGCAAGTAGTTTACCTTTCTCTCACATATAAAGGGATCAGAAAATTTTCGGTGTCCACGATCAATGTTGCCATGGAATTTGGACTACTTCACCTAAGTTGGATTAAGATACCTCATTTGGTGTTTAACACTTCTCTTGAAAATTTTTGTGGCACTACTGTGCTTGCCAAAGCCAGCTTTGGACCATATAAACAGGAATAGCTTATACGAGTTCTCTGAGTTCTCTAATTGTTTAATTGAGTTGATTCAGACCTTGAGAACTAACTGTGCTGCTTTTTATTCTCTTAGTGTATAGACTACTTGTCTTTTTCTGATAATGTGTGTGTCTGCATTTCCAAATACGCGTTTAACATCTATACTTTCCATCTCCCATCTTTGCAGTATGGGCCCGTAGAAGGGGCTCTTTTTACAGACTATGGAAGTGATCTAGGATCAGGCCCAATGGTACCTGGTATGTTATTTAATCTTTTACTAACTTATTGCTGGTGTTGTTAGTTTGACTTTGTGAATATTGCAGGGATAAGGTATAAGAAACCCAGTAATTAACACATTAGCCAGCAAAAATGGTGATTTTGAATAGATTGGTGGTCAATAAACTCCAATCTATTGTGCTTGTGTTTAAGGCTGTTGTAGCGAAGTTTTTCTATGGGGTCTGAGTAACAAAAAATGGATTTATCCTAAATCATGTTACAGATGGTGATGCCTTTCTTATATTATTTGTTCTTTCTTTCTTGTAATCCTAATTTAGGTGATCCTGCTGGAGCACGGTTAAAACCTGGAAGTGGATATGGATATGGGTTTGGTATCCGTGTGGACTCTCCCTTGGGCCCTCTTCGTTTGGAATATGCATTCAACGATAGATCAGCTAGAAGATTTCATTTTGGAGTTGGGCACCGTAATTAGGCTTTTTACATTTTATTTTTCTTTTCGTTTTCTCTTCATATACCTGTATGGCTATATTCTTTTAATCTATCTACTTATTTGCCAAGGATAGCTTCTTTTTTGTTTTAGACCCCCCTTTTATTTCCCATTCAATTCTTTTGGAGGCCTGATCTCTTGGAAACTATTTATAGTTTTAGAATAATTTGCTATTTTTTGGTTATAGTAAAAACTGTCAGGCTCCCTTTGCTTGTTCCTTGAATCTTTATACAAAAGAGTCGGACTATGTAACATGGTACTCAGGTTTCGTTTGAGTAAGATTGCAGTACTATGACGGGACATTTGCACCGGTGGATCATGGCTATGTTGTGCAACACATGTTTATTGACATTCGTTGGTTTGTGCAATGTAAAAGACAATGTCTTGTGGACTACTGGGTTGCTGGAATTTTCCAAGAGCATAGACCTTACGTGGGAAGACAAGGACGAAGAATAAGAAACTGACTTCAGTACCTTATCTCTCGGAATCTGGTGCCAGGAGGGGCTTTGCGGACTTAGTCCCTTTATGCATGTAACCTGTGAACCACTCTTTAATGTGGAGTCTGGACTCTGGATTTATCCTAAATCATGTTACAGATGGTGAATTGGTGTTCAGTTGGACTTCAGAATTAGTTGGACCTGCATTGCACAAGTAGCCTGCTGAATGAAGCCGAGTAGACTAGCTTTTAACCATGCAGCAAAGCACCTCGAGGAGAATTGACTGCACCTAGACTACTACAGTATGGTTTGTTGTTTTGCTAAGCACATCTCGTATTTCAGAGCCGCGTGCAATTGGGACTCATTAAGAAATTTAAGTTCTACAAATACTTGACAGATGAATCTCTAAACCCTTCTAAGTTTTGAAATTGGAACTCAGGGATATACAGCGACTTGGTGACTAACGCCTTACATATATGGACAGCCAACACAATTACACAGAACGCAAGGCACAACAAACGGACCTTTTTTTTGTCTGTGTCTATAAAGAAGGCTTGCGCAGCCTCTTCCTATGTTTCTTTGTACTGGTCAGAGTATACCCACATAAATGATAAAGCTGCATCTTTCAAAGATGAGATAAGTTTGCAATCTTGCAACACCAACACAATTACACAGAATGCAAGGCACAACAAACGGGCTTTCTTTTTTT
>JAJJMC010006198.1:2786069-2944635 GCA_023531435.1 Papaver californicum | reverse complement strand
TTATGAATCGGTTGACAAGTCCAATACCTATATCTTGATTTCGAATATGTGGTCTCAGATATGTTTCCTTGGCAGACATATCACATGGTACTCTAGAAGTGACCCCAAATTATAAGCAATCATAACCGCAGATACTATTTACATCCTTGTTGATATGTTTGTCTTAAGGGTAGAGCTATATATGGGGTAAATGCCATCCAAACAGACGACGCATTCATCGACATCCTAACTTGTTCAGTAATTAAAAAAAATACAACTAGAATCCAAGCTCACCAGATCCATCAAGAATTTCAACCATTTTACGAGCAGCACCTCTCACAACAAGGCGGAAGTCTCTCTTCATACCAATGTACTTGGCATATTTCTGGATTGTAATCACGAATTGGAAATCAATAGGTGAATCATAAAGGATATTTGGTAAAGTAAACGCCAAATGGGTAAAAGAAAATCGAGAATTGAGAATGAAACTTGGAGTTTACATATATGACAAAATGTAAATATATACCTTATTAACAGGAGCTTCGTTTTCTCGTATTACTGCATCATGACTGTCAATTTCTTCTCCAAATTCGGTCTTTAAGAGATCCCCTGAGTTTCCAACAACTGCGCATCTCTCAAACTGGCGTGGGTGAAACGGGGGTGTTGACGGTAACAGCACATTAAGGTGCTCCTCACATAGGGAATGGTTGTAGCATTTATCTACTCCCCTACATCAAGTGAAAAGGAGGAATGCTTACTGATACTCCGAATATTTTACAGTTATAAGATATTCAGCCGCCATGGTCAATATTGACTAACACAAAATCAAATGAACAAACTGGATGGGTAAAGAATCATACAACTGTGCGATCCGTTGAGCTGCATAGGTAAGCCATCCTTCCGGACGGGTATCGAGATACTCTCTTGTCAACACTGTGGTCATATTACGGTACTGCAGTGTTGTTGGTGTCAGTACATAAGAATCCTTAGAACAACAAAAGTATCAAGATACAGAGAATGAATCCCAACCTGCTCCCACAAAAGAATAGCCTCACATACATCATAAGGGTACTCCAACGGTTCATGTTTTTTGAACTGCTTGTTGAACTGTTCTGAATAAAGAAAAAGTTAGAAAGAAAGCTTCAATTACAAATGAACTATGCATTAGAAAGAGAGAAGTCAGAAGAACCAAAAATTAGAAGTTCAAGGAGGTACTAACCCATGTGCTGTTTGTGCCTTTAGGATATTTCAGGACCAATTTACAGTGGTCAATAATGTGTGCAGTAAGTCCAAGTCCTCTATTAGCCTACATGCAAGTTGTAGATCAATACAGGTTCATAGAGTTAGCTTTAAGGTAACTGATTCAAAGACGAAGTACGAGATGCACATTTCAATTAGAAAATTAGAGTTTCTGTACAATCTACAAAACAGACACACAACCGTAAAAAAATAACCACACATCACTGAACACTCAACCCAGATGATATCTTTAGTATGATCATGCTGTAATTTTCAGATAAAACACCTACTTTAGCTAGAACAAATGGTACCCTATTTTGTGTCTTTATTAAGTTAGAATCCTTATATAACTTCAACTAACTGACTTTTCTATACATAGTTAGTGCGCGTCTCTAGTAAACCGTCGGGAAGTGAACCCACTGCCTGGGATCGAAACTCACCTGATCCCATACTTCTAGCAATTAACTACTCCTCTATTCCCGTCCAGAAAAGAAAAAAAGTACACTGACGTAATTAAGCAAATAAGTCGAAGTTTCTCAATATAATTCCACTTCATCAGGTTTGGTTTCCAGGAAATTGGAGCATCCTATATTTGACAGACCAGTTAAGTAACTAAAACTAAAAATCTTTTGGGGCACAAATGTTTGTTGTTTATATGATGCAGCTGAAAGAGTCAATTTCTGTGAACGTCGGCTCTTTGTAAAGTCATATTATCAACAATTTAATCTCAAGGAAACTTACAGACCCACTCTGTTGCTTATAAGAAACATTGTACCCAATGGTAGGGTACTGACAACCTTACCCCACTCGTAAACATGCCATACTCAAAATATTTTGCTCTAAAATTGAATTCTTGATAGTGCTGAAATGTATTCAAATTTTTTTCGTTTCAAAATTATTGTACTAATCATGTATTTCGATTTATGGATGTAATCGAATATTATGTAATTATATTTTGTTATCAAAGAAATTTGGGACTTTCATGCTCCTCATTCCTTCAAAAAAAAAAAAAGATAGTGCTGAAATGTGTTCTTGTTAGTTGCATTATCATATTCAACAAAAGCATATATATATATATATATATATATATATATTGTGACCAAATAAAGTTGAACAATTTTCAGAAGGACAAAAAAAAGAAGAGAGGAGACGGACAAGAAAAAGAAAACTGTTTTGCCTCGTTTGTCCATTAAGAAGCCAGCTACTAAAACGATATTGAAAAACAAGCTATTTAAGCTTGATGACAACAGAAACTCAAAATTAAAATATTGAGATTGAAGTATACAGGCCTCAAGTCCAAGCTTGTTAAAGCAAGACTGCCCGCCCTGCCCGAATAGGTATACTACTAACTCATTTACCAGCTTTATCAGTGAAATGAGACACTCATGAATCCTAATTGGAAATACCAGTTATTTTATTTATTTTTAAATGATCAAAATCAACAAACAAACTATCAAACACTTAAAGAGCTACTAAAATCAACACAATCAAAATACAATTTCAAGATGTATCAGAATCAAATAATGAGTTTAAATAATTAGTGAAGTTGAGCATACATTTATGGATCTAAATACTTATAACACGCCATTACAGTGATGAAGAAATTGAAAGAAAGAAAAAAGGAGAAGCAATTAGTTAGTTATTACTTACAATACATTGCTGAACATTAGTTTGGAAATCAGAGAGAATCTTGATCTCAACTCGGTTTATATAATACTTTTCGTAATCTGAGAAATTTGAAGTTTGAATTGCCAGAACCACGAGTGTAAATACCACTACAACACAAATCAGGAGTGGTATTATCGGTCTTGAGTTTGTAGATGAAGACGACGACGACGGAACCCGTATTCGTCTCATTCCTTTGAAATGAGTTATGGATCCGACTTGAGAAGTGTCGGAGTGTAATTGTAATAAGGAAGAAGCAGCGGAGGAGTGAGGGAAGAAAAACACGTGAAAGTGGCACGTGATGGAACCTGAGGGTTTCGTCAAAGTGCGGCGACTGTGTATAGAGAATCGTACTCCCAGTGGTGAAAACAAAATTGTTTTTGGAATTTTTCAGATATTCCCACTCCCGTTTGGCACCTGTTTTTTTTTTATCGAAAGAGAGAAAATATTAGATCGGAAGGATTTACAAAGTACTACCAAAGGTAGGAAGAAAGAAACAAAAATCACAGGAAAAGATTGTCTCAATCTTTAATCACAGAACTAGCAAAATTTACACGCACCCTTTTCCAGCAATCGTAAGGCCAGTTGAGAATCAATGTTTAGCTTCCATTTCCAAATCATCATCCGTCTTGTAGATGTGCTTGGCTTCGAAAATATGACTTTTACTTTCTCTCCAAATAGACCAAATGATTGTAGCGGGTTTTAGAATCCATATGAACTTCCCATTGCTTGAAAAATTAGTATTGTGCCAACCGTAAGCTAAAATCTATAGAAGCTAAAACATTGTAAAGCTTTTACATAAAAGTTTTATCACACCTTTATTGATATGTGTATATGAGTATTTATACAAGATATTACATCATAAGATAGGAAACAATATATACAGAGTTACTAGAATTACGCCTGTACAATCTGGCAAGAATATGGCTAAGAATATGAGAGTCAATGAAAAGATATTCTTTCTTCAATGTAGACTAGATATGCTATATACAGTTACCATATTTCTGTTGAATATTCCTTCGTCAACTCACGTTTCCCTTATAGGCCCCCGCAAGATTGGGGTTCCATCGGCAAAGCCAATCTTGCTACGCAGCACAGATGTACGTTGTTTCGACAGTGGTTTGGTCAAAAGATCCGCAAGTTGATCCTGGGTATGAACGTGCCTGACTTGGAGACTCTTCTTCTGAACTAAGTCACGTACAAAGTGGAGGTCTATCTGAATATGCTTCATGCGTGAGTGATTAACTGGATTAAGACTCAGGTGCGTGGCTCAATATTGTCACATAATAGTTGAGGAGGGTCTTTGAGAGGAAAGCCCAGTTCCTGAAGTAGTGTTAACAACCACATTGTTTCAGAGGCTGCATTTGCTAAAGCCCTGTATTCTGCTTCCGTAGAGGACCTTGCAAATGCACGTTGCTTTTTAGAACACCAGGATATTGGATTTGAAACCAAGAAGCTGATGTAGGCAGATGTTGAGGTGCGATCATCCATGTTTCTATCCCAATCAGCATCTGTGTATGTTCGAAGAGTGAAAGGTCCATTCTTAAGAATCTGAACGCCATAGAAGATAGTTTGCTTTAAGTACCTGAGTAACCGTTTGGCAGTTGTCTTGTGAATTTTAGTCGGCTTGTGTATGAATTGAGATAATTTGTTGACTGCAAAGGAGATGTCTGGTCGTGTCAGAGACAGATATTGAAGACTGCCTATTAATCGTCGAAACTCGGAACTATCCACAGTTGTTGTACCATCAACCAGTTGAAGAGGTTGTGATGTAGAAAGAGGAGTGGAGACATATTTTGCATCACTCATGCTTGTAGTGTCAAAGAGTTCTCGAATGTACTTATGTTGAGAAAGAAACAAGCCTGCTTTTGTGGAACTACCTCAATTCCTAAGAAGTAGTGAAGAGAACCCATGTCTTTGAGAGAGAACATATCTCCTAACTTTGTAATGGTAGAGAGAAAAAACTCTGAGTTGTTCCATGTGATGATAATATCATCTACATAAACCAACAAATAGCATACTGTAGCATTTTGACTGTATATGAAGAAAGAGTAGTTTGCCTTTGAGTTGTGGAAACCCAATTGAAGAATGGTTGTTTTGAGTGCATTATACCATGATCGTGGTGCTTGTTTTAACTCATAGATGGCCTTGTGAAGCTTGCACACATGATTTGGCTTGGACGCATCCTTGAAACCTGGAGGTTGTGTCATAAAAACAGTTTTTGTTAAGGCCCAGTTCAGAAACGCATTGTTGACATCCATTTGCCGCAATACCCATCCATTCATGACCGCAATGGAGAGTACAGTTCGTATTGTTGCTGGTTTAACTACAGGACTGAAGGTTTCTGTGTAATCAATGCCTGGTCGTTGGTTGTAATCCTTTGCCACAAGTCTGGCTTTGAACTTTTCAATTGAGCCATCATCCTTTCTCTTGACCCTGAAGATCCACCTTCACCCAACCGGTTGACACTCACCTGGTGGTAAGACGAGATCACATGTACCATGATTCATCAAGGCATTCACATCCGCAGACATGGCTTCACGCCATTAAGGATGAGCCCATGCTTGGATAACACTGGTTGGTTCAATGATGTGCGGAAGAGGATGTTTCGAAGTAATGTGTACCTGTTTCGGCTTGAAGATTTGGTTCATGGACCGTGTGGTCATGTTATGAGCACGTTGAGCTTGGAATTGTTGAGTGAGCTCTTGAGGTACATATGATGTTGTTGTATACAGAGAGGAAGCATCAGACTCACGTGTGTTGCTGGCTTCCGCTGGAAACGTCTGTGGAGATCCCTGGGCTACAGGAGGCGTTGCTGTGAGGGAGTAAACACCATCTGCAGGCAGTTCTGGTGATGCTGAATAGTTGGCAGACAGTTCCGGTGTTACTTTATTGTTGGCAGGCATTTTTCCTGTGTAGAGTTGGTAGGCAGTTCCGGTGGTGTTGTAGAGTGGGCAGACCGATGTTCCACTGGACAGGGTGATGGTTGTTGGCTACAGCAGGGTAAGTGACAGGAACTAAAGAAGCAAGGGTAGCGGAGTTACCTGAAGGAGATGCAGCAGCAACAACAAGAACACTCCCTGGAGACTGACGTGCACCGGTGGCTGGTAATGTAGCTGATGGAGGACCGAGGTCAGGGAAGAGTTGGTGAATATTGGAAGATGACCGATTAGAAGCACATGTCACATAGGTACCATGAATGAAGTGTTGTGGGTTTTCGTCGAATATCACATGACGAGATATGAAGATTTCTTTGCTTGGGGTTCAAAGCATTTGTACCCATTTTGAGTTGGTGAATAGCCAAGGAAGATACATGTTTTGGATTTTGGTTGCATTTTGTTTGAGTTGTATACTTTTGTTAGGGAATAACAAATACACCCAAACTGTTTCAACTTTAGGTAGTTTGGGTATTGACCAAATAGAGCTTCAAACGGAGATTTGTTCTTGAGAATAGGTGTGGGTTGACGGTTTATGAGATAAGAAGCTGTTTGGAAAGCATATGGACAAAAGTAGTAATCTAAATTGGCATCATAGAGAAGAGTGAGACTGTTTCGACTAGATGACGATGTCGATGCTCAGAAGTACCATTTTGTTGTGGAGTGAGAGAAACAACAGTGAGATGAGTAATTACATGAAGCAAAAGGAAAGATTTTAAAGCAATAAACTCACCTATGTTGTATGAATACAGGGTTTTTATGGGTTTCTGAAAGCGATTTTCGAAAAGTTTTTTGAATTACGGAAAGATTGTAGAGATACCAGATTTTGTAGCCATAGGATAGAACCGTATATATTTCGTATAATGATCCATAAAAATAAGATAGTAACGTGAACCATCAATCCCTGTATAACTCGTAGGTCCCCAAACATCTGTATAAACAAGCTCAAGTGGTTCACGACTTTGTAGACTTGTGATACAAAAAGGTTGTTGATGTGCTTTATTAATAGAACATGAATGACAAATTGAAGATAAATGTTTATGAGCGGAAACATGAAAAGAAAAATTCTTAATAACCAATTTTGAGAGAAGAATGTCCCAGTCGCTTGTGCCATCCTTCAACCGAGGTCCTTTCATGCACATTAGAAACCTTTGGTGTCGTCGTCAGTGGTTCCGGGAAAGTGTAGATGCCATTGCTACATGTTCATTTTAGTAAAATCGCCCCCGTGATCTTGTCCTTCACAAAAAAATGGAACGGATGAAATTCAACAAAAACATCATTTTTTTTTTGTTAGATGATGCACAAATATTAAATTTTTGGAGATTGGGAACATAAAGAGTGTCTCTTAGTGTAAAGGTTCGATGTGGCGTTGTTAAAGCTAGTGAACCAATATGTGAGACAGTCAAACCTGAGTCACCACCAAGAATTACTTCATCAGTTCCATCATACTCTGAATGTATGGATAAATTTGATACATCACCAGTGATGTTGTGAGATGCTGCCGAATCGATAAGCCAGTTCTTGCCTTTGGCTGCGGATGTGGTAGCACAGTTCATAGAAGCTTGCTGGGACTGAAATTGTGAGCATGCTTTGGCCGTGTGACCCATCTGGTCACATAGTTGGCACTTTGGTTGGTAACGCCTAGTGGATGAAGCTGGCCTACCAGGTCCTGTGTTGTAGCGTCTTCCATCACGATGTGGTCCTGTTGGGTACCTGCCTGAGTTGTTGTTGGAATACTATCTGGTTTGATCGTTCTGCCTGTAGGGTCTCTGAAACCGGCCTTCCTGTGTTGATGATCTTGTGCGTGTGTAGTTAGCAGACATAATCTCACTTTGTGTTGAAATTTTGAGGCGCCTTAGGTAGGCTTCATGACCAACTAGTAGGTCATGTAGTTCTTCAAACGTCAGAGATGTTTCTCTGGTACGAATTGGTGCTGCGATCTCTTTAAATTCTGGGCCTATACTATTTAACACATACAGTGTCAGGTCGTCGTCGGAGATAGTGTGATCTATGATGGCTAGTTCATCCACTAAATTTTTCACAGCATGTAGGTATTCTGTGATACTTCTGTTTGCACGTTGAATTAATATGAGTTCTTCTTTCAACTGCATTGCTCAGTCCTAGACCGGCTAGCATAGAGGTGGGTAAGCTTTTTCCAGGTTGCATGGGAGGTTTTTGCTGTGGCTATCAGGGGTGTTATGGAAGCTGAAGTGGATGCCAGGATGGCACTGAGGATAAGTTTATCATGTATGATCCAATGAGTCTTATGAAGCTCATCTGTAGGGGATCCATCTGAAGTTGGACATGAAAAAGTTCCTTCAACATAGCTGAGGAGATTGTATCCAATAAGAAGTGCTTCAAATTGAGCACATCACTGGGGAAAAGTAGTGGGGGTTAATTTTTCATTGATTTGGGTAGTTATATTGAGATCAATAAGATGCTTATCAGATGCGGAGGGAGGTTGGGTATTGATGGTGAAGCTTGGTGTCTGGTTGGAATTGGTGGAAGCCATTGATTCTCGTTGGAGATTTGAAGGCTTTGATACCATATAGAAGCTAAACACTGTAAAGCTTTTACTCAAAAGTTTTCCCATACCTTTATTGATAATTGTATATGAGTATTTATACAGGATATTACATCATAAGATAAGAAACAATATATACCGAGTTACTAGAATTATGCATGTACAATGTGGCAAGAATATGGCTAAGAATATGAGAGTCAATGCCAAGATATTCTTTCTTCAATGTAGACTAGATATGATATATACATTTACCATATTTCTGTTGAATATACCTTCGTCAACTCACGTTTCCCTTATAAAATCTTCATTGTTCTTGGCATAACCCAAGTACAGCAGTTACCTGGAAATAACAATGCCCAGACTTTAGAAGCAACTTTGCAGTGCAGAAATAAATGGTCCTGTGTTTTAGAATTATCTCCACCTAGGACACATGAGTTATGAATCTGAATGTTTTTATGTTACAGAATGTCTCGTGTTTTTAACTTGTCGTGGATCATACACCAGACCAAAAAGTTTATCTTAGGAGGAACAACAATCTTCCAAATGAAGTAATATGGAAAGTTATCAAGTCCATCTGTTTCTACTAATTTAGAGTATAAATATTTTGCCAAAAAAAATACCTGAATCATGAAGCTTCCATCGTCTGGTATTCGGTAACTCATCACGTATTGGAGGGGTGTCACCAATAACCGAAATAAGGACAACAAAATCATTCGTTTCTGAGCTTATAAAGGCTCTTCTAAAATCAAATTTCCAACTCCCATCAGAAGTTATCATGCCTGCAACTTTGATATTCCTTTCTCTAGCTAGTTTATAGATATTAGGGAAAGCAATAGCTAATGTTGTTTTCCCACGCCAATGACCATTCCAAAAACTAATATTTTTACCTGAATGTAGAAAGAGAGAAGAGTGTTCACATATTACAGTTGCTGCATCAGTGATAGTATGCCAACATGAGACACCATAGGATTGTTGTACTTTATCAGGGATCCACATAGAAAAATCACCGATGTACTTGTCCAGGACAATGATGTTGTACCATAATTTGTTCTTCTCGACCCCGAATCTCCAACCCCATTCGGCTAACATAGCTAAGTTCATCATTCTGAGGTTGCAAACACCTAAACCACCTCTTTTTGGTGGTTGCCTTATTCCATACGGATTCTAATTTTGATTTTTGGATGAGCTATAAATAGAGACGCAAATGAAGTAAGTTCTGCACGATCGGAATTGTTTTACACAGGTTTTGAATTTTATCATTAAGGGATCAACAATATTGAAACAATGTGTTTCTCAACAAGTTCTTCATGCTCTCGCAAGGAAGAAGATTTCTGGACCTTCTTACTAGCTAGTACGAAAATCAAAATCTGAAACTTCTGATAGTGAGTCCAGCTTGTCTTCAGAAAGAATTTACATCACTTCAAAAGAAAATCGTCTGATTGCTCTCCTTGATAAGTGCTCTAAAAATTATTCTCATATTTTGTCCAAGACTGAGCAGATTCTGAAGTATGTTCAGGACATTGATGAAAGGTTGAAAAATCATGAGAAGGATGACAAAGGAATTAGTACCAAATTTGAGTACTATGAGGATCACCTCAATTGGGTAATGGATGAATTGGAAGTGCGAGCAATCATTTTGTATAATTTATGCTATGAAGAAGCATTTCTTATATATATTTAGGAGAAGAACTGTCATAGGTTATGAACTAGACTTTAATCTTATGTATGTTGGAGAAAATTATTCCTGTAACAGAAAAACAAACCAAAAACCAGAAGCTTCACAATTGTTAACGTTAGCGCAAATATCACAATCACACAAAGCACAGAGAGGAGGAGTCGCTTGTTCAACATACTGCCCTTAACTCGATATTTGCCAGGTACACTTTAGAAAAGTGTTGCTATACCTTTAAATTTGACAAATCGAATCCAGGATAAAACCTCCTGATACCAACCCAGTTAGCAAGACTCGTCGGCCCATTGTGAACTTAACAGAAGAATAAGATAAAAATCAAATCTAGTGCGCACAACAAAGCGAGAAGAGGGGAAAAGACGACAGGATAGTAGCTGCGTCTGGGGTAAGGAAAAATGAAATCCTTTTTCTGCTTTTATAGGAAAATTTGAGAGAAGAGAATTAAATTGTATTTATGAAAAATCTTTTTTATTTAATTCCCATAAATTCCCATAAATAATAAAACGGTTTTTAATATTTATTATAGGAATTTAAATTGTATTTATGAAACATCCTTTTATTTAATTCCTATAAATAATAAAATGGTTTTTTAATATTTATTATAGGAATTTAAAATAAAAAATAAAAAACCATTAAGTCTTGATAGGCACATGCTGGCACACGCTATGCACACGTCGAGCTCACGCCGGGCACTCGTCGCGCACACGCCAGCTCACGCAAAAATCACACGCAAGCATACGCAAGCTCCGCAAGTCAGCGGCCCACGTCCTTCGGTGCGAAGCACCGCACATATGTGATTTTGCCCACTAGCCCATTCCCTTAGTCCATATCCAATGCACAAGTTCTTTCCCTTAGGTGCAACCTTTGTGGTAATATGGATAGACTTCATCCTTGGTTTATCCCATGTGGGACAAACCAAAGGTTTCTCATTCACATAGAAGTGAAAAGTGGATTTGTTATTTCCACCCACAATATAGGCTAGTGACTCTTTGGTCCCATCAAGATAATTTTGGTAACAAAATAATTTTTTGTAAATAAGCAATAAATTCACTTTTAAATTCTAACAATGTATCCTTACTATTAATGAATGAAATTTATTAAATCTTTGTCTCGTTAATATTGATAGACGAGCGCAACACCTTATAACACAGAAGGAAGCCTCAAGTCAAATCTATTCAAATACTCTCTTCCTCTCACTAATAGATGACCTAGTTCAAAATTGTATAATTATTAAAGTATTAAAAAGAGAGGGGTATTTTAAATTTATATCTTATGAATAATAATTATTAAAATTTAGAAATAACATATATCTCTTAAACTAGATCACGGATATTCATACACTTTATACAATTGGAAAGCATTTTAAAACACCTACGTAACAAATATAAACATGACTACCAAATTTTACATATTTCTTTTACTAACAATAAACAATTAAAAAGGCAATTTTATAAATCTACCCTTATTTAATGATATAGGTCATCTATTAGTGAGATAAAATTTTAAAATAAATAAGTCATCTATTAATGGGAAGGAGGGAATATCTAGTTTAAGGAATTCAAACAATTAGTGTCATTACCAACCAAGAAATCTGCTCTGGCTTCCCCTTAAGTAGCTGTTCTGGGCAGATACTAGGTGTGGATTTTAGCTAGTTGCATCAATTTGCTACCGTACCTGTTCTTATATCTTCATTCAAAGATGTTTGTACTAGGCATTCCGATGACACCGGAATAGAGTGTCCTTCATATGGTCTCAATTCTGTGGAAGCAAATACCACCAAGTGAACCACTTTTTCCAGTTTTTGGTACCATGTTTCTGCTGGGAATAATGATTTACAATACATTCGGAGTAATGCTTTATATTGCATTTAAACATGGAAACAATTTTCGTGTATCTATATTTTGGCATCTTTCCCTCTCCCTCCCCCTCTCCCTCTCTAGTTTAATGACATCCACAATACTTTCAATAAATAAAGGACTTAATGGACAAAATTTAGTCTCTCTTGATCTGTCCTTAGCTAGGGGATACTTGTATATTTACTAGTCATTGCTGCTACATGTTGATATTTGTACAGCTATGATCAGATAACCTGGGAATGGCTGAAACATAATTACATTCTGTGCCCGTATCTGGTAAGTTCTTCCACGGCTCTACTGTCGACTACACCCACCATGAAATCGGACCCAGACCATCAAAATCGATTGATGCCTGAAAACCCCCGTTAAACAAAACAAAATTAGAGAGAAATAGAGAACTGTATAAAAACTGCTGCAATAATAAATTATTCCAAACTTATCTTAACACTGAGGTATGTTGGAGAAATTTCCTATAACAGTAAGCAAACCAAACAGAAACTTGAAATGGATTAATCGTTAGAACAAATCAGCACAGTTCATATAACACACAAGCACAGAGAGGTGGAGTCGCATTTTCAACAGACTTCTCTTAACTCAATATTTGTCAGGTACACCTTTAGAAAGATGTTGCTATACCTTTTGAGATGACAAATTTGAATCCAGGATAAAACCACTTGATACCAACCCAGTTAGCAAGACTCGTTGGCCCGTTGTGAACTTAACAATAGAAGAAGATAAAGAAAAAATAAATCTAGTGCGCACAACAAAGCAGGAAGATGGTGAAAAGTCGTCAGGACAGTGGCTGCGACTGGGGTAAGGAAAAAATCTGACTTTGTTTTTTCTTTTAAGGAAGAAGAAGACTCTTGATTATCAAACGGTAAAAATTCAATTAATTAAACAAATTTAATTTGAGATATTTAATTAAAAGATTTTGTTATTTAAATCTGATTTAAATTTAAAATTCAAAACGGTAAAATACTTAATGTACAAAATTAAAAATATGAAACCGTTGGATCTCAGATGGGCACACGCAGGCACTCGCAAAGCACACGCCAAGGCTCACACCAATGGTCGCACCAAGGCTCGCGCCAAGGCTCACGCAAAAGCACACGCAAGCCCGCGGTCCGCGGTGCTTCGGTGCGAAGCACCGCATATGTGCGCATTTGCCCACTAGTCCATTTTCTAAGTCCATATCCAATCCACTAGTTCTTTTTCCTTATATAGAACGTTTGTGGTGAAGAGGATAAACTTCCTCCTTGGTTTGCCCAATATGGGACAAACCAAAGGTTTCTCATTCACTAAAAAGTGAAAATGAATGGCTCTATTTTTCCACCCCAAGTTTGGACTAGTGACCCTTGATCCCACTAAGATATATTTAGTATTAAAAATCAAATTTAGTAATAATCAAAAATTATTTTAAGTAATAATCCATTTTTAATTCTAACAATCCCCCACATGAATGAAGAAAGCGATAAATCAGAAAACCGGAAAACGAGAAATACCTCTTAAGCAATAGGTGTCCATAAGGACTTGAACCTTTGCTTAATGGGAAGTACCGGAACTACTTGATGGTCAGTGAACGCGATGTCTTGAACTGCCATGGTTTGGTGTAATTCATCAATAGCTCCTTACGCGAGATATCTCTCAAGAGTGTTGTTAAGTTCACGCCGTTGTATCCGTTTTGGCCCTGGACATATCCCGTTTCTCAGAATGCTCTAGAGAATCAGTTCAATTCTCATAGGAAGCGACCCACTTCCTCATTCAGATAGGTGAGTTCTATCAAGAGTGATAACTGCTACACCCCATTTCAATCTTAAATTGAAACTATAAAACTCATTAAGACTTTATTATAAGTCATCCTCACATGCAGTCACACTATCACGTCTACACCATAGGGAAAGGACAGAGAAAATAATTCTCTGATAGTGTTTGATTTTTACCCGCCACAAATTAGTTGTCTCATTCAAAACCTTGATCTTGGGATCTCCAGTCAGCAAGGTTGAGTATCCTTCAAGGCAAGTTTTAATTTATGAGCTTAAGCCCCATCCCCCTTGATGCATTACTAACTATCTCCTTGGATAAGCCTTTCGTCAAAGGATCCGCGATATTCTCCTTAGACCTCACAAAGTCAACAGAAATAACGCCAGTTGAGATTAGTTGTTTTAGAGAATTGTGTCTTCTCCTGATATGAATAGATTTTCCGTTATAGTTGTTGTTTTTAGCATTAGCTATTGCAGCTTGACTATCACAATGTATAGATATAGCTGGCACAGGCCTATGCCAGAGAGGAATGTCTTCTAAAAAACATCTTAGCCAAGCGGCTTCCTCTCCTACTTTATCTAACGCAATAAACTCGGATTCCATAGTGGATCGAGCGATACAGGTCTGTTTGGAACTCTTCCAAGACACTGATCCACAGCCTAGAGTGAATACGTATACACTCGTAGACTTAGACTCCTCTGAGTCTGCTATCCAATTTGCATCACAGTATCCTTCAAGAACAGCAGGGTGTCTTTCATAACTTAAACGGTAGTTTAAAGTGTATTTAAGATACCTCAACACTCTGAAAAGTGCATCCCAATGTTCATGTCCTGGATTACATGTACCTACTAAGTCTACTCACAGCATAGGCAATGTCTGGTCTTGTGCAGTTCATTAAATACGTCAGACTTCCTATGACTCGTGAATATTCAAGTTGCAAGACTCCATTGCCTTTGTTTTTCTTGAGTTTGCAAGAAGGGTCAAATGGAGTACTTGCAGGTTTACTATCAAACTGGTTAAATTTCTTAAGATCTTATTCAACATAATGAGATTGACTAAGACTGAATCCACTAGACTCCTTTCTAATTTTCATCCCTAGGATTACATCAGCAGGACCTAAGTCTTTCATGTCAAAGTTCTCACTCAACATGTTCTTAGTGGAATTAATGATTTCTAAGGTTGTGCCTAGTATAAGCATATCATCAACATACAAGCATACAAGCATACAATCACACAGGCATCATTTAGAGATTTAGTGTACACACATTTGTCAGCTTCATTTATTTTAAATCCACTAGAGAACATTACATGATCAAATTTTTCATGCCATTGTTTCAGTGCTTGTTTCAAGCCATATAAAGACTTTTTAAGTCTGCACACTTTGTTTTCATAACCCTTCACTACAAAGCCTTCGGGTTGGTCCATATAAATTTCTTCATCTAATTCACCATTTAGGAACGCAGTTTTTACATCCATTTGATGTATTCTAGATTATGAATTGCAGCGATTGCAATTAGCATCCTAATGGAAGTAATTCTAGTGACCGGTGAATAAGTGTCAAAGAAATCTACACCTTCTATTTGTTTATAGCCCTTAGCTACTAGTCTAGCTTTATACTTTTCCACAGTTCCATCTACCTTACGTTTTCTCTTGAAGATCCATTTACAGCCTATGGGTTTGCACCCTGGAGGTAAATCTACTATCTCCCAGGTTTCATTCTGAACAATAGAATCCATCTCACTAATAGTGGATTCTTTCCACCATGGAGCTTCAGAAGAAGTCATGGCCTCTTTATAGGTTTGTGGATCAGTTTCAACTAAACAGGTTATGAAGTCTGGCCCAAAAGATTTTTCTATTATAAGTCTTTTTCCTCTTCTAGGTTCATAAACAGATTCATCTTCTTCTATCGGTAAGATATGGCTAGAAGAAGGGACATATAGGGGATCATCACATATCATGCAAGATTCAGATTTCAATGGAAACACATTTTCAAAAAATGTAGCATCCCTAGATTCCATAATGGTGTTCACACCAATTTCTGAGTTTTCAGAACTCACAACCATAAACCTATAAGCAGTGGTGTGTTCGGGATATCCTATGAAGACACAATCAACCGTTTTAGGTCCTATTTTAGTCCTCTTAGGTGGAGGAATAGAGACCTTGGCTAAACACCCCCACACTTTGAAGTATCCATATGAGGGTTGTTTGCCTTTCCATAATTCATACGGTGATTTGACTGATCCTTTAAGGGGCACTCTGTTCAGGATATAGCAAGCTGAGAGGATGGCCTCCCCCACAAGTTCGCCGGTAGTCCTGAACTGATTAACATGGCATTCATCATCTCCTTAAGGGTTCGGTTTTTCCGTTCAACCACTCCATTTGGTTGTGGTGAATAAGGAGGAGTTACCTCATGAATAATGCCATGTTGTGCACAAAAGTCTCCTATAGGGATTACATATTCACCCCCACGGTCAGACTAATGGTTTTAATAGTGGTGTTCAATTGGTTTTCTACTTCTAATTTATATAATTTAAATGCTTCTAAAGCATCATCTTTCCCTTTAAGCAAGTAAATATGACAGTACCTAGTACAGTCATCTATGAAAGTGACAAACCATTTTTTACCACTTCTAGTTTGGATTGATTTCATAAGTCTGAGTGAATTAACTCTAAGGGATTAGAATTTCTGTGGACATTTTTCTTAAAAGGCTTCTTTGCATATTTTGATTCTACACAAACTTCACATTTATGTTCATATTCCAAATTTAATTTTGGAATGCAGCCAGAGTTTGCCAATTTGTTCATTGATTTATAATTTACATGACCAAGTCTACCATGCCAGATATTCAATGAGACAACAACATAAGAAGAATCAATTTTATTAACTTCAACAGAGGTTACAGATAATTTGTATAGGCCTTCAGCCTTATAGCCCTTTCCCACAAAGTCCTTTCCCTTAGTGATAATCATTTTCCCAGACTCAAATACAATCTTAAAGCCCTTATCATCTAGCACACCACTTGAAACGAGATTCTTGCAGATGTATGGTACATGTAAAACTTCATTCAATGTGAGGATTTTCCCGGAAGAGAGCTTCAGCGAAACTTTTCCTTTTCCTGCAACCTGTGCTGCAGATGAATTACCCATATAGAGTTTTTCTCCTTCTCCTACCGTCTGATAGGAGGTGAACATGTCTTTACTGCTGGAGACATGTTTGGTAGCTCCAGAGTCTACCCACCAGTCTCTCACATTGGTAACTAAGTTAACCTCAGACACCGTGCCAGAAAACTCATTTTTACTACTTTCAACTAAGTTTACATTTGATTTCTTAAAATTCACATCTTTGCGTTTTCTACAATGAATTTCCATATGGCCAGACACACCACAAACATAGCTCCCTTAATTTTACCAATAGCAGATTTTGGTTTTTGAAATGTACCTTTTCTTTGCGGGCCAGGCTTGCGCTTGTTGTGGTCCAGACTTAGATTAGCAAATTTGTGTTCGATGACGTGAGATTTGTTTGACATGTCTCTTGCAGAAGAAACATTCTTGTCAAGCCGTGAACAGTGACATGTCCAATACTGAAAATGACATAGCAAGGGAGCCAGCTAGCACTTCACGTGGGTTTGCTGCTGCACAAGGAGGGACAGCCAAGCTAGATAGCGACAGCACAATGATGGAGCATTGCCCAAGGGAGGAACGGTCCACTAGGCTAGTCAGCCATGCTCACATGGGGCTGGCAGTCAATGAAAGGGACAGCGCAATAGCTAACAAGACAGCCAACAACAATGACACCGAAAGGGACAGCACACAAGCCAATGGTAGCGACAGCACAGGCCAACGGCTGGCTGAGAAGGCAGCACATCCCAAAGTTGGGACTGAAACTGACGCTCCCACTAATGAGCTAGCTATATCAACCGATGAGTCAGCGGATGAAGAAGAGGAACATGGGTCTTTGGTGCATGAGGGGCCCTTGAAGGATGCAGACTTAAGGACGCCCACAAGGCTCAATTGGGCCGAGGAAGCCGATATGGCCGAGGAAAGAGATAGGATTATGCAAGCTAAGGCAACTATCAAGGCCAAAGCAGCTGCCGCTGAACGCAAGGCTGCTACTGCTGCAAAAAATAAAGGCATGGCTGATAAGGCTTCCAAGGGTTGGCCATGGCCTTGCAATGAGGATGAAGCTATACTAAGGGAGTATATTGAAGATGGGTACTTGGATGAAGAAGACTTTAGGCTGCCAATCAGTATTGATTGGGACAAAGAATACAGGAGGGCAGCGAAGAAAGGCAAAGCCAAAGTTAAAGTCAAAGCTATCGGTGCAAAAGCGAAGGGTGCAAAGGCATCCCATACCTCCAAATAGAGTGACGTGAGGAGTCCACCTTGTAATTGTAGGCCACAAATGTTTTAGCCTTTAATTCTAGCTAAGTATCGGAGCCACGCTGCTCCCAAGTATTTGTAACCTATTTTGTAGCTCTTTCATTCTTTAATACAAATGGGACCAATCCAAAAAAAAGGGATGGGAGGATATGAAATTTTGTGAACTCGGAAACGAATCTGCAATTGAATGGAAGATAGTTAACAATGACGCTGTAACTAGAGAAAGGCATGAGCAAGAAAACTAAAAAATAGATCATAAGGCTAAACCTCGTCGTCCTGCTCTATAGTTAATTCTACATCACCATACATCCATGTCCATCTTCCATCTTCACTACTGTAGAGATCACATCAAGAAACCAAATTACTTGTAACAAATACAGAAGTAGAATAGTGAAAATAAAAAGAAGCAGTTCAAAAAGGATTTTAATGGAGAAATTTTGATTTACTCTCAAGCTAATATGGGTAAAGAACACTTACAACTTGGATGGGTTAGGCAAAAGATGGGCGGGCACAAATATGTCTTTAAAAAACACTACAGACACTGCCACCATTGTAGATTTAGAAAATTGTGGAAACAATTAAAGCAATCACCATAAAAAAACAAAAGGAAAAAATAAATAAAAAATGATCTGATTCACAAAAAGAAATGCTTCCACATACATCGTAAACCATTAGCATCTGATGCGTCAACCTTTCCAGAAAGAATCTCACCCTCAAAAGGATGGAACATGATTAGCCTAAAATCAACCTGCAAAATGAGAATAAAACTCGTATATGAAGCAACATTTAGTTTCTTTGGTAAGTGACAAGTAGCAATCATCTTCTTAGATGTAACAAAAACATATCTGCTATAAGAAAAAACTGATTTTTCTATAATAAGAGGTCACTGTTAACTGTTCACGGCTTTAATAGATCTTCAAGATAAGCAGAAATTAAGATACCGTATAGGTTGAAGCACCATCTCCTGCAAATATTAAGCCACCATCAATGTATTTAATGTCATAGATGGAGACGCATAAACCCAACTGTGCAATAACCTTCATAAAATAGATATGACTTCATACATATTGCTCACTGAAATCAAGCAAGCACAACAAGAACAGTACAGAAAATCAAACGAGACGCTCAAAAAAGAAAATGGTTTTACCTTATCCACAAATAGTTTCTCTAGCTCTCCCCTTATAGCTTCAGGAAGAGGGAGGCTAAGGAGATGAGGAGGTAAACGCAAGGTATGCTCAATCAAACTAAGGAAGAACATTCCGCATTCTTCAACTGGACCTTCTTTAGACCAAGAATGAGGTGTTATAGTTTGAAGAACGTTTTATCTTCGATTCAGGCTCAGTGTTATAGTTAAGGATACTGTTAATAACAGTTTCTGCAACAATTGAAAGCATCCGTAAGCAACTTTTCAGTCAAACATAAATTGATGGATACTCGGCATTTGTATGCCAAAGTATCACAAGGTACAATAATAATCTTGCTGCAAAAATACAAATGCAACCAAAACAGAAAATAACTCCCGCGCAAGAGAGGAAAGATATCGACGTTCCTAAGCGAACTATTTTACTAACTAAGCAAACCGAGGTTAAAATCATAACCCAAAGCATTATCTTTTTCAAAAAAAAATCTTCTACCAACTAAAAGTCTGCCCATACGACGCAATATAGGTATGGCAACAACAGGGGTTGATAAAGAGAATCCTAAATCCTACCCACACTTATTCTGAATAAATCTCATAAGTTATAAACAGGGACGAACCTATGTGGGGGCTAAACCAGGCTCAAGCCCAGGTTAGCCCCACTAATCCACTAACTAAATTTGTATTTAAGAGGTGAAGTGTGGGCTTCAAATAATGATTTAGCCCGGGTGAAAATCGAGTTTTCAGCCATCCTAAGTCCGTCCCTGGTTATAAATAAATGTAGACAACAAGATATAGGCCAAACTGACTACTAGTAGTCCAATAGAGTAACCCAGCTGATTACCCAGGCAATAGAGAAGTAACGGAACCAGATGATTGATGATGTACAAGAATCTTGAACCACAAACTCAAACAACTTATACTGCATGTTTGTTTTTAGGCCTATTAAGGTAGAGGGTTTTACGTAGAGGTTTACCATTATCTCTACATAAATACCACTACCTAGTGTCTTTCTAAAACATGTTTGTTTAACCACTATATAATAACTCTATATTGGATAACCAGTTTTTTATATTTCTTATTTTACCTTTAAAAATTCAAAAATTCATGAAGATTCAATTCCAAATCAACATCTTCAAATGATATTGATTAATTTTAGTATCGCAACACAGAACCTGCTTATGTATTTTAATCCAGAAATCAACCAGATACGAATATATTAATAGGAAAATCTCACAAAGGTTCAAATGATATTAGACCGTATCTAAACAATCAAACATACGATATAATCAACAGATTTGTTGGGAAATAAAAGAAGGACGACACGTGTAAAACGATTAACGAAGGAGACAGTGAAATTAAGAAGAATGAGAAGCACACAATCAAAGCCGTATCGAAGGATCGAAAAAGGACAGATGTGAAAGACTGAGTAAATCTCTGCATGATCGACACATAAGATCGGGAAAGTAACATCACACTGATCGAAACAGATAGCATTAAATGCTTATTGAACGGGAAAGTAAGAATAATAATGAACGTGGAACGGGAAAGTATGAGTAATGATGAACGTGGAGCGGGAAAGTAAGAATAATAATGAACGTGGAACGGGAAAGTAGGAGTAATGATGAACGTGGAGCGGGAAAGTAAGACGATAATTACTTTTATCATACGTTTGACACATATGATCGGGACAAAGCTGATTCTCAAAGAACGAAGAATACGTGTTAATCATGCAAGGTAACGGACCAAAAAGCAAAAGGCATGACCTGTCAATCGTATAATCATCCCGATCCAAAGATAATAAGGAGAACGAAAGAGGGTATCGGGACAAGAGGGACCCACTAGATACTCTATAAATAGTAGAGAGCAATCAACAGAGAGGTGGTCGGAAAATTGAAGTGAAGAAAGGCTAAGGAAGATTAATCAGAGTAAAAGGAAAAAAGATCATTAGGTATGTATACATTGTGTAAGATTAAAATTTACAGATTCCACTATCATGATTCATTTTCTTGATTCAAAAGATTATGGATTTGTGACTGTATTTTGATCAGATTTATGATCTGTAAATGAATGGATTACTAAAAAAATTCTCAAATCATTGGTTTAAAAGAGGATTCTATGTATCAAATTGTAAGTTAAAATCTTTATGTTTACTGTTTTTCATCAAATCATTGGTTGTTAATGTCAATGGGAATTTTGGCATAAACAATTTGGCGCTATAAACAGGGGCTGGGTTAAAGGATTTATCCTACCTGTTCATGAAAAATGGATTTATCTGTTATTTATGTATTTCAAAGGTAAAGAAATTTAGTAAAAAGAATTTGGTAGTTTTATGCAACATTTTGGCTTAATTTAACTTTTCCCAGCAAGTGATTTTTTCTGCATGATAACCTTTATGTGATATGAAAAATGAAAATGGTATCTCATTGAAAAGAAAAACTTTTAAGTTTGAATGAATCTGTTTAAATGTTTGATTTTCTATTTTTTACGATTTAAAAGATTCATGGTAAAAAATACGAATTATTTAACTAAAAGTATAGACATATTTTTAGAAGATCATAAAACTAGTTTCTGTTATTTTCTTTATTAAATAATCTGTTGAGAGATTATTTGGATAACTTTTAAAAGATCATTAGAATTCAAGAGAAGAAAGCAAATAATCAACAAATCTAGAAGAAATATGTCTCAAGAAGCAGGCTCTGGGAACCAAGACAGTAACGATAGACAAAGTTACAGACAAAGGGAAGTTGAGAGTGAGCCAGAACAAAACAGAGTGATGCAGGAAATCATTCACTTATCCATGAATTAACACCAAATACCATATCTCAAAATCAGCCGTCACATCATGAGAATTCAAGAAATGATGTAAATTATCTTCAAAATCTGATGAGAGAAATGAATGAAATAAGAAGAGAACAGAGGGCCAGTCATGATAAAATTGAATTATTAACCAGAGAAAATCAAGCCTTAAAAAATGCAATTCAACGTAAGCAAAGACAGGCTGTAACCGGATCACGAAGTCAAGAAACAATTTCTGGAAGGCGTGCACCCAGAAATGAAAGGGAAAATCAAGATCAGAGAATGGTGTTGGTAGGATCATCATCACGAGCAAGGAGGCAAATGGAAAATCAAGAAATTCAACGTGCACAATGGAAAAAATGTATGGAAGCGATGGAGCAAATGAAAGAAGAGATGAAAGGATTAAAAAATAAAGAAGGGGGAAAAATAGAAGAGGTGTTGAAAGAAGCCAAGCGCACACCGCTGAAAAGGAATTAGCAAAGCTTCTAAGTGCAGGATTCATTCGAGAAGTGCGATATCCAAAGTGGATTTCTAATATGGTGATCGTTCCAAAAAAGAACGGTGGAGTAAGAATCTGTATAGACTTTTCACCAACTTAAATAAAGCATCCCAAAAGATAGTTATCCACTTCCCAACATTAATCAGTTGGTAGATGTTGTAGAAGGCCATGAGGCATTATCTTTTATGGATGGCCAGTCGGGATACAACCAGATTGCACTTTCTGAAGCAGATCAAGAACACACAGCGTTCTTCACTCCCTGGGGGTTGTATTGTTATACCAGGATGCCGTTTGGATTACGAAACGCGGGAGCAACATATCAACGATTGGTTGATGCAATTTTTAAACTTTGGATCAGACAAATATTAGAAGTTTATGTGGATGATATGTTGGTGAAAAGCAAATTATTTATCGACCATCTACAAGACCTCGCTGAAATTTTTGGTGCATTACGAAAATACAAGATGAAAGTCAATCCGGAGAAGTGTACTTTTGGTGTTACTTCGGGACGTTTCTTGGGTTACTTGGTTACAAAAAATGGAATTGAAGTTGATCCAGCAAAGATTCAAGCAATAACAAATATGCCATCACCCAACAGTATTAAAAGTGTACAGAAATTAAATGGATGTTTGGCTGCTTTAAGCAGATTTATTGTCAGATCATCAGAACGGTGCAAACCCTTCTTTGATATACTCAAGAAGAAAAACAAATTTGAATGGAACGACCGATGTGAACAAGCTTTCCAAAACATAAAAAAACATCTAGCTACATTGCCAGCATTACAGAAACCGGAACCTGAAGAGATATTAACTTTGTATACAGCGGCAACGGAAGATGCAATCAGCGCAGTGATGGTACGTACTAATGAGAAAATAGAAAAATCGATATATTATATCAGCAAAACCCTTAATTCGGCAGAAAGAAATTACATTAAAATCGAACAACTCATCTTATCATTGGTCTTTGCCACTCAAAAGTTACATACTTATTTTCTCACACATTATGTTCGTGTCCCGAGCAAGGCACCGTTACAATCAGTATTAAAGAATACAGGAAAAGTGGGAAGGATCGCCAAATGGAATGCCCAGCTAGAACAATTCAACATCATTTATGAATTGCAAACCGCACAAAAATCTCAAGTTTTAGCTGACTTCCTTGCAGATTTCCCGATTGAAGAAGAATATGAAATTCAAGGTCCGATAGCTGGGAAAAAAGAAGTTAACTTATTTAAAAACTTTTTATTAAAAAATTTAAAACATTAATAATTTATTTTTTATCTATGATTAAAGGATTACCAGGATGCGAGGAAGAGGACCCACAAGATATTCTGAACTCAACAAACTCTCAAAGGTGGGAAGTCTTTGTTGATAGGTCCCGAAACAAAGAAGGAGCAGGAATTGGCATTGTGATTACTGCACCAATGGGAGGACGAATGACACATTCGTTTCGTCTTGAATTTGAAGAACATACAAACAACATAGTAGAATATGAAGCTGTGGTTAATGCTCTAAAACTCATCATCGAACTAGGAATCAGCAATGTTCGACTCACAAGTGATTCACAGTTGGTAATTCGACAGGTCGAATTAAAATATCAAACACTTGATGTAGACTTAGCACAATATAAAGATCTTGTTCAAATTTTAGCAAATCAAATCCCAAACATTATTTTTCGGCATCTATCCCGAGACAAAAACCGACATGCTGATGCACTGGCATTCATTTCCTCCATGGTAAACGACCCTAATATCACGGCAATAAAAGTCGGAAGGATATATGAACCATCTATTCAGATAAGAGCACTTCATAACATAGAAGAAAATGTGACATAAGAAATTAATAATCCCGCAATACAAAATGCCCCATCTATGCCTCAACAAATAGATGATCAACCAAGTGAATCAGATTGGAGGATTCCGATTCATCAATATCTAAAAGATAACATATTGCCTTCCAATTCAACTCAAATCAGATAATTACTAGCTTCGGGATGGAATTTTGTATCGTAAATCATTCCTCGGGCCATTATCCCGATGCCTATCACAAAAGGAAGGAATTCGGATACTCAAAGAAATACATTATGGAGATGCGGGAAACCACAGTGGAAGGCGTTCGCTCGCATTAAAAGCTAAAACCCAAGGCTATTATTGGATATCCATGCTAAAGGACTCAGAAAACATGGTACGAAGGTGTGAAGAATGCCAACGATTCGCAAAGAAAATCAAAGCACCTGCCACAGAGCTAAATTATGTACTCAGTCCATGGCCATTCGCAAAATGGGGGGGTAGATATTGTTGGTCCGTTAGTTGAAGGGACCAAAAAGAGAAAATATTTAATAGTGGCTACTGATTATTTCACCAAATGGGTAGAGGCTAAAACATTAGCTCGGATCAGAGATTCCGATGTGTTCACATTTTTATTTGAAAATATCATATGTAAATTTGGGATTCCAGCAGCCTTAGTTTCTGATAATGGACAGTAATTTCAAGGAAAGAACATTGATATGCTATTTGAAGCATATAACATTCAGCAACACAAATCCACACCATTCTATCCCCAAAGTAATGGACAAGCTGATTCCAAAAATAAAAAAATTGTAATAAATCTGAAGAAGACATTGGATGGATATTACAAACGTTGGTGTGAATAGTTGCATAATACATTATGGGCGTATCGCACCAAAAGAAAAGAATCCACTGGAGAGTCACCCTTCCTTCTCACATATGGGACAGAAGCAGTCATACCAACAGAAGTCATTCTACCAACAACTAGAACAGAAGCATGGGAGAAAAATCTAAATACGGATTTAGTGTTATAAAAGTTGGATGATTTGGAAGAAAAACGAGAAGTGGCACTCCAGAAAATGGAGAATTATCAAAGAAGGTTGGCATGGGATTATTACAAAATGGTCAAGTCACGAAACTTTGTCCAAGGACAATATGTTTTACGACAAATCCCAGAATACCATCGGGACAAAAGTGCTGGAAAGTTCGCACCAACCTGGGACGGTCCATATGTAATACAAGCATCAGCGGGACAAGGATCGTACTATCTCCGAAATATGCAAGGAGACATGTTACAACATCCTTGGAATGCACAATACTTAAAGCTTTATTATCCATAATTAATAGCACATCTATGGTGGCCAACACAGGTATTAAAGTCTTTATTCAATACTTTATTTAACAATAAAAAAATTTGTGAGTTTGTACTTACAACAAAATTCAAATCCAGGAACATCTTATTCTGGAGAACGCTACGATTGGCGACATAATCAAAATTCAAATCCAGGAACATCTTATTCTGGAAAACGCTACGATTGGCGACATAATCAAAATTCAAATCCAGGAACACCATATTATGGAAAACGCTACGATTGGCGACATAATCAAGATTCAATTACAATCCTAATACCAAAGAGGTAAATGTCCTTTTAGAATTTTAATAATTCAGAAGTTCTAATAAAGAAGGAATACCTAATTTATGGTTATCATTTTCAGAGTACGTTCGAGACCAACCCTGTATCTTACCCCTGGCCCGGGTTTGTTTCGTATGTGTGGGATCTCGAATTACATGTTTTGAGGTATATACACTTCAATCCATTGTACTCATGAAATAATATGATTAACCTAAAGATTTCATAAATATCATATCTTATGCAGGGACAATATTCAGAGCACATTCAAGCAAAAAAGTGGAAAATCACAGATAATGTTTTCAACTACAGTAAGCCAAACTTCAAAATAACAAAGGATCGGGACACAAGAAAAGAATATCAAACGATGAAGCTATAAGCATTAGAGCAAAGAACAAGTATAACTAGGCTTCATAGTTGGACCGTCGGGGCGGTTGAGGAGGAACCATCGGGACGGTAGCACGACCATTCAAAACAGAAGGATCGGCTTGTGATAGACACATTTTAGTGTCTAAATTGCACCTTAGTTTCTATTAAGTTAGTATTCGATTTTGCAAATATTACGTGTTTTTATGCTTTTGTATGTACATTAGAAGAATAAAGATTTGTGGAAAAATTGGCTCAAAAAGTGATAAAGGCACCCAAGGACAAGTGTTATTGGCACCCCAAGAATGGATAAGGGACACCCTAGAATCGGCCGAGTCAACCCAGCGAGTCAACTCAGCCGAGTCGCCGATCCAACTCATCGGGTTTCCTGTTTCAAACAGGAAAAGGAATTGGATATCAGAAGTTACGGATTTTGTGGTTGTTTTCGATTGTTAAGAGACCCGATTATAACTAGAGTTCAGAGCAATCGAGAAACAGCAAAGAATCCCGAAGAATTAGCTCGGAAATCATGAACTTGGCCGGATTCCTGTTTCGATCAGGAATTGAATTTGGGAGTTGTTTGAGAGAGTTCTATTAGGTTTAGAACTCTCCCTAGGGTTTGTAGACCCTATATAAACCAAGAGAAGCCGATAGAAATCAAGACGCAGCCCCAGAAATCAAATCAGAGAAATTCCGGCCACTTCCGTCACCGCCGATCACCTGCTACTGCATCGGCCGGCGTGTTCTTCATCCACCATCACCGGGGAAGACGACTCAGCAACGTTTACATCTGTTGCTGATTCAAACTGTTCTGTTGTGTTTCCTCTTTACCTTTCTGTTGCCTTAATCCTTTGTGTAACAACTGAACGTTCACCTGTAACGCTT
Organism: Papaver californicum; assembly: GCA_023531435.1. Taxonomy (NCBI): domain Eukaryota; kingdom Viridiplantae; phylum Streptophyta; class Magnoliopsida; order Ranunculales; family Papaveraceae; genus Papaver; species Papaver californicum. The sequence continues at coordinate 2,917,505 of JAJJMC010006198.1, read as the reverse complement.
ATAAACGTATCTAATCAGCTGTTTTACACCTATTTCACCATTGTAAGCACTTTTTGAGCAATGAAAAAGTATTTTGAGCAAGTTTTCTCCACCATGAGCTAAGTTTATTTACTGGGATGATGGAGGAGGTTTTTCTCTCAATTTTATGTGGTAAGTCTATTTTTAATTAATTATTTACAATTCTTTACTTGTTAAAATTGCATAGTTTTGAAATAGAAAAACGGTTTTTATTCAGTAGTGGTGTTTTTGTTTGATGGGTCATGCTGGGTTGACAACCTCTGATGTCCCATGCTTGTGATTTACCTCCGCTTGTTTGCATAAAAACCTATTTTGGCAATATTTGAGCTTAATTTATTTAAAAGAATTGCATGATTAATCACATAATTGTTGGAAATAACTGATTCCTGATTCCTGATTTTCTCCCTATTTTCTAAAAATCATCTCTAGTTTATTTTCCTGATTTTTATTTAATTAGATTAAGTCCATTATTTTCTAAAATCATTACCTTCACAAGTTCGAGAATCGAACACTTTATTTACCACTTTTAAATTACATCAATTTTGGCGCCGCCGACGCGGACTTGTTTTTAGGTTTAGGGTTTTAGATTTATTTTTAAGTCTTTATTTTTAGTTTTATTATTTTACTTTGTTCTATTTTACGTTTCTTTTGGTATTTCTCTTTTTGCTACAGGTTGAATTTTGGATCGAAAGGGAGTAAGCCAAAGTTTTGGAATTAAAGCTAAAGACTTGGAGTTAAAGGCAAAAGCTTAAAGAACGAAAAATAAGATCGAAGATTTTATTTTTCTTAATTAGATTTTTAGTTTATTTTAATTAGTTTAGAAAATTGTATTAGGGTTATTATTTCTGTAATTTTTCTTTTATTTCGGACACTTTTTGGACTTTCTTTTGGACATTTTATTGTTTTTAAACCCTACGGAAGGGTAGTTTTAAATATCAAACTGTGTGCAGGGAAGGACGACAATTATGATATTGTCTCGGCCCCTCGGGTTCGCACACTATTGAAAAGGATATTAGTGGCCCGAGTCGACTTCAACGGTTCATCGCCCGTCTGGTACGGGAGGTAAACTTCGACCAACCCACGAATCTCCTGTCAGTGGGTTTTCTGGACGCCTTTGTATGCATATATGCTGAGGACTGAATACGGACTTTAATTTTTGCATAGTAAAGGGCAAGGCCTGGCCATACAAGATAAGGTTTCGGATTTCATCACCGTCTCCTTCTTGCCCGCTTTAGGAAAACGGAACCTACGCGAACCTAAGCCTAAAATCTTGACTAGAAAGAGACCTATAGGGTATCGAGCTTATTGGAAAATCGTTCAAAAGGACTGTACTGGTTACTTTATTAGCCTAACTCGAAGTTCAGGAAGATTATTTTAAGTTGATTAGAGCCGCCTTGTAACCCAGGGAAAAGTGCCAAAGAGACAGGGTTATCAAAGCTCCTTAGAGCTTATCCTATTTCTCTTCGACTTAATCTAATTCAGATCGTTCTAAGAGGTTTGCTAGAATTGTAACCAGTTGCTTTTTGAAAGAATAGAAGCTGGTCTAGAAACAATCTAACTGGAACCATCATGCTTGTTGTTTGCTATATTTAGGTTTGATTTGGTTGAGTCAGGGCACGATTGTGTTTGATTAATTGCTTGTTAGGATTTAATTTTTGCATGCCAAGAACGCCCTTAAGGCGAACTTGGGATAGAGACCCTCAAGGTAGGTTAATTAGTGGAAGACTGGTAGTTCACCTTAACCTTGAGAAGCCAACTGAGAGTGAACTAGTCACTCCCGAGACCGTGTCAGCAATGACATCTCTGAAGGATTTGTTGAATCCGACCCGGACCTCACGTCCATCTTGCATCAAGTTAGCCGCTATTGAAGCGAGCTACGAACTGAAACCCGGAATCATCCAGATGCTTCCATTATTCTTAGTAAAAGAAAACGAAAAATCCCTATTTCCATGTTAGGGAATTCGAGGAAATATGTAGCACAATAAGGATTAGAGACTTGAATAACGAGTCTATTAAACTTAGATTATTTCCCTTTTCACTAAGAGATAAAGCCAAGTCGTGGCTGTATAGCTTGGCTCCTCAGTCAATTGAAACTTATGCCCAACTTACTTCAGCTTTTATTCAGAAGTTCTTCCCTAGGAACAAAATTTCGTCTGTTAGGCAGAAAATATGTACGTTTTCCCAGCTAGAGGGAGAGTCTCTATATGTGTATGTCGAAAGGTTCAATGACTTATTGTCCCAATGCCCAGACCATGGAATAGAGGAGTTAAGGCTAGTTCAGATCCTCTATGAGTGTTTGGACTACGCATCTATAACCTTGGTCGATCTTTGTCAACCGGAGGGTTCGACAGTAAGACTCCTGCTGAGGCGATGAAATTTCTGAGTGACAACGCCGAGAAAACCCAGCAGTGGGAGAGCATTAAGGAGCCAAGAAGAACAATTCTTCTAGGAAAAGGAAATGTTAATAGGGTAGAAGGATCTTTCGATTCAAAGGCCCAAATAGAAGCCTTATCTAGAAGGCTAGAACTGGTCGAAATGAATCAAGCTAGTAGTTCAGAGCCCAACCAATTCGAAGAGCAGGCTTTTGCTTTTTATAATAACACTAGATTTGATAACCAGAGAAAGTTCGACCCATATTCGGAATCTTATAACCCTGGCTGGAGAAACCACCCGAACTTTTCCTGGTCGAAAGGCCAGGCTCAAGGTCATTTTAGTAATGCTAAAGGTCCTCCAGGCTTCAGTTATAAGAATTCGACTGGTCCAACTCAGCCCAGCAATGATGAAAAGAATGAGCAGAGATTCCATACCTTAGAAAAAGCTATTTCTAGTTTACAAACCTCAGTTAGTGACATTGTTGCGGCTCTGAGAGAGAGAGAACCTGGTAGGTTCCCTAGTCAACCCCAACCCAATCCTAGAGGAGTCAATGAAATATCGACTGGTGAGAAATCATCCAGTCATGTGAATGCAATTAGTACCCTTAAGAATGGTAAGGTAGTGGATAACAAGGTAACTAGGCCTGATAGTGAACAAACTGTAGTTCACCCTGACCCAATAGTTGAAGAGACTGATAAAGTCTCTGACGAGCCTGAGGCAACCCCTCAGAGAACCGATTTCATGCCTAAAGCCCCATACCCAAGGTTGTTAGCACCTACTAGGAAGGAATCCAATTTTAATGAAATAATGGAAGTGTTTAAGCAGGTCACTATCAACCTTCCATTATTAGATGCAATTAGGCAGATTCCCCCCTATGCCAAATTCCTTAAGGACTTGGCACGCGAAAGCGAAAGCATAGTGTGCAGAAGAAGGCCTTTATAGCCAGTCACGTAAGTTCCATTTTGCAGGATAGTACAACACTTAAGTACAAAGATCCAGGTTCCCCAACCATAGCTTGCACAATAGGAAACTACCGGGTAGAAAGAGCCTTACTCGATTTAGGAGCCAGTGTGAACTTACTGCCGTACCATGTATACCTCCATCTAGGACTAGGCGATTTGAAACCTACCCAGATGACTTTGCAGTTAGCTGATAGGTCTGTGAAAATTCCTCGTGGTGTCATAGAAGATGTTTTGATTGAGGTGGATAAATTTATTTATCCAGTGGACTTTGTTGTGCTTGATACCAAACCCGTGCCTGATCCAGAAAATCAGATACCGGTTATACTAGGTCGCCCGTTCTTAGCAACATCTAATGCGATCATTAACTGTCGTAACGGTGTTATGAACTTGTCTTTTGGTAACATGACTATTGAGCTGAATATTTTCAACATTAGTAATCAACCACTAGAGTTAGATGACCCCAGCTTAGAACCCGTCAACATGATGGAGACTCTATTTCAGGAGTCATTACCAAACACTTTGATAGAAGACCCGTTAGAGAAATGTCTAGCCCACTTTGGATTAGATTTTGATGATAGGGAAATTAATGAGGTGAATGCCTTGCTAGATTCAGTACCCCTGTTAGACACTAGCAATAGGTGGACACCTAGGTTCGAACACTTACCAGTCCCTAAGTCAACCCTAGTTCCCTCCCTAGAAGAACCTCCAAAATCGGACCTTAAGCAGCTACCAGATACCCTGAAATATGTGTACTTAGGCCCATCAGAGACCTTACCTGTGATTGTATCTTCAGATTTGGATAGTGACCAGGAGAATAGGCTAGTAACCATGCTTCAGGACAATAAGAAAGCCTTAGGATGGACCATAGCAGACATTAGGGGAATTAGCCCAACAGTTTGTATGCACCAGATCCATTTAGAAGAGGAGTCCAAACCGTCTAGGGAGATGCAGCGTAAGCTCAACCCAAACATGAAGGAGGTAGTTCGAACAGAAGTGCTTAAGTTGCTAGATGCGGGTATTATTTACCCAATTTCAGACAGTAAGTGGGTCAGCCCAGTTCAGGTTGTCCCTAAGAAGTCAGGCATCACTGTAGTCAAGAATGAGGATAATGAATTAATCCCAACCCGAGTGACCACGGGTTGGCGTGTTTGTATAGACTATAGGAAATTGAACAAAGCCACAAGGAAGGATCACTTTCCCCTTCCTTTTATTGACCAAATGCTAGAAAGATTAGCTGGACATAGCCATTATTGCTTTCTGGATGGCTACTCTGGTTATAATCAGATTATTATTGACCCGAAAGACCAGGAGAAAACCACTTTCACCTGCCCCTTTGGCACTTTTGCATATAGGCGCATGCCCTTTGGGTTATGCAATGCACCAGCCACATTTCAGCGGTGTATGATGAACATATTCTCTAACATGGTGGAACGTTTTCTAGAGGTCTTCATGGATGATTTTTCTGTGTTTGGTTCTTCGTTTGATGAGTGCTTGCATCATTTATCGCTAGTGTTAGCTAGGTGTAAGGAAAAGAATTTAGTACTCAATTGGGAGAAATGTCACTTTATGGTTAGGTCAGGAATAGTTCTAGGGCACATAGTCTCTGCCAATGGCATAGAAGTAGACAAAGCCAAAGTAGACATTATAAAGACTCTACAGGTTCCTAGAACCGTAAAAGACATTAGGTCTTTCCTAGGGCATGCAGGATTTTATCGTAGATTCATCAAGGATTTTAGTCTGATTGCTAGGCCTCTTTGCAACTTACTTGCAAAAGATAACAAGTTTACCTTTGATGATGACTGTTTAGGAGCTTTTGAGAAGCTCAAGACCCTACTTACTACTGCACATATAGTTCAGGCACCTGATTGGACTCAGCCATTTGAGATCATGTGTGACGCATCAGACTATGCCATAGGCGTAGTCTTAGGACAGAGGATAGACAAACTACTACATGTGATCTATTATGCTAGCAAAACCCTGAATGATGCCCAGTTGAACTACACCACCACGGAGAAGGAGTTGTTAGCCATAGTGTTCGCCCTAGAAAAATTTAGGTCTTATCCCTTAGGATCTAACGTTATAGTCTTCACAGACCATGCTGCCCTGAAGTACCTTCTGTCTAAGAAGGACTTTAAACCTAGACTGATAAGATAGATCCTGTTGCTGCAGGAATTTAAGTTAGAAATTAGGGATAAGAAGGGTGCAGAGAATGTAGTGGCCGATCACTTGTCTAGGCTAGTCTTAGACACTCCAGACGATTCCCCTCCTGTGAGGGATAGTTTTCCTGATGAACAACTCTTTGTTGTTTCTGAGTCACCTTGGTATGCGCACATAGTGAACTATCTTGTTACTGGTCGAATGCCCCAACACTAGGGTAGACAAGATCGTTCTAGGTTTTTAGCTGAGGTGAAAAACTTCTTTTGGGATGATCCTTACTTGTTTAAGTATTGTCCAGACCAATTTATTCGGAGATGTATACCTGAGACTGAACAGTCTAATATTATCTCTTTTTGTCACAATCAGGCTTGTGGAGGTCACTTTAGTGCCAAGAAGACTGCTGCTAAGATATTGCAGTGTGGATTCTACTGGCCATCACTGTTTAAAGACTCCCGCAGCCACTGTGTTGCTTGTGACAGATGCCAGAAGCTAGGAACCGTGACCCGTAGAAACATGATGCCCCTGAACCCGATTTTGATTATTGAGGTCTTTGATGTATGGGGTATTGATTTTATGGGTCCCTTTCCTAGTTCTCTAGGTAATCTTTATATCCTTGTTGCTGTAGACTACGTGTCTAAATGGGTAGAGGCGGTGTCGTGTAAAACTAATGACCATAGGGTAGTGGTCCGATTTTTAAATGATAATATTTTTGCACGTTTTGGTACACCTAGGGCTATAATTAGTGATGGTGGGTCACATTTTTGTAACAGACCGTTTAGGCTTCTGATGAAGAAATATGGTATAACTCACAAGGTGACCACCCTTTATCATCCCCAGACTAGTGGTCAGGTAGAGGTTTCCAATAGGGAAATAAAACGTATTCTAGAAAAGACAGTCAACCCAAATAGGAAAGACTGGTCAGCAAGGCTCACTGATGCCTTATGGGATTATCGTACTGCGTTTAAAACCCCAATAGGAATGTCCTCCTACCGTTTGGTTTTTGGCAAAGCATGCCACTTGCCTGTTGAGTTAGAACATAGAGCATATTGGGTTGTGAGACAGCTAAATTATTCACTTGACAAGGCAGGTGCTCATAGGAAACTCCAGCTCAATGAGTTGGAGGAAATTAGGATTGATGCTTATGATAGTGCTAGGGAGTATAAGAACAAAATGAAACTCGTGCATGATGGGAATATTTTACGAAAGTCATTTTCCCCAGGTCAAAAAGTTCTTCTGTATGACACACGGTTACATTTGTTCCCCGGGAAGTTACGCTCTCGATGGACAGGTCCGTATGTGGTTCGCACTGTCTTTCCTCATGGAGCTATTGAGATTGAGACTCAGGATGTTGGAAGCATCACCAAAGTCAACGGTCAACGACTGAAACCGTTTTTAGAGTCTGACCCTACAGGTAATATTGAGGAGGTCCCTCTGGAGGACCCAGCGTACTCTGATTGACCATCAGAGCCGTTGTTGTATGTATGTATTAGATTTTTAGGATTTTTCAGATTTATTTTTCTCCTTAGAAGGAGTGCTGCGCTTCATTCAGGTACTATCTTTCTGACTTCCCTACTTCTACTCGTTTGGTACTGTTCTTTACTTCGAAACATTGAGGACACTGTTTAATTTAAGTTTGGGGGTATTGGGAGAATTTTTAGGATTAATAAGATTTGGAATTTAGAAGCATGTGAACAATTCAGGGTGACACTAACCACTCTATGTAGATGGAAACTTAGCCATTTTGCTATAAGGATTGGTGTGCCCAGCTAGATGGTCTATTCATAAAGGAGACAGAGTTCAGGTGTTAGAAATAACATGATAGTTGTCACCACCACATCACGTTCTATTTTATTATTTGCAATTTCGTGTTTCTCTGAGAGTATTGGTGGGTCCTAGCATCGACATGTTAATTAGCGCTGGAATGACATTTAGTGTGTTGAGATCATGCCCCACATGAATAATACGTTAGTGTTTTAGAGTTATGTGTGTGGTCCTCCTGTCTCCGTCGCCTAAGCAAGCGTGGAATGCAGGATCCATGGGAACTTGTAAATATTTTAGTTAGTAGTAACCGTTGAAAATAAATGGGGAGTATCTCGACACACTAGGTTTCATCTTGGTACTGACCTTCAGACAGATATGGGACACATCGTTCGCCTTGGTCAACATTTGCGATCTTCTACAGTCTACGTTCATCTTCTAAGTCTTTTCATGTGATGGGTGGTTAGATAACTGTCTGAGTAGAACTCTGTTGTCTTAGATATGAATTTTAGTATGCTTGAGTTAACACTCGTGTACAGTGATTGGATCCATAAAGGGTAATGGTCCCTATAGCCCAATATCTGAATAGCCAACTAACTAGCTTGTTTAGTGTTTTCCCTTAATCGTTCACGTGTTGCTAAGATCTAGATTCAGGTTTTGTGGGTATACCTCTTGTAAACCCTCACGAGACAAAACTCGTCCACTAGGGACACCTAGGGGTTTAACGGCTTACTGCATATGCTAAATGTAGTCGCGATTCCTGCGAAAGTGAGTTAGGATTTTTACTTTATTTTTTAGAGTAGTTTGCTCGAGGACTAGCAAAATAGTAAGTTTGGGGGTATTTGATAGACACATTTTAGTGTCTAAATTGCACCTTAGTTTCTATTAAGTAAGTATTCGATTTTGCAAATATTACGTGTTTTTATGCTTTTGTAGGTAATTAGAAGAATAAAGATTTGTGGAAAAATTGGCTCAAAAAGTGATAAAGGCACCCAAGGACAAGTTTTATTGGCACCCCAAGAATGGATAAGGGACACCCTAGAATCGGCCGAGTCAACCCAGCGAGTCAACTCAGCCGAGTCGCCGATCCAACTCATCGGGTTTCCTGTTTCAAACAGGAAAAGGAATTGGATATCAGAAGTTACGGATTTTGTGGTTGTTTTCGATTATTAAGAGACCCGATTACAACTAGAGTTCAGAGCAATCGAGAAACAGCAAAGAATCCTGAAGAATTAGCTCGGAAATCGTGAACTTGGTCGGATTCATGTTTCGATCAGGAATTGAATTTGGGAGTTGTTTGAGAGAGTTCTATTAGGTTTAGAACTCTCCCTAGGGTTTGTAGACCCTATATAAACCAAGAGAAGCCGAGAGAAATCAAGACGCAGCCCCAGAAATCAAATCAGAGAAATTCCGGCCACTTCCGTCACCGCCGATCACCTGCTACTGCATCGGCCGGCGTGTTCTTCATCCACCATCACCGGGGAGGACGACTCAGCAACGTTTACATCTGTTGCTGATTCAAACTGGTATGTTGCGTTTCCTCTTTACCTTTCTGTTGCCTTAATCCTTTGTGTAACAGTTGAACCTTCACCTGTAACGCTTATAAGCGTATCTAATCAGCTGTTTTACACCTATTTCACCATTGTAAGCACTTTTTGAGCAATAAAAGAGTATTTTGGGCAAGTTTTCTCCACCATGAGCTAAGTTTATTTACTGGGATGATGGAGGAGGTTTTTCTCTCAATTTTATGTGGTAATTCTATTTTTAATTAATTATTTACAATTCTTTACTTGTTAAAATTGCATAGTTTCGAAATAGAAAAACGGTTTTCATTCAGTAGTGGTGTTTTTGTTTGATGGGTCATGCTGGGTTGACAACCTATGATGTCCCATGCTTGTGATTTACCTCCGCTTGTTTGCATAAAAACCTATTTTGGCAATATTTGAGCTTAATTTATTTAAAACAATTGCATGATTAATCACATAAATTGTTGGAAATAACTGATTCCTGATTCCTGGTTTTCTCCATATTTTCTAAAAATCATCTCTAGTTTATTTTCCTGATTTTTATTTAATTAGATTAAGTCCATTATTTTCTAAAATCATTACCTTCACAAGTTCGAGAATCGAAAACTTTATTTACCACTTTTAAATTACATCAGCTTGAGCACGATCCAAGGCAGAATTAAATGACATTGCAATTTTTGCCTTGGCATCTTGTCTTACCCAGATGATAGAAGCGTGCCTATAAATTGAAGATCTTTAATTTTTTGTTGATCCTTCTCTACTTTTTCTTTTTCAGCATTTAATTCCTTTAGTAGTTCATCAGATCTTGATTGTACTTTTATAATTTCCTGTTCATGAGCTTCGCGTTTTGAAGTTTCAGCATTCAACTGAGATTGCAAATCCCGAAGCTTGATTGTATTCAGAGCCACATTTTTCTATGAAGCCTTCAGCTCTTCAGTAATATTTGTTATCGTGTTATTTGCAATATTGAGTTCAGCTCCTGCTACTTTTGCTCGTCCATTGGCTTTGTTGATTTTCTTTTCTAGCACTGAAAACCAGAATGAATATCAGATAAACCATATAATACCTTCAATGAAACAAGCATGTAACTCAAGCATATACCTCTACCTACAGACTTAAACTCTGCTTCTTTAAGAGTTAAAGTTTTCAGAGCTTCCTGATATTTGGATTCAGCTCTATTACATCTCCAAGTATTCAACTCAACACTATCGAACAACTGTGTTAATTTCCCCTTAACCAGTTCCATATCCATATTTACTTCTCTTGCATGATTGTTCAACTGAATCATCCTACGCTGGAACCTAAACATGGATTCCAAGTCTCCCTCTGATCCCATAAATGAATTGCAAAACTTCAAAAAAAAAAAAAAGGGTTGTACGAACTATAGGTTCGTACCCAATATAAGTACGATCTAACCTATAGAGGTATGAACCCAAAATATGATACGAACTAAGAGGTGAGGAGCGAACCTTGATTCTGATCTTGAAGCTTTTGATTTTGATCCTCAAAATTTTGAAGTTGTTGTTGTTGTTGTTGTTCTTGTTGTTGTTGAAGATAGTTGTTTTTCTGCTTGAGATTTTCAATTTCTTGCTGCAAATTTTCATTTCCGCGCTTTGCCTTCATTACTTCATTCTTGATCATCAGCTCCATCATTATGGCCTGAGCCTTATAAAATTTGTACGCTGCAAATGTGCAATCGGTACCATATTTAAGCTGAGCAAGAGCTTGCTGTGGAAAAGAATACGATGGACCCTTTGCTACAGTCAGAACTTCATTTAAAGAAGAAGGAAGACTGAGTGAGTACGATTGATCGAAATACTCGCTTTCGAACCAAGCGTCCCGAGTATTCTCCAGTGGAGCAGCACCGAATGAAGTCCGCAGCCTAGCCATTGGAGAACTATCAGATTTCGATGGATCGTGATGTGCGGAAGTATTCAGAAACCCTTTAGAAACAAACCACTGAAAGGCTTCGTCTTCTTCACCAGCAAGAGTGATTCCATCATCCTCTTCAGAGAAGGGCCATTGAATGGAAGGTTCAGCATCCGGCATGTCAACATCGCCACCATCAGCATGAGCGGCAGATTGAACTAATTTCCCGATGGGTGCATTTGATGTATGAATGACTCCAGGAGCATTTTCATCCACAAGGGGGCTCGGGACATTAAGGACATCTGTAGCTGAAGTGCTAGGAGCTATGATTTCAACATTTGCTTCTTCAGAAGTCTCATTTCTCTGTTCTTCCACAACAACATTTTCTTTTTCAATATTTTCTTCAACGGTAACAGCTTCGTTCACTTCTTCCATATTTTCTTCTTCAATAGCAATGTCATCTGCTTCTTCTTGAGGTAATCCAGTAAAAACTGTTATTGTACCATTACTTGGAGCAATTGGCTCTATGTCAAAGTTAAAAGGAAGGGGAGAAAAGGAATCATAGATGACGGTGGGAGCAGCAGTGGTAGGAACAGTTTCAGAATGGATTGGGTTATTGAAGGCTGCTCCGAAGAAAGAATTTGTTCCCCCACGCTAACAGGAACAACATTGATGATAACGTGTTGTCCCGACACTTCTGCTCGGACCGAACCTTCAACGTCCTGTCCCGCAGCAGTGATAAGGGCGGAACTGCTGTTCCCCTCAACAAAATAATCTCTAATTTCCCCTTCCTCTACTTCGGAAGGGTACAATGGTCTTTTTAATTTTTTCTTCTTCTTTTCAGGGAAAACCAATTTTCGTTTTCCCTTACCTTCAATAACTTCTTCCTCAACTCTTTGCCTACCTTCAACGATTTGAATACCAAGACTTGGGCAAGGAGGAGGAGGAGGAACATCGTCGTGAAATTCAGAATCGGGTTCAACCTGAAACACAAACATTTGTCCCGTAAGAAAAAATTCAATGGTAGTTCGGGACAATATTGAAATAAAGAATAATACGAACCTTATAATCAAACTTATAGTCCTCAAAATTTAACCGCCAAGGACAATAGCTTGGGAAACGATCATGAAGTCCTTGAATTTCATCTTTGAAGATGTTACCGTAAATCCAAGGACCTTCAATTACAATTGGAGTGCGATACCACTTATAGTCATGATCCTGACGAATTATTTATTTTGTGGGAAAATCAAGTTTGGTATGGGGAATAAGTTTGATTTTGGGATCGTCGACTTCATGTAATAAGGGAAATCCCGAAAGACACTTGCGAACAGGGCTAACGCTCCACTTCACGTAATTCTTCTTGGTAATACAATCTTCATATGTAATATGAAAATTTTTAACGGTATAACTGCTACGTTATGTAAAATCTGGAACGTAGCAAGTAAGGTTAGTCCGCCCTTCGCTTCGGAGACTACACTCATCAAGGATACGCCACCAATTTCCATTGTATTGAGTAATGGATCGATCAAGTCCATGAGGAGAATCACCACGAGTTGCAAGGACTTCATATTGAAAAGGATTTTCTTCTTCGTACAATGGGAGACGAAGTCCGGCCTCTAAAGCACCAGCAGAAATTAGTAAACTATTGGGAGAATAGTTAAAGCTTTGCATCGCTCCTAAAGTTAATACATCAGTATTTCTGTCATAGAACGAGACTTTAAATCCTTCAAGATCATGTCTTCTCTTAAAAACCTCAATGTTCATCAACCGGTAACTATAAGTCGCATGAAACCGCTTATTCCTGGGGGCAGGATTAGCGGCTGTAGAAGCCTCAGGAGCTGGATTACAAGCAGGCCGAGACACAGCATATCTAGAAGAAGGAACTCTTGAAGATCTTCCAGATTCTTGGTGATCACCAGCATCATTGGGATTTCTGGAAGACATAACGTTTTATCTGAAAAGAAATTTCAAATGATCAATATGTGAAGGAATCGGTTCAATCATATCTGTTAAAAGCTAATCATGGTTAAATATTAAAGTAAGATACTGAAAGTAAAAAATCCTCAACACACCTGGAGAAAGAAGATAACCAATTACTTGATCAAAGGTAAAATAAATGTGATTGATGCTAAAAGCTCCTGAACAGTTGGGAGAACGAAAGTATTTGAAAATTTCAAGGAAGATAAAGAGCAGCAACTTTAAGAGGTAAAAACAGAAGTGGAAAAGACCGCATCGTATTTAAAGCGAATAATAGAAACCATCACAATTTGAAAAGGCATTAATCAAGGCAAAGATTTGATTTCCTCGAAAAAAAGGGTAAATGACACAAACGTGATAATAGAAGTTACAGCTTGCGAAAAGTTCGCATAACGTGTGAAAAGAAGTAATGATAAAACAGAAGGTAATAATTATTCTTCTACTTTTTTCAAAACCTTGGATCGACCATTAAAAGTTTTTGAAATAAGAAAAAGAAGGGGGCAAGTTGTTGGGAAATAAAAGAAGGGTGACACGTGTAAAACGATTAACGAAGGAGACAGTGAAATTAAGAAGAATGAGAAGCACACAATCAAAGCTGTATCGAAGGATCGAAAAAGGACAGATGTGAAAGACTGAGTAAATCTCTGCATGATCGACACATAAGATCGGGAAAGTAACATCACACTGATCGAAATAGATAGCATTAAATGCTTATTGAACGCAAAAGTAAGAATAATAATGAACGTGGAACGGGAAAGTATGAGTACTGATGAACGTGGAGCGGGAAAGTAAGACGATAATTACTTTTATCATACGTTTGACACATATGATCGGGACAAAGCTGATTCTCAAGGAACGAAGAATACGTGTTAATCATGCAAGGTAACAGACCAAAAAACAAAAGGCATGACCTATCAATCGTATAATCATCCCGATCCAAAGATAATAAGGAGAACGAAAGAGGGTATCGGGACAAGAGGGACCCACTAGATAATCTATAAATAGTAGAGAGCATTCAACAGAGAGGTGGTCGAAAATTGAAGTGAAGAAAGGCTAAGGAAGATTAATCAGAGTAAAAGGAAAAAGATCATTAGGTATGTATACATTATGTAAGATTAAAATTTACAGATTCCACTATCATGATTCATTTTCTTGATTTAAAAGATTATGGATTTGTGACTGTAATTTGATCAGATTTATGATCTGTAAATGAATGGATTATTAAAAAAATTCTCAAATCATTGGTTTAAAAGAGGATTCTATGTATCAAATTGTAAGTTAAAATCTTTATGTTTACTGTTTTTTCATCAAACCATTGGTTGTTAATGTCAATGGGAATTTTGGCATAAACAAGATTCCTGAATCACAATACAACTCGACAGCGTATCAAATTAATGTTGAAGAGATTCAATCTAAAGAGCGGCTTAGTTCATCGAGTAAAATAGAGTTTAAGAATCCAAAGATGGAACTATTTAAAACCCTGGGAGAGGTTGTGATAAAGAAGAACATACAAAAGTCAAGCAAACAGGTTACTTTAATCTATTGTTTAATGGAAAAGGAATGAAGACAGAAAGTGAGAGGGGTATTACCTGGTTCAGCTAGCTGAGCGGTGGTTGTTGTAAGGTGGCGGTGGGTTTTAGTCGCAGAGTCGTATGTTTTTGTTTAAGGTGAGTGAAAAAGAATAGGTTTTCGATAGGACGGATGTTTTTGTTTGGAGATAATTAGACTTTGGTACTTCGGTTTTGACAAGATTTAGTGTTTGGTCTAACATTTGTCTAACGTTAGTGTTTGGTACCTGGATTAATGGTAAACTATAGTTGACTAGGTTAAGTCTAATTTTAATCATTATTTTTATGTTATTTCATTTGAACCGTTGATCATAATGACATGTGGACGGCCATATGAACTAAGATCAACGATCCACATGTCATTAAGATCAACGATTCAAATGAAATAACATAAAATTAATAATTTTAAATGATTAAAATTAGATTTAACCAAGTCAACTACGGTTTACCGTTAGTCCAGGTACCAAACACTAACGTTGGACAAATGTTAGACAAGACACTAAATCTGGTCAAAACCTGAGTACCAAAGTCTAATTAACCCTTTTATTTATTGAATAGGATGGATGTTCACTTCCAACTTCTCACGAGTGTCTACCTTTTAAGGCTCAATGATTTTTCGTCAAAAGATTTGTATTTGTGTAGTTGTATGTGGTTGAACTTGTTGGGTGGGTCTGGCAAAATAAATAAAAGGTTTTGGCTTCAGGAATTTGGAAATTTTCAATGAGTCTGTAATTACTAAAATAGGTTGGAGGCTTATACAAGAACAAAATTCTCTTCTTTTTTCCATCATGAATGCTAAACACTATGAGAACCAGGATTTAAGTATAATGGATACTACTCCAAAAAGTTCTGACTCTTGGATATGGAAAAATATTCTGGAAGGGATTGAAAACATCAAAAAGTACCATCTTTGGAAAGTGGGAAATGGCTAGCAAATTTTGATATGATCTGATAAATGGGATAGAGGCAAGGAAGACCTCATGGAAAAACCTGGTAGTTGTCCTAATGATCTGACTCATGTGAGCCAACTTCTTAATAACTTTGGAAACTGGGATTCTAATATTATTTCTCTTTGGTTCTCTCCTGAAGATCAAATCGCCATCCTGGAGACCCCTACTTCTGTTTTTGATGAAGATTGGATCTCTTGGGGTTTAAGTGAAAGAGATGACTTCTCTGTTAAATCTCTTTACAACAAGAAAATTGAGGAAAAGTACAAAAATGATATCATTAATCCCGCCTGGATGAAGATATGGGATTTGGATTCTTTTTATTCTATCAACCTTTTTATCTGGAAGTGTGCCCAGGGAATTCCTCCTACTAATGCTAGAACTGCGATTGTCCTCCATTATATTGATCATATCTGCAACAGGTGTAAAAGTGCTTCAGAAGACATCTTTCACTGCCTTATGTTCTTCCATTTTGCTGCTTTGGTCTGGATAAAAATGTTTGGTGAAAATCATAGCATCTTCAAAATATTTCCAACTATCATGATTGGTTAAATCTCTCTTCTTCTTTTTTCTGACAATCTTGCACCAACTGGAATTTTTCTTATGCCATCACTGCCTGGTTCATATGGAAAGATAGGTTTGATCTGGTTTTCAAAGGTGTCTCTCACTATGCTGAAGTTACTGCCCACGACATCCAACAACACCTTAGTAACTTTGACAGAGTGACTCATAACCAAAACCACATCATAAATAACCTTCACTACCAATCTCTGAAGATTAAACAAGAAGCAGATTAACAACCCACCACAAGAAATATTTAGCCTCACCATTAGTATTTGCACTCTAGAAAGTGATAACTTGCCAGTTAGCAATGCTAATACTCAACCTAATTCTTGTACTAATATTGCTCTGTTTGCCATGTCCTTCGCAGGTAACTTCATTGGAGCCATAACTATTGCTTTTAAGGAAAATGACAGGAATGAAACAAAAAGAGAATCTAACTTAGTCGTGTAGTGGGCCAAGGAGTTGCAGACCTCAAATGTAGATTTTTCTTATGAAGAATACACAACTCTGAAGGCCATCAAGAATGTTTATAGGAAGGAAGTTCAAGGAAGATTCAGGTTGAGCTATCATCAAGCGATTGGAAAAAGCTCTGAAGTTATCTCTTTTGTGCTGGGGAACCTCACCAAAGTCCATCGTGCTGAAAACCATCTTGCTTTTAAATTAGTTAGCCTAGTTTCTAAAAACAATATTAAGGAAAGTTTGGACTGGACCAAAGATATTCTTATTAATCATCTTCAGTCTTCTTTATCTGAGAACCTTCTTATTGCTAACAGAGGGTTCAATGTTGAGGAAAGTGTTTTGCAATAGGCTATTTTTGCCACTGTAAAGTGTAACTCTATAGTTTGAGCTTTGCTTCGGCGGCTCATTTTCTTATTAAAAAAAAGGGTAGGTCTGGCGGTAGGACCAGTTTGTCTGGTTGGATTCGGGTAGAGGTTTGAATTCGGATTTCACATAAAAATAAAATTAAACATTGATGACTCCTAATTATATGGAGTAATTCTTATTCAAAACCAAAAACCCTTTGGTGATGGTCGAGGGTATGTGCTACGTCTCATACGAAAAAAGAGAAGCATAATTGCACCGTGTTGTGGGAATGATTGGAGCAATTATAAAGAGAATCGATTATGGTAAAAGTCTTATGTTTCATGTTACAAAATCAAAGAAGAGTGTAAATATTTGATATTTCCTTTGTATCTCTTGTTAATTATTCGCTTTATATTTTAAGGGATGAATAAATCAAATGTTGAGTTTACCGTTATTTGCTAAGTAAATAGTGAAAACCATATAATAAGGTTGTTAAACTAAGAGACCTCCCAACTTTAAAGGTAATTCGTTGAAGCAATAGATATTGTATGTGAAAGGGATGAAAAATGAAAGGAATTGACAGTGAATCTGAGTAGTTCATTTTTTTAAAGGTGTTATAGAAGAGTATGTCCACCGAACTTCTTATATTTACTAGCACTTTCTTCATTGTCCATTTATGCGTTACTAGAGTTATGACCAAAGGAATGGTATGATATTTTTCATTACATGGTGCCTTTGTTGCTAAGAACATCATCGATTGCGCCATCCATTTCTTCATCGACATTGTTTTTACTACGCTAGAGATCTATTTTCCATGATGATCTCGTTTGTGCATTTGCCCCATGATGTTGTTATGGAAATTGGATTTTGTCATCGCTTAGTGTATGATGGAGTTACATCTTAAGATTTTTGTCCCGCGCTCTATCTCCACGCGGTAGACTGGTTGTGATAGCGCTAAATATTTTTTTTCATTTTCTTATCATATCATGTATAATCTTCTCCATATTCCTGCAATTGTCATTGATGTGACCATAAAGTTTATGAAAATCACAATAATCATTACTATACCTCAAGGAGGTTGATTTCATCCCTTATTTACTGGGTAGACTATCTCTCGTCTCACTTCAGAATGCTCTAAGTACTCGTAATATGGCGGGAAGAGGGGCCTTCAACTTTGGTAGTAGTGGCAATATTTTACCCTCGAATCTGGGTTTGTTGTACTTCTCTCTCCATACCGGTGCTCAGTAAACCGTCCCCTTCTTGGTTTTTGTTCCCTTGGTCTTGGTCATCTTGCTGCTTCATTGTCTGCCTATCCTTGGTTTGGGATGAGGTTGTCGCTTCCCGCTTTGGTACTCCAATACTTGGGGGACTTCCCCCACTGACAAGGTGTGGGCCATATCCAACTGTGTGTTTTAAAATCCTATGATTGGAAATAAGTTTTGTGTATATTTAAGGTTGATCTTGTTGAAATATTCTCCCTTAAAAGGAACGTTGTTCTAGGCTTTTAAACCTAGTTTGCCAAAGAAGGCAAGTTCTTATATGAACTCCATGTCCATGGGAACTTCATGCCATTTTTGACAAACAAACATTTTCTTCACCTTTTTTCGTTCTAAACCAGTAAGACTTATATCTGGCTTTTAAGATCTGTTTCCTTCAAGAACTCCAAGACCTATTTCTTTGAAAACTCTCACACAAAAAGTGAAGATGGATTTTACCATAACATGAAACTAAATTCTCTCTTAGATTTTAGATTCCCTAAGGATTGGCCTTCGGGATCTTTGTGATCTATTATCTTTTCTCGCAAATCAGGTAGGATAAGCCCTGTTGACGCATTTTTTTTATGTTTCTGGCGCCAAAATATAGCTGCAGATTAACCTACAACCATACCCCAAATATCATAAGCTATCAAATACGTGAAAGGAATAACTGAAATAAAAGACACAGAGGATATTACGTGGTTCGATGTTAAAACCTACGTCCACATGATGATTTCAATATGTTTGGATGACGATGACAATCTCTCTTTTCGTTCTAGGTCTCTGATGCTATGACCCTTTTTCTCTTACCAAATAATTCAACCTTTACTCAGTGAACTCTCTTTCCTTTTATAGTCAGTTTCGTACATAGTGGGTTATAGGCTTACAACGTTATTTGCTGAGCCCCAGAAGCATTCCTCAAGCAAGCAACACTACTTGTCTTCCTTTATTCGTTGGAGTTTGGTCTTTGCTGGAGGAGTGATGCGAAATGGAGACAACCATCTTCGTCGATGATGTCATTTCAACCTGACTACGAATGCATAATCTTCGGCCACTTGTCCAGTCAACCTGGTCTATTGATGATCTGATCGTTCTGACTTTCATTAAATGCTCTACCACCACTACGAACTTGACCGTCGATATGATCATACATCTCACACATGTTCTCATTCTATGCGAGTGTTACATGTCTCGGTTACGGGTAAAGTAACTTTTGAACTTCTAACAAATGTTTCGTCTCTTATCTCCTAATGTTACATCCGAACCTTTAATGTTACATCCAAACCTTACGCTGTTTCCGCATGGCGACACTGTTTTCTACTTCTGTAAAGTGTCGTCTGCAGATCTAAATAACAAATGATCCCCACCTCTCAAAACTTGATTCGTGGTAAAAAAAGATTATTCTCGCTTTCAGGGCAGAATCAGAGCCTGACTTACTGTTTCTCAGCTCAACCAGTTTCCATACGAAAAATTGGTAGAATTCTACTTTTCATCAAGAGACCACATATGCCTGTTCACAGACAAATTCGTCAACACTACCAAGTGCCAACTCACTGAGATTTGATCATCAAAAAATAGCCAACTAAGGATAAATTGGAAGAAGTAAAAGAGAAGAGAAACAGGTATCAATTAATGGTTTAAAGAAACTTTGCCAAACAAAAACCCCAACGAAACCGAAAAGAACTAATGCAGTTCAAATTTTATAATTACAAAGTTGCCATCTTTCTGAACAGGGAAAGATGCTTAAAAGTTGAGGAAGATATTTACACCAAAAGAAGAAAGAAAAAACAAACTAATACCTACGAGAAACATTATCCGGTCTGGTTCCGAATCCGTTGCCAGTATTAGAAAATGTCCCATAAAACTGACCGTCAAAAGGCTGTCCATTAATGCTATTGTTATTATTATTGCTGTTATTGCTATTACAAGGTTGCATCATATTGTTACCCTGCTGCTGGACATTATTTAAGGGTAGTCCACTGGAACCAGTCTGGGTCCAACCACCCGACTGCCAGGGAGAAGCCATGTTTTGGTGGCTTCCTACATAGCTATGAAACATATTCACTGGAGCTTGGAATTGCATATTTTGCTGTGTAGGTTGTTGTACCATCAATTGAACATGGGGCAATTGATGTGGTGGCACCGCCACATGGGGCAATGTTTGTTGCTGAAACCCATGGATTAACTGCAGTGGTAGGGGCGGGGGTGGGGGTAAAGATACCGGAGGAAGGGGTGTGTTCTGTTCTGGAGGCTGCCATTCCGGGATATCATCGTCATCATTCCAAGGATTATTAACTTCAACCCTTCCACTTCTAACCTGCTGCCAATTCCCACCCTTGTTAGATACAGTTTCATTTTGTCCATACATTTGTATCAGTTCTCTCATTTGCCCAGGAGGAGCAAAAGAAGTTCTTGGAGGAACAGAGGGTTTGGAGGATGGAAACTGAGAAACTGGGGGATTTGAACCAACAACAAATTCAAATTCCGGCAGGTCGTCGTCATCTCTGCCAGTTGCTGGGCCAAAACCTGGTGGAACATCATCAATGGGTTCATCATGCAATGGTACTTGAGAATTTCTGGTGGGAGGAGGACCTAAGATGGATGACGTAGGTTTAGTGATTCTGTTGGTTTCCTTTTCTTGTTGTTGTCTCTTTGTATGGTTCTGTTTTTTAGAGCTGTGTTTATGATGTGATGAAGAGTTGGGTGATATTGTGGAAGTTACATGCACCTTTCTCCATACAACAATGCCAATCAGGCCATTATCTAAAGCATTAAGTTTTTCAACGTCGTCTTTTGGAACATTCTTCCCAAGCATTTCAACTGTTCTAGCGTGAGGTGGACATAAGTAAAGTTCGACCGCAGGCGCAGGTTCTGCAAACCCTACTCGTTCATCAGCAACATAAGAATCAGCCACCTGAAGAGCACAATAAAGTCTGAGGTCAGGAGACGAAGCATTAACTCTTTAGTGCCAGGAGAAGCCAATTCTATTTCACCAATCCTCATGTTGGTTGCCCAAAACCCACTATTTCAATTGGCTATTTAGAATAGTTACTAAGACATAACAGTGAAAAAAATAAAATAATTAAAAACCCAATATATAGAGGCTTTATCGGTTCTCGTTGAGAGTATCAGCAAAAGTAAAATCTTAATGGACAAAATGATATAAGAAGATTGCATCACCTCGCGAAGATTTCCACGCCCACTCTCAGGGGAGTCCTCCTTCCAGCTAAAATGTATTACCTGTAGCAGGCAACAAATACATAAATAACACCATGAACAAAATTTTCACCTTAAATGTGCATTACTAAAAGTAAAGGAACACTGCAGAGACAACTAAGACAAGAAACAAGGATTATTCAGCAATATGCTTTAACCAATCAAAAAAAATAAAATAATAATACTGCATGAAGCCTAAAACAAATATAGTAAAGCTTACAGTAAATCAAAAATCCTGTTTCATTGCCTGTGCTACACAAACATGTTAATATACTGCAAAAAAGCAAAACACTATATCCCTCAAAGTGGAATTAAAGTAAGTACACGCTAATGTATACACTAATGAAGCGGGTAGGAAGCCCAACGATAACATGCGTTACTGATTGACAGAGGTTTATCAAAATTTCAATAACAAATGCAATACCTTGTCAAACTGTTATAAACTACTAGGAAGAGTTAACCTACAAAAGTCATTAGGAATGACATGGATGCAGTTCTAGTTCGTCGATTGAGATATTGCAAATTTTCCAAGTCAATGTTCAAACACTTATAGTTGTATCTCTCAGTTTCGCATTACCTTACAGTTGAATTAAAATAAATAGAGATACTAAACCCAATGGTACTACACTTGAGGTGGAAGAATGATACATGTAAAACTAGAGAAAGTAATGGAATTAATAAGGGAGAATAATGAAAAACAACTTATGCATATTTTCGGTATTCCAGAAAACTGGTAAAGGCATAAAACACTTTGTCCAAGTAGAAAGACAAGGTAAAGCAAAGCAAGGCCAAGAACAACATAACTGGCGCATTGAAAATTATCTGATGAGAAATGCACTTGAAGCCCAGTCCATCACGACAACCTCATCACTTCGAATAATACTTAGGCTATTATGAATATAATGCCTTTTATGGTAGTAGTTAAGTTTACACGCGTGAATTGAAAAACCAACTCGAAATACTATATAGTGTTCAAACTTGAAGGTAATAATGATCAATCAGATATAAACTCAACAAAAAGAACAAAACAGCCTACCATAAGTGCGCGACTTCGAGACATAGGCAGCTCGTGGAGAAACTTTTCAAATGCATCGAGCTTAACTCTGCCTTTTATATCAAGGAAGCTTGGCCATTCTTTAGCGGATGCTTTTTCACCACTATAACAAAGAAGAAGAGAAAAGGAAAATTCAGTCAGAAGCAAAAAGAACTGAATATGAATGCAACAATTTAGAACTTAGTCTCTTAGAAACCTCTGAATTCTGCATTTCAGAATCCAAAACAATCATGCATAACAGTATGTCTATTCAAAAGAAGTTTGCACCATTAGACGACCATCTCTAAAAATCACCGACCTTGATATATTTCCATCTCAGTAAGACTATTCATTCAGGTGTTTAAGGATGTATAAAATAGACCAAGAAATAGATATAGTTATAAAGATAAACTATCTAAAGCCTTAAACATGGAAGTACCAATAAGGATAACAAAATAATTGACAGGGTAGCTGTGGTAACTATTGTTGGTGTTGGTGTTGGTGTTGGTGTTGGTGTTGGTGTTGGTGTTGGTGTCAACAATATTACTACAACTACTCTAGAAAAATGAACATAATGGTGTCAACATATCATAAAGTGTTACCCACTAACAGCGTTGAAACTTAAGCTGATGAGAAGCAGACCTTATAAAGGAGCCACGGACTGTGACTATGGATGAGATATTCAACTGCAATTTGCCTTCCCATGCATGCTCAATATTAGCTGCAGCACCATCAAGAGGAGTTTTTGAATCAATGAGAACTTCACTGGATCTCAACTTAGTTCCTGGACTAGTATGTTCTGGTTCCACTTTGTCAGCTTTGTCCGGGGCAGCAGCTTTATCAACAATAGGAGCTTTATCGACAGCGGCAGCTTTTTCCAAGGCAGCAGTTACAGAGTTATCTGAAGTAAGATCAGATGAATCAACCTTCACGTCGGTATCAATGCTCTTCTTCTCTTCTCCTACAAACTCGGATGTTCCAGCCTCTTTTTGCAAGTTCTCAAAAGGCGGCTCAGAATCAAGGGACTCCATGAACTCATCAAGAGAAACTATAGGAGGAAGAAATTCTGGGTCCTTCATTTCATCCATCATCAGCCCCTGCAAGAGATCAGTTCCATCACTTGGAACAGCACTTAAACTACCTTGGTCATCTAGCATAACCTTCTCACTAGAAGTGATTTCCAATTTTTCATTCTCATCTGGTTTCCGCAGAGTTTCAGCTTCTAATTCTTTAGCTCTTGGTCGAAATTCAGAAAGAGAACTCTCCCCAGCGGTAACCTCCACTGAAGGTCCATCATCTTGGTCGAATTCCACTTGAAATTCCCCTTTATGTGTTTTCCGAACCAAACGTCTAATGTCAACTTGTGAATCTGGCAAAACCACCATCTGTGCAAGCTCTTCTGCTTTTGCAATCCTCCACTCTGACAATTCCTTTGACGCAAGCTCCTCCGCAGTCATAGAACAGAGACGTTCAGGAGAAATTTCACCAGATAGTACTCGTTCTCTCAGCTCAGGATTACTAGGATCTTTCAGATTAAACAGAAGAGATCTTCCCTTCTCCTTGTATTTCTTGTTAACACCTCCAAATGCTTTGAAAAGCTCAGCTTCGACACTAGTTGCCAGAGTTTGTGGACAAGGAGATGTTGATTCTCTCTTATTTCCGCCAACTTCATTTTCCAGTTTGGCTCTTTTGGCATCATAATTTGAGCTATCTTCCATAATTTCCACGTCAAGGTCTGATGCCCAGCATAGTCCATTGCCTTGCAAAAGATCATCCTTCACAAAGAAGTTGTTGCTGAATGAAACATCATCATCAAGCAAAGCATACTTATATTGGTATTCTTGTACATCACATTTCGGGATTGGTGTGGTGTCGACCTTATTTCCACTAGAAAAGATGTCCTGAGATGGATTTAGTGCAGCACTAACATTCTGAGCACAGTCCTGATTTTGTGAAGATGAGAGCTCCAAGGGCTTTTCAGGAACTTGGCATGAGGCATTGTCTAGAGTGGAAGATGTTGATGTAGACATTGGAGAATCCTCAGTGGGCGGGATAGAAGTGGTTTGAGCATCAACCTGTGATTTCTTTTCCACGTTTTTGTTTTGTTCTTCAGAAACCATAGCCAAAGCAGAGGCTAAGGATTCCCTCATTTTTGCTCTAACCAATTCAAATGACTCAGCTCTAGCCTTAGGAGGTTCCGTATGTGATGGTCGCTTGTTTGGTTTGTTGGGTGCAGATGACTTCTGTGACGCTGGCTTATTTGGTGTCCCAGATATCATTTGTATAGTTCGCTTGTTAGAAACGGGTACATGTCCCAAGTTGCTTGAATTGGGTAAACTTGATGCCTGTTTATTGTTTGGGACTGCAAAATGTTGTAAACTCTGACTACCCATACTTGGAGACATTGGTGCTAATTTGCCGTTTGGAACTGCTAGATCTTGTAACCTCGGACTTCTTGAATTAGCAGTCATGGGTGACAGTATGCTATTCGGAACTGTCAAATAGTGTAACATCGGACTACCTGAATTAGGAACAACCGGCACAAGTTTGTTATTCGGAACTGCTAAATGTTGAGGACCCAGATTGCTGGACCCCATATTGTTTGTACCTAGATTGTTGGACCCCATATTTGTAGTTCCCATATTGTTAAACATTGATAAATAACCAGCAGAATGTAGGCTAGCAGGTGTCTAGTAATACGCAACCCCCTTTGATCACTTACAATAGCTACTGCTTGAGTTACAATATATATTCAGCTTTCACGATCATACAGATCTGCACATAAAGCAATCAACACTTCATTAACAAAAGAAAATCGAAAAATAAAATTACAACTCAGGGATATAGAATTTGACCAAAGCCACCAACCACAGCAAAATTCTTAAAATAAAACAAAAACCAATAGAATTTCCAAAACTGTAGCATTGCTTGAAAACATCAACGCTGAAACCTAGGATTAATATTGATAGAACAACAACGATAATAGCTATCCTGATGATGACCATCAAACCATACTACACTCTATGTTTATTAAAACAGCCCTTAAATCAACTCCGGGGAATATTAAAAAATCCATCTTAGCAAGTATTACTAAGCTAATTAACCACAGGGAATATTGATGAATGCTAAGAGCTTCTCCAATGGTTAGTTTTCAAGACTAAAAGTTTTAATTTCCAGCAACGAACTAGACAAAGAAATACAAATGATTCCCTTTAATAAAAACCATGTCTAGTGAAACTCTAGTCAGTCTGATTAACTTCACTAACGTATACAAATACAAGGATAGTTTCCTTGATGCATTCATATACAAACTTAATGGAAAAGGACAAAAAATGCACAATAAAAAATAGGCTAATTCTTAAGTCATTAGATAGAGCCTTCAAATCCATCATACCATGACACAAAAAGATAACCATGAAAAGCTACCAGTTCTTTTGCTAGGAAATTTTATGTAGACTGCAGGGTAAAACCTTAACACCACCATATAACCCAATCCTTAGATACGAATGCACAACTGGTCAGATACACAAACTTACAGAGGTAATTCGATGAAGCCATGAAATAACTATCTGAATCATGCTATAAATAAATCCAAGTCACTATATCTTCAGTTTTCAACAAACTATCCATCTATAAGTACAACATAACCACCTAATTATTCTACGATTGGGCTAGCACGTAATTTTTAGATGCTCATAGTTGATACAAAACCATAACCTAAAATATTTCTTCCCACCAACATTTTCAATACAAACCCTAAAAAATCATATACAGAAGCTACCACATACATAAATCACAGACCCGTAAATTAGCACCGAGACTGAATTTCGAATAAAATCAACTATCGTTGTAAACAAGGAAAAAACAGAAACTTCAATCCATTAATAAAATAAATAATTAAAAAAATAAATCTGAGATTCTTTTAACTCACCATTAAAATCAAGAGAGGAATAACTGCATGTTTCGATTCACAAAACAGTGATTCATTTCATCTGTTTTCCGACTGGTTAGCTCAGATTTATGCTTCTGTTATCAGAAAGAAAAGAAAATCGATATCACAAAATCGATTTATGCTCCTAATTGTATTTCTGATTTGGAACTAACTTAGAGATGAGGTGTTCAATCCACCACCTTCTTATTATTTCGACCTTCTTATTATTTCGAAGAAAAGGGAAACCCTTAAAAAGTCTGAAACCCTAGAAAGATCTCTTTTAGCCCCCTCTCTGAATTTTTGAGGTTTTATCCAAAAGAGAGTGTGCGGCGCTGAGGCCAACTTTATCGGCTGGGGTTCGTTCTGTTCGAGGTTAAAACAGAACCCGGAACACGGTTTATCGTATTCGGCGGTGTTGGCCCTGCTGGGCCCATTTTATATTAGGGATAGGCTTATATAGGTTATTAGAATGGCCTGTAAGATAGATCCAGTCTTTCTTCGTGGCTGATATAAATGGACGGGGCTTTTAGCTTAAGCGAAGGGATCTGTTCAGTTTCCTATTGAAAGCTATCTGAAAGGGCTTTTTGAAATTCTTTAACAAAATAAGATTATTATGTTGTAAAGCTAAAAAATTTAATGATAATTAAATTGTCCTCGATTAATTTGTGTTAATGAATTTAATTTATTTTTTATAATAATAATATTTTATGAATTATAAATATAACCAGCATGATAAATTTTTTTCACCAACTTTCAATATCAGGTGGAATATTGATCAAAAAATCAAAATCTAACTTTTCCTTTCTAGCCTTTTTAGTTATATTACGGGCTACACAATTACCTAGTATGTTAATAGACATGCAAAACCTTTGAGGGTATCTAGCAAATAAATGTTTAATATTCAAAATAAATTTTTTATTAGACCAATGAACACCACTATTTGTCTCATTGGTACTTTTTACTACTGTCACACAGTCACCTTCACAATAACCTTCATTATCTCCATATTTTGAATCCAGTCCACAACCAACTCCATTGTGGTTGCTTTCATTCTTTTTGCTTCATTTTCAGCTTTTATCCCTCCACGAAAGTACCTTCCTTTAACTCCAATACATTTCCCTGTAAAATTACGAATTATTAGTCCAACATTACCTTTACCTGTACTTTCTTAAAAAGAACCATCAATATTAATTTTGACATATTCTTTATCATGAGGAATCCACTCCTTCATATGAACAGAAGAAACTAGTCTATGGGACTCATTATTATTAATAGAATGAAATAGATGTGTCATCTGTTTAATTCTACTAATAATAGTTTGAACAAAAGTTTATCCCCTTGAAATACCAGAGAACACCTCGCTTTCCATATCATCCATGCAATAGTAATACATTCATACATATAGTTCTCTTCCAGCATGGTATTACCAAAGCCACTTACCTGATCAAACCAACTATTAACTCATTCAATAAAGTTCGGGTATATAGACTTAATCTGCAATGTGTTTATATTCACACCCTGCCAAACATAAATAGCAATAAAACATTCAAAAAATAAATGATTAGTATTCTCAAAACTAGCATTGCACATACTACAATGAGTCTCTATATCATTCTTATACCTATAAATTTTATCCCTAGTTGGAATGATATTTTAAGAACTTTCCAAATGAACAGTTTATTCTATGAGGAACTCTAGTTTTCCATAATCTTTTCCAAACATTAGTATTTCCTTGGTTTTTATTTCAATAATTCCTATTATGGGCATTGCAGAGAGTATTTTAAGCACGTTTGACAGTAAAGTTTCCTTTCCTGGCAGGCTTCCACACTAGGGTATCAACTCCAGTATTAGGCACATATATAGCAAGTATCTTCCTGGTCGTAGGATGGTCAAAAATATCATTTATTATCCCTTCATTCCAAATCCTAGTACCTGGATAAAATAATTCACAAACCAAAGTAACAAAATTAAGGTTAGATAAACCATATATTGGTTCAGGTGGGCTAGCTAAGTCAGGAACCCAACAATCTAACCAAACTTTAATTTTGGTATCACATCTTACAGTCCAGCAAAAGTACTGCTTAATGGTTTCCAATCCAGAATAAATACCAAACCCAGGAACAATCCTCCTTGAGTTTGTCAAGATGAAGAATATCCTTATCTATAGAGTATTTAACTTCCATAATTTCAAACCATAGCTCATCTTTCTTAGTACAAGCCTTCCAAGCTAGTTTACTAAGCATAACATTATTATATTTTTCAAAATTCCTAAAGGAAAGACCCCCCTAGAGCTTTAGGTTTACAAATATTATGCCAAACTATAAACTTAATACCCTTATGATGTTGATGACCCCACCAGAAATCCTTTTGGATAGAGTCCATTATATCAAATAGACATTTAGGTTTTTAAAGCATCTCATTTGATAGGATAGGAGAGCATTGAGAACATGTTTAACCATGGTAGTTCTAGCAGCCTGGTTCATGGTTTTACCTTTTCAGTTCTCGGGTTTATAACCAAAAGATTTGGACAATAAGATGGAAAGCTTCATATTTGCTTCTACCTAGCACTAATGGTGCACCTAAATACTTTTTAAAGTCTTTCACTAAGTTCATGTTGAGGGCCTTCGCTAGATCATTACAAGCACCAGCACTAATATTATTACTAAAATAAACACAAGATTTATTGAAGTTAAGCAACTGACCTGAGTAACTTCCAAAATTATCCAAAATACCCAGGATACCATTAATGTTATGCATATTAGCATTAGAAAAAATCATAATATTATCTACAAAAAGAAGATGAGAAATAGAAGGAGTTTTCTTGCATCCTTGATTTCTGAAATCACATGATTAAACTCAGCATGAAGGAAAAATCTGCTCAAGAAGTCCATAGCAATAATGAACAAATATGGAGATAAAGGATTTCCCTGTCTAATTCCTCTAGTAGGTTTGAACTTTTGACAAGGACTCCCATTAAGTAAAATAGAGATACTAGTGGTGAAAATACAATGTAATATCATGTTACAAAAACCACTACTGAAACCAAGTTTTTTAAGGATACCAACAAGGAAAATCCATTTAAGCTTATCAAAGGCTTTGGAAATATCAAGTTTCAGGGTCATAGTATCCACGTAACCTTCATTTCTTTTCATGGTATGGATCAATTCATGAGCAACAATAATGTTTTCATGAATAGATCTATTAGGAACAGACGCAACTTGAAAATAAGATATAATATTTTTTTTAAAAAGCTTGATTTTATAAGCCAAATTTTTTGAAATAATTTTGTTGTGTATTACACAAACCTATAGGATTAAAGTTTACAGGGGATTTTGGTTCATTAGTTTTAGGAATTAAGGAGATAAACGTTTTATTTAAATGTATGAGCATAAAACAACACTCAAAGAACTTTTGCACAACATATATAATAACCTTACCTACAAGACTCCATTGAGTCTGATAGAAACCATCTTAAAAAGCATTCGGCCCTAGAGCACTCCAAGTCGGCATTTCCTTAATAGTGTTACATATCTCCTCAGTAGTAGGAATCTGATCAAATCAATGTTGTTAGTATCATTTATAATGGTAAGTAAAATATCAAAAATGTCGTCAGAAGAATTAGGATATGAAGTACAACTGACATTACTGAAAATAGAGTTCAAAAGGGTAGCAATATCATCTCTTTCCCCATAAAAATTACCATCACTATTGTAGAGAGCATCAATCTGATTCCTACACATTTTCCTATTGAAAAGGGTGTGAAAGTATCTAGAGTTATTATCAACCTCCTTGACAAACTTGTCACCAGACTTTTATTATAAAACTCGGCCTGGATTTTAAACCACTTATCAATCTCCTTATTTAAATAGACAATCCTATTATTTTGAGAACTATATAAGTTTTCATTTTGGACATCTTTCAATTAAGCTTGGAGAACATTAATGTTGTTACTACCTCAAAATTCTAACTTATTCCGATGTCCTGATTTGGTTCTAGTATCTTTTGTTTTATACCAAGTTGGTAAGCTGGAGAACCATTGGTTTCATTATTCCAAGCCAATCTTAATTGACTACTGAAATCTTCATGATTTAACCAGAAAAACTTAAAAGGTTCCCACAAAGTTTTAACTAAATGATCAGTGACAAGCATTAAGGGACAATGATCAGACCCTAGTTGAATTAGGTGGTAGATTTTAGCATGATGAAAATACAAAAACCAATTAAGATTGCCTAGTACCAGGTCAATTCTAGCTTTCCTGGTACCAGTTCCATATTTATTACTCGACCAAGTGCAGTCCCTACCCTGATACCCAAGATTCATAAAACCATAAACATTGACTATTTCTTGCACCAATTTATCAGCAGTATTAAAATCAGTTGGAAAATTGGAGTCAACAAGATGAAAATTCAGGTCCCCTAAAACAGTCCAAGGTTAGTCTATATCTTCACTAATAGCTTGAAGATATTTCCATTGGGTTTTCTTAACCTCAAAATAAGGAGATCCATACATAAAAGTGAAAAGAACTTCAGGTTTAGCAGATTGGACTCATACTACCATACTGATCATATTATTGTAAACATCAACCACATCACATAACATTCTATTTTTCCACATAAGTATTAAACCAATTCGATTTTTACTAGCATGGTTATAATAGTTTATAGACTGGAAAATATTTATCATTCTTTCTTCATTAACCTTAGTTTCCATAAGAAAAATAATATCAGGGATTTGAGATTTAACTAGATTCGTAAGTTGGTCTTTAGTAAAGGTATTAGATATACCTTGTATACTCCAAGATATGATCCTCATGATATATATAAGATGAACAAATTTATCCGTATGTTAAAATCAAAAGACACATAAAACCTAATATCGCAGTGAAAATTTAGAAAAAAAAAATAAAGAAAATCTTTTTTAAAAAATTAGGACAAAAATTCTTTGCTTCTAGTTTAGAAACTACCAGAATTGTAATATTTCAAAATTCCTTCTGCATGAGATTTTCATCAATAGCAATATTGATTGAGTGAGTATTCATTGAACTGCTTCCTTCTCCATGAACCAGTCCCTTCACGAATCAAATCTCCATTAATAGCTCGATCCGTCGGATTGATAGCAGAATCATAGTAAACGGGGTTATTATGGATTTGGGTGTGATTTTCTTGGATTATAGGAAGTGGGTTTTTAGTATTTCTAGATCTTTTTAATTTCCTATTTGCATCTTCTTCTGATTCACCAAAAAAATCCGTTCTCATTTTCGTTTTGCTGAAGAGGTATATTTTCTATAATATTTCTACCACCCTCCATATCTTGAATTTGGGCATCCATGAGTGCCTCCTTCCCCTCTAGAGTGTTAGGAGCCAATCCTCATATTCTTCTTCAGTTTTTTCTTCCATCTTTAACTCTTCAGCAATTGACTCGCAAAGACTAGCTTACATAACATTTTCTCAAAATGGTATTTGATCCATAGTGTTTCTCTTGATGCAGTTATTATCCATCCCCCTTTTTTCAATGGTTCTTTAAAATCAACCTATATTTACCGTAGAAAGATATTACCTTTTGGGAACCATCTACCTGGTCCATTCACCACCTTCCTCCTAGTATCTTTACTAATTTCCTCCACCAGTTTAGCAATAAGATGCACAAACTTGGTATTTCTCAATTTCACTATCCATCTTTGATGGGTGAAACATGGTCAGAGAGATCTTTCTTGTTATCATATTTTTGAAGAGCTAAAAGATTACCACTTAGAATCCAGGGAACTCTCTTCAGAACATCATCCCTATCTGTGGTGGTTCCAAATTCGAAAAGGAATAATTTAGGGCCCATAGTCTTGAGATGAACATTGTTGTGATTCTTCCATATTAAGTTCACCTCATCTTTGACATCATCATAATCTATCTCTTCTAGAGCAAACCTAATATACTAATATATATATATACCATTCGTTTGCTGCTTCATCTACCGATTCCACTGAGACTATAGTTCTACGAACTGGCCTAACACCTATCGAGCCAATGGTTGCAAATTGCATCCTTGAATTAAGAGTCACTATATCATTATTCTGATTGTCTGCCATAACAAGAAATTTTATGTATGAACAAAAAGGTTTATTTGGGATAAATAGGCTAAAGTTTGTTTGGGGATAGGGATATCTTATGGGGTTATAAAGATAATATGGATTTTAGATATATTTTCCTTCTGCGAATAAAGATATCCTTGAGAAATATTCTCGTATACTTTAAAGGAAAAGTTGACCCATTTTTGAAATTTAAAATGGAAAGAGTAGGTAATCGAATTACGGGTGTAACAATTGGCTAATTTTTAAAATTTTTGGTAAAAACCTAATATGAACACCATAAATCTGTTATCCAAGAGATGATCAACATGGAATCTTGAATCTGAAAAAGAAGGTTCGATTATAAACTTGAACAAAATAACACCTTCAAACGACTTTGAAGTAATTTTCATAATGAAGGAAAGATAGCCCTGTGTAATACTAGTAACACGATTGTTCCCTTTCAAACTACAACTGCTACTCGACTCAACAATGATATTGATGAATCCACCACGACTTGTAATCTCACACTGTGAAGCATATAGGAAATCATGCAAAATAATATAAAATAGTTAAACATAATAAAAAAAATCATAAAAAGGATTTAGTTTCTGAAACTTAAAGAATACAATGTTAATTAAAAACAAATAGGTATATCTATTTATCAGAAAGCATTACTTTTTAACTTAGCTAATTAGGTGTTAGTGGTTAGATTAAAAGTGAACTTGATATGTAGTTAGAATAAATTTTTGATGCAAAAATTAAATCTTTTATGCTTCCAAATAAATGTTTTTATTTTTTTGTAAGCTTCATGAAACATTTGTTTTGTATTGTAATATTCATCGGGTAGTACTTATTGTATACAAGGTTCTGAGGTGATGATACTTCAATGCTATTTACATGTTTGTTTCTTTTTTTGTTATATATTCATGTCACCACAACCTTACATATACAAGTGAGACATATACATAGTGATGTACTGTGAGAAATGGTTTAGTTTTTTTTACTTGATATGTACTCCCAAGGCTTATATGGGATTATGCTTAACAAGAAAATAATATATTTAAGAATGACATAGGTTAGCATTAGACTTGGTTTATTGCCTTGTATCTGTTGGCACTAAATTGGGGTGTGACATTAGTGTTTGAAAATCAAATTTCAAAATTGTATTCATTTTAGAGCGGGAAAGTAAAAAAAGAAGTAAGAAAATAAAACAAAAAGTTTAAAACCCTAGAAATTTGGGAATTTTCAACCAAATTGAGTAATTCTAACAAGAATTTTGATGTAGATGAATCTTTATCTCCCAAATCAGACAAAGTAATCGTACCTCTTGACAATGATCACATTATGGCTGATTTCTTAGATAATCAAGAATTTTGAACCCAAACCCAAACTCAAATTTCCTATGAACGCTTACTACGATTAAAGTGAAGAATCAAGCCAAGTAAATTAAAAATTACATGTTCAAAATAGTAAGGTGTATTCTAACTTAACTCCAATAACAATTTTGTTGCTTTTAATCGTTTAAAGTACGTAAAAAATTGGATTTTTTTTTCCATCTTTTATACCCAAATTTCCAATCGTAGACTAGGAAAGCATGAACTCATAGTCGAACCCTTTTCCTACGTTGGGAACTTATAGGTGTCTAAAACACCTTTATTAATATCAATTGATTATGTTTCTTTGCTATTTTCTCTTGTAAATCTATGTATATTACGCTTGTTTTCTATGTTATAGGTACTTTGGAGTCATAAAAAATAAAAGAAAAAGAAATTATCCAATTGAGTAAAAAGGGGAAACACGATTATCTCATGGGCAAACACTATTGACAATCACGTGGGCGTTAAGGGGCTGCCAAAGAGTTATATTTCAGAAATCGCTAAAGACAACCAACTTATTTACTCAAGGCATCCAGATCATTTTTCCTTCTAACCTAACACATTAGGTCGAGAACAACAGTCAATAGCCAATTCTTCATTTTTTCTCTTATTAGACCAGTAAGTCCAAAATTACGCCGACAGGTCCTATGGTTGGCATAAATAGAAGCACACATTTATTTTGAGCATGTAATATTTTGGAATTTATTTTGAAACAAGAAGTTGATGAACCAATTGTTTTATGGTGAAAACAAATGTACGGTAAAATCGTACTTTCGAGTAGGTTCGATAGATCAAAATTGAACAGGACGAGCCTAAACCAAGAAATGTTCGTTCACGCCCCGCTTCAATCACAAAGGTGGAGAATATTGGGAAGGTCTTAGGGGAGGAAAGAAAAGAAGGTTCAGAAATATCAGTGTGATAGGTAGCATGTGAAGAAGAAAGGATTCTCTGAGAGGAATCGCTAATTCTGTATATTTAATTTCTCCTGACCTGTTGTCTTGTTTTTTCTTCTCATTTCAAATACATGATAATCATATATCTATAGTTCAAAGGAGACATACTGATTTTTCGCAAGTCGTGGAAGTTAAGGAGAGGTGGAGAAGGGATGATTACGAAGACTCTAGTGGGGTGGTGTCCTGAAAGTAGGGAAGACCTGTCTGACCACTACTCTTCATCCTCTCGACTGCTATGTAACCGCCCACTTCTTGTTACCACCGTGTTCGTAGAGGTGGTGTCACCACCCACGATTGTCATAGACCGCCAGACCAATACCCTAATGAGAATCCCCCATGTATTGTATTTGATATCTCATGGAAATAATGGATTCATTAGCCACTATTGTTTTGATTAATTCAAGTCAAGTCAAATGACTTGCTAAGTCAGTGAGGCAAGTTGTGCGACTTACTGGATTGATAGTCAGATTGACTAGTCTCGAGTCTGGGAAGTTCAATGGTCATGTACTTGCTTAGGAGTAACATGACACATTTAATGGCTAAGTATTAGCTCAAAAGTGACTTAGTGTAAGTCTGGGAGGTATTTGAGGCCAAATACTATAGAGGGCTTCTTAAGCAAGAAGATTTATTAGAAAATCATATAAGGTTTGGTATTAAACCAACATTGAAAAGAAGGGCGTATTTATGAGGAAAGTAGCTATCAAGGCTAGGATTTGTGCCAAAGTCAAGAAAGCTAGGTAATTCAAGAAAACTAGGGCCAAGATGCTAGTTAGCTGAGACATTTTCCCGAGGACGTTGTGGCTCAGGGACGCCCTAGCTGAGACGCACTAGATAGGGACGTGCTAGCCAAGGGAGGAGCTAGGTGAGACGCGCTAGGCTAGGGACTTTCTAGCCATGGGGACGCACTAGCTTTGCCAAGGAGGGATGCACTAGGCTTGGCTATGGACGTGTGATAGACACATTTTTGTGTCTAAATTATGCTTAATTCTCTATATTACTAGTGCTCGATTTTGTACTTATTATGAGTTTTTATGTCTTTGTAAGTATTTTTGGGAAATAAATATTTATGGAAAATCGGCTCAAAAAGTTGATAAAGGCACCCAGAAAAATTACTAAAGGTTATTTTCATGTTAGGGATTTTGAGGAAATATGTAGTACCATCAGGATTAAGGACCTAGATGATGAAGCATTAAACTTAGATTGTTTTCTTTTTCACCAAGAGACAAAGCCAAATCTTGGCTATATAGTTTGATTTCTGAGTCCATTGAAACCTATGAACAACTGACATCTGTTTTTTTTCAGAAGTTTTTCCCTAGGCACAAAACATCATCTATTAGGCAGCAGATTTGCACATTTGCTCAACAAGAGGGAGAATCTTTATATAGGTATTTGGAAAGGTTCAATGACTTATTATCACAATGTCCTCATCATGGTTTAGAAAAAGTAAGGCTAGTTCAGATCCTCCACGAGGGTTTAGATTATTCGACAACAACCATGGTTGAGTCTTAATGCACAGGTGGGTTTGAAAATAAAATTATCGATGGTGCGATGACATTTTTGAATGAAATCGCCGAAAAAAACCAGCAATGGAAAAATAGTAAGGAGCCCAGAAAACAATTCTTCTAAGTAGAGGAAATATCAATAGGGTAAAAGGATCTTTTAAATCAGATGCCAAAATAGCAGTTATATCAAAAAGGTTAGAAGCTTTAGAACTGAGTCAATCTAGTTGTAAAATTGAGCCCAAGTCATTCTGGGAAGGACATACTTTTGAAGAGTAAGCCAATGCTCTTTATAATAACACTAGATTTGATAATCATCAGTAGTTTGACCCGTATTCAGAAACCTATAACCCTGGTTGGAGGAACCATCCTAACCTTTCTTGGTGTAAATGCCAGAGTCAAGGTCAGTCTAGTAATTCTAAGGTTCCCCCAGGTTTTGGCTATACTTAGAATCCTTCAGGACCAGTACAATTTCAGAACCATTCAGATAAGAAGATCACGAGTTTAGAAGAGTTTATCACCTTTTTATCTCATAACACTGCTAAGTTTCAGCAATCGGTTGAACAAAATTTAGAAGACAATAAAAAGATGATCCAGGCTAACTCTCGGGCTATTTATGATTTACGAACCCAATTTAGTCAGTTGAATGAGTCTTTGAGAGAGAAAAGGTAAGCTTCCTAGTCAGACCCAAACCAATCCTAGAGGAGTTCATGAAGTATCTTCTGGTGAGAAATCATCAAATCATGTGAATGCAATTAGATCCCTTAGGAATGGTAAAGTGGTAGACATTAAGGTAACCATGCCTGATAGTGAACATACTGTAGTTTACCCTTCTGAGCCTGTAGCTGAAGAGACTGATGAAGTCTCTAAAGAGCCCGGTGTAGTTCCTCATAAGCCAGATTTTGTGCCCAGAGGCCCATTCCCACAACTGTTAGCACCAACAAAGAAGGAATCCAACTTTAACGACATATTGGAGGTTTTTAAGCAAGTCAGGATCAACCTTCCATTATTAGATGCAATTAGGCAGATTCCTACTTATGCCAAGTTCCTTAAGGATATGTGTACGCAAAAGCGAAAACTTATTGTACAGAAGAAAGCCTTTTTAGCTAGTCATGTGAGTTCAATTATCCAGAACAATACAAATCCTAAGTACAAAGACTCAGGGTCCCCAACCATTTCTTGCACAATGGGTAACCACCATGTTGAGAAAACGTTACTTGACTTAGAAGCCAGTGTGAACTTACTTTTGTACCATGTGCACCTCCAGCTAGGACTTGGTGATTTGAAACCTACTCAGATAATACTGCAATTAGCTGATAAGTTTGTGAAAATTCCTCGTGGTATCATAAAGGATGTTCTTATTGAGGTCGATAAGTTTATTTATCCAGTGGATTTTGTTATCCTTGATACCAACCTATCCCTGACCCAGATAATTAGATACCTGTGATATTAGGTCGCCCGTTTTTAGCTACATCTAATGCGATCATTAACTGTCGAAATGGTATTATGAACTTATCTTTTGGTAATATGACTATTGAGCTGAATATTTTCAATATTAGTAAGCAACCACCTGAGTTAGATTACTCGTGCATTGAAGAGGTGAACATGATAGAAACATTAGTTTAGGAGTCATTACCAAATACTTTGTTAGAAGATCCGTTAGAGAAATGCCTAGCCCATTTTGGTTTTGATTTTGATGATGATAGTGTGATTAATGATGTGAATGCTTTGTTAGATTCATCCTCCTTTGACAGACACTAGTAATGGATGGAAACCTAAGCTCGAACCACAACCAGTTTCTAAGTTTACCCTAATTCCTTCTTTAGAATAGCCTCCTAAGTTGGACCTTAAACAACTACCAGATACCCTGAAGTATGTGTATTTAGGCCCATCTGAGACTTTGCATGTGATTATAGCATCCGATTTGGATAGTAATAAGAAAAGTAGGCTAGTGACTGAGCTTAAAGACAATAAGGAAGCTTTAGGGTGGACCATAACAGACATTAATGGTATAAGTCCTACTGTTTGTATGCATCAGATTCATTTAGAGGCTAATACCAAGCCGTCTAGGGAGATGCAACGTCGACTTAACCCTAACATGAAAGAAGTAGTTCGAACTAAGGTGCTTAAGTTGTTAGATGCGGGTATTATCTACCCTATTTCAGACAGTAAGTGGGTCAGCCCCGTTCAGGTTGTTCCAAAGAAATCAGGTATCACTGTAGTCCATAATGATAACAATGAGTTAATCCCAATCCAAGTGACCACGGGGTGGCGTGTTTGTATTGACTATAGAAAATTAAACAAGGTCACAAGGAAGAACCACTTTCCCCTTCCTTTCATCGACCAAATGCTTGAGAGATTAGCTGGACATAGCCATTATTGCTTGCTAGATGGTTTTTCTGGTTATAATCAGATTGTTATTGCCCTAGAAGACCAAGAGAAAACTATTTTTACATGTCCCTTTGGTACCTTTGCATAAAGACGCATGCCTTTCGGGTTGTGTAATGCACCCGCTACTTTTCAGCATTGTATGATAAGCATATTTGCAGACATGGTAGAACGGTTTTTAGAGGTCTTTATGAATGATTTTTCAATATTTGGGTCATCTTTTGATGAGTGCTTGCATCATTTGACATTAGTGTTGAATAGGTGCAAGGAATAGAATTTAGTGCTTAATTGGGAAAAATGCCATTTCATGGTTCAATTAGGAATTGCTTTAGGGCATATCATATCTTCTAAGGGTATAAAGGTAGACAAAGCCAAAGTTAACCTTATTAAGACTTTACAGGTTCCCAAAACTGTACGAGATGTTAGGTCATTCTTAGGGCATGCAGGTTTTTATCATCGATTCATTAAGGATTTTAGCTTGATAGACCTCTTTGCAATCTGCTTGCAAAAGATATTAAGTTTGTCTTTGATGATGCTTGTTTAGAGGATTTTAAGAAGCTTAAGACCTTACTCACTACCGCCCCCATAGTCCAAGCACCTAACTGGAACCTACCCTTTGAGTTAATGTGTGATGCTTCAGATTATACTATTGGTGTTGTGTTAGGTCAGCGAGAAAATAAATTACTTCATGTGATTTACTATACCAGCAAAACTCTAAATGATGCCCAATTGAACTACACCAACACAGAGAAGGAACTGTTAGCCATTGCTTTTTCCTTAGACAAGTTTAGATCATATCTCATAGGTTCTAAGGTTATAGTCTTTACTTATCACGCTGCTTTGAAGTACCTTCTGTCTAAGAAGGATACTAAACCTAGATTGATTAGATGAATCCTCTTGTTACCAGAATTCTCTCTATAAATTAGAGACAAAAAGGGTGAAGAAAATGTAGTAGCAGACCACTTGTCTAAACTTGTTGTGGATTCCCATGATGATTCTCCTCATGTGAGAGATAGTTTTCTTGATGAACAACTATTCTATTTTTCCCAATTACCTTGGTTTGCGAATATAGTGAATTATCTTGTTACTGGTCGAATGCCTCAACACTGGGGTAAACAAGATCATTCTAGGTTTTTAGACGAGGTAAATCATTTCTTTTGGGATGATCCTTATTTGTTTAAGTATTGTACAGACCAGATTATTAGGATATCTCATGGAAATAGTGGATTCATTAGCCACTATTGTTTGATTAATTCAAGTCAAGTCAAATGACTTAGTAAGTCAGTGAGGCAAGTTGACTATTATTGAGTCTGGGAAGTTCAATGGTCATGTACTTGCTTAGGAGTAACATGACAAATTTAATGGCTAAGTATTATCTCAAAAGTGACTTAACGTAAGTCTGGGAGGCATTTGAGGCCAAATATTGTAGAGGGCTTCTTAAGCAAGAAGACTTATTAGAAAATCATATAAGGTTCGGTATTAAACAACATTGAAAAGAATGGCGTATTTCTGAGGAAAGTAGCTAGCAAGGATAGGATTTGTGCGAAAGTCAAGAAAGCTAGGTAAGTCAAGAAAACTAAGGACAAGATGCTAGTTAGCTGAGATATTTTCTCGAGGACGTTGCGGCTCAGGGACGCCCTTGCTCGAGGACGCCCTAGATGAGACACACTGGATAGGGACGTGCTAGCCAAGGGAGGATCTAGGTGAGACGCGCTAGGCTAGGGACTTTCTAGCCATGGGGACGCACTAGCTTGGCCAAGGAGGGATGCACTAGGCTTGGCTATGGACGTGTGATAGACCGTTTTTATGTCTAAATTATGCTTAATTTTCTATATTACTAGTGCTCGATTTTGTACTTATTATGAGTTTTTATGTCTTTGTAAGTATTTTTGGGAAATAAATATTTGTGGAAAATCGGCTCAAAAAGTTGATAAAGGCACCCAGAAAAATTACTAAAGGTTATTTTCATGTTAGGGATTTTGAGGAAATATGTAGTACCATCAGGATTAAGGACCTAGATGATGAAGCATTAAAACTTAGATTGTTTCCTTTTTCACTAAGAGAAAAAGCCAAATCTTGGCTATATAGTTTGATTTCTGAGTCAATTGAAACCTATGAACAACTGACATCTGTTTTTTTTCAGAAGTTTTTCCCTAGCACAAAACATCATCTATTAGGCAGCAATTTGCACATTTGCTCAACAAGAGGGAGAATCTTTATATAGGTATTGGAAAGGTTCAATGACTTATTATCACAATGTCCTCATCATGGTTTAGAAAAAGTAAGGCTAGTTCAGATCCTCCACGAGTGTTTAGATTATTCGACAACAACCATGGTTGAGTCTTTATGCACAGGTGGGTTTGAAAACAAAACTGTCGATGGTGCGATGACATTTTTGAATGAAATCGCCGAAAAAAACCAGCAATGGGAAAATAGTAGGGAGTCCCAGAAAACAATTCTTCTAAGTAGAGGAAATGTCAATAGGGTAAAATGATCTTTTAAAATCAGATGCCAAAATAGCAGTTATATCAAAAGGTTAGAAGCTTTAGAACTGAGTCAATCTAGTTGTGGAATTGATCCCAAGTCATTTTGGGAAGGACATACTGTTGAAGAGCAAGCCAATGTTCTTTATAATAACACTAGATTTGATAATCATCAGAAGTTTGATCCTTATTCAGAAACCTATAACCCTGGTTGGAGGAACCATCCTAACCTTTCTTGGTCTAAAGGCCAGACTCAAGGTCAGTCTAGTAGTTCCAAGGTTCCCCCAGGTTTTGGCTATACTTAGAATCCTTCAGGACCAGTACAATTTCAGAACCATTCAGATAAGAAGATCACGAGTTTAAAAGAGTCTCTCACCTTTTTATCTCATAACACTGCTAAGTTTCAGCAATCGGTTGAACAAAATTTAGAAGACAATAAAAAGATGATCCAGGCTAACTCTCGGGCTATTTATGATTTACGAACCCAATTTAGTCAGTTGAATGAGTCTTTGAGAGAGAAATTTTTTTTTGTTCGCTGGTGAAGAAGAAGGAGTACAGATCATACCTAAAGACAGTCGTTGATTTTGTCACCTTTTCTTTCGTCTTTTACTGCGCCCAAAAGCAGTCTTTTATTCTCTGTTTTACTTTCTATTTTCAGCAACACAAAAAACAATCTCAGCAACATTTATATCCGTAGTTGTTTTCTGTGTTACTTCTATTTTTCTCTTTTTTTAAGCACTTTGAGTTATTAACATGTATTTTGAGAGAGTGTTTGACATGAGGAGCTAGACCCCATTGCTGAGGCGACAGAGGAAGCCATTTTTCCAATAATAAAGTGGTATATTTTTATTTTATTCATTTTTTTTGCAATTCTTTTATGATTATTTGCTTTAAATTAATTTTGAAATAATGATTTTTATCAATTAGGTGTGTTTTCTTTTGATGGGTCATGCTTAGTCTAGAGCTATTGATGTCTCATACTTTTGATTTACAACTATTATTTTGAAAATTTAACTTTGACAATATTTAGAATCAATTGAATATATGAGTTGCAAGATAATTATTAATGCTAAATCACTTGAAAAATTGGTTAATGGTGGAATCCTTAGTCTCAGTTCTTTCCATAATCTCAATTCAACTTTAATTTGATCTTCTTTATTTTTAGTATTAAAAAATTAGGTTTAAAATATCAAATCTTCACAAATTTGAGTATCGAATCTTTTACCACTATTTTCTAAAACACATCAACGTGTTGGAGAGCCAGGACGTACTGGAGAGCCAAGGGGTGTGTTGGAGAGCTAAGAGGCGTGCTGGCTAGGTACTTGGCCGAGAGGATTTAGCGCCTTTGGCGCTAGGGTTACGGTTAGCACTTTTAGTGCTAAGATTAAGATTCTAAGGTAGTGAAACGCTAGCTAAGGCCTCGTTGGGCCAAGATGTGCTAGCTAAGACCATGTTAGGGTAGTTGGCGCTTCTCAAGTGC
The DNA here is from genome assembly GCA_023531435.1 of Papaver californicum. Lineage (NCBI taxonomy): Eukaryota > Viridiplantae > Streptophyta > Magnoliopsida > Ranunculales > Papaveraceae > Papaver > Papaver californicum. Next base: position 2,875,306 of record JAJJMC010006198.1, on the reverse strand, counting down.
TAGGGTTAGCGCCTGGAAAGTTAGCGCCTTTAGCGCTAAGGTGGCTAACTAGTGCCAATGTGGTGCTAAGCCAAATGGCTAATGCTAACTTAGCGATGATAGGAGAAAAGGCTAGGGTTAGCCTAGCTTAGAGGTTCAATATGTTTTCTGTGGCATTGCTTCTTGATTGTGGCGCATCCAAGAGGAATGATGCATTATTTGTGGCTTATATTTAAGCAAAGTGCTATGATAGCGTATTTAAGCTCAGAAGAGCAATTTGAGAAGCATTTGTTGCGTATGAAGCGTTAAACTAGAATGTATTTTGGGGTTTAAGCATTAGCTATTCCTGAATTTTATAGATGTTACTATAACATCAATGCGCATTCGAGGCAAGTTTAAGGAATTCATCTATGAAATTTATGCGACTTGAGACTAGTTCGATATGACATGAATATTATGAGTGTTAAGGAGGATGCGAGGCCAGTTAGAATGTTTGTAGTGTTTAGAGAAGACTCAAGTTGCTATATACTAGTGTGCAACCCATCTAGGAGCTTGAGACTTATTATGTAGATATTATATACTACATTGTTAGCATAGAATGCCTGTAGCCTTTTGTAGAGATTGTATCCTCAATCTGCATGCGGAATATAAGTAGGAATACAATATATTGTATTTTGATGTGAAGTCAGGAGTATGAGCATAAGTATGTGTGAATATTCCATGTTCATGCAACTAGGCATGAAGGCGATTTTATAATTATGACCCTTGTCAAAAACTCACCATGCACCAGTAAAAGAAAATAAAATTGATGCCGAGATTATAGTTGTTTGATGAGTGATTTAGAGTTATGACTTATGAGAGGTTAATAGAAGTTGGGTTTGATTCCAATTTGAATTTACAATTAAAGAATTTGAGTTAGGGTAGAAACAAGAATTATAACTGCACTGATGGAGAGATGAGTTGAGACAATGACAAGCAGTAGCCGAGCTTGTGATGAGGAAACAAGGACATGAAATAAGGTTGATGATGTGAGTTGTTGAATTGAAAAGAGATAATGAATAAAAGATGGTATGTTGAATTGCAATAGAGTCTGGGTCGATTTTAGATGGGTAGTGTTATTTCCAATTGAAGTTCTTGCTCCACTGAGTTTCAGAGCAAGAGAGTGAAGAAGATTATGTGGTTCAATTACATATGAAGGTCGTTTTTGTTGAATATGGGTTTGTTTTGAATCTTAAATATATTACAGGGAAGGAGATTACAAAGGCTTAGAACAAAACTGCACGTGTATCTCTATCACCAGTAAACTGCACATGGTCTGTTTGTTGAAAGACCTGAACGACCTGTTCTTAATAATCAGTTTCAGGCAAGTTTTTTTGCCTTTGTCATTGTGCCAAGGGTTTGGGAAGATTATAGGAATCTAAGAAGGTCAAGGAACTCTTTATACGAGTTTGAAGAAACATGAGTTACGAATTCTTAGATATTTAAGTTTGTTTGCTGACGAAAAATCAACTTTCAATCTGATACAGATGTCGTTGATTAATGAGTTAATGGATGAGATTCAATAAGGTTCCAGGAGTTTGATTGATATTAGGAAAGTGGGCTTGTGTGGGATTCAATTCGCAGCAAGAATTGAAATATATAAAAGGGTCATGGAAGCTATAATAACCCTCTTCGGCTGCATTCATATCTACATAGAGGAGCTATTCACAACCATCATCATTAGCTTGCATAACACAAGCACTTCATAGAATACCTGAAGATCTTGAACCCATAACTTGTTAGTTGTCATCATCGCCCCACGTTCATACCACCAGTCCAGCAGCAAAAAGAGTTTATTGACCACATACACCACCGGTTATGTTCCATCCACAGTTTCATACCACGATATCACCACCAGTCTATTGTACCAAGCCGCATAGGTTTCCATTACCATTTCACCAGAACTACCACCTGCAGTTTATGTTAGTTTGAGAAATTGGATTTGTATTCGTGTTTCAGATTTATTTTATTTTATAAAATATGAACTTCAGTATCTAAGCATATTGATTAGGGATGTTTTTGACGTCCGAACATGAACTCGAATTAATATTTAAAAGCTTGTTATCTTGCAATCTATCTCGTTCTTGTTCATTCTTTACCATATTAGTATTGTTATATGAATTCTTTCTTAATCGTTTAAGTTCAAAATTTAAATGGTTAATCCATAATTCTTATGCTAACTCAAAATTATTTGATCCGTACGTAATTGTCTAGAAATTTCGAGTACAAGTAGCAATATGTGGGTATTGACGATGAGATTTTGTTAAATATTCATATATAGAGATTGACACTAGTAGGCGGATCGAGATTATGAATTTGTCACTATGATTAACCTAGATATCCTATGAAACTTAAAGCACTCAATTGAGTTATATCTAGAGAACGTACTTCTAGATTGCTCGAATGAGTAGAATCCGGTAGTCAAGCTCTTTCGTGCCAAGTGAATTTTGGAGATTGAGAATATTTGAGCGTGCTAAATGTTATAGGGTTATTAATAATGGGTATATTGTATAAACATATTATATTAATTTAACTCACGTTTCGTGACGTTTCATGACCTATAATGAGTCCTTGATCATTTTTATCCTCATATTAGTATTCTTGCATTAATTTTCATATTTTTTCCTTATTCATATTTTTAGAAACTTGAATTTGACAACTTTGACTCTCTACTCCCGTAGGAACGAATCTGCTTATCCTTGTACTGCTAGTTAGTGTAAGAAAAAGTAATGAATATATTTTTGGCGAGTTCGATACCTCGATCATGAACTCATAAACTCCTAGCCGTAAAACCCTACTACCATTAGGTCGACAATAGAAAAACCTAACCGCAGATACATGTGAATATTAAATGTTGGCAGGATCTATTTTCTGCGGCTATGAGTTTCAAGTATCTATCTAGTCGTATGCCGTTTTTCCCTTAATACGGTTAGCTTTTCAATTATCGACCTAGTCGTAGTAAGGATCTTTCTATATTGCGGCTTGGTAACCTACTCTTAATATATGTGTTGGTGGTCTTAAAAGTAAACGAAAAGGTGTTTTATATTATGAACATGTGTTTCCCATTAGAATATCTAGGATAAATCTTGATTACTAATGTTTGTTTATTGCATATGTGTCTAGCCCTATAAATAGATGTTTAATTGTTTGTTTATTCTGTACAATAATAAGAATTCTTTTTGTTTTCCTTTATTTTTTTCCCTCTATCTTTACAACACACACGTAACTCTAACAAAAACGATATAATCTTTTTTCTCAAAAACAACTTAGTTTTGATTATATAATTTTTTTTCTTCATGTTTTGTTACTTATATACATAATTGATTTGTTTCGTAACGATCAAATCAAAAGTATATTAGTAAATTATTTATTTTTTTCGGTATGTATCGAATGTATTATTAATACAAAAAGAAGAAGAGGAAAAAACTTGTTTCTTTCCACGCTGCTGTTTTGACCAGCTTTTAAGACTTTTTCTTATGTTATTAGCGTATTTGTTATCAATAAGTTAACAAAACGGATTAGACATCCCTTAGGAATTTAAATCAATACGAAATGTATTAAATTAAATTACGGATAAGACATCCCACATAGGAATTTGATTCAAATTTAAAATTTATGATTGCATGAGAATTTATTTGTCAGCGTTGTACCGAGATAGTAACTAAACTAAATCAAACAAACCTGAGTACTATCATATACAATATATTCATTGTATATCATCTTAGAGGCCCTAACCTTCTTGGAAATAGGTTTCCCAGAAGGTACAACCACATCGTCCCTTTATTTCACGTGTTCCGACTCCTGTGGTACTTTCTTCCCCAACTCTTTCGTCGAGTGTCTCAATTACGGAGGTTTATCCATATACTGATAATAGAAAAATAAGAATCTAAATTACAACATGGTATAAATCAGATTGGTAAACCTTCGTAAATACAATCTAGTAAATGGAAAACTTATAAACACATACATGCATGTAAAGACAAAAAATTTACATGTAATTCTGTAAATGTAAAGCTCATGTACTCACAAACAAAGACAATCTATACGAACCTTAGATGTTCTTCGTATGAACTTGATTGATATCAGACACACCCAAATCATTACGCCAGAAACCTAATTCATCACCAGTGAAGAAAATCAATTTTCTAGGTTTTTGAAAAGATTTCAAGTTATTATAGGATAGATCTAGATTTCTGGCATATGAGTTTAGTAAAATAGGTTTTTATTTCTGGTTTTTCAGCTAAAATCATAACAAATCTCTTATTCACCTTTGATTTCAAAATAGGGTTTTGGAAATAGACTTATGAAAAAAAGAAAAACGAGTTGAATAGAAACAAAAATATACTCTTTTTAAATGAATTAAAACAAATATTATGTTTAATGAAGTAGAACATGTAAAAAATCCGGGGAGGGGGGGAATTCACAACTCAAATTTGGGAGGGAAGGTGATTGGAAGTGAAGAAAAAAGAGAAAATTATCTAAAGAAAAATTGGGTTAAAAATAATATCATGAAAATAAAAATGGTTTTCAATATTAAAAGCAAAAAAATTTACACTAATACCACACTTTATAATGTATATTTACGTTGCAAACACGTTGCTTAATTATTGTGAGTTAATTCTGGATTATAACAACATATTTTTTTATGTGCGACATATATAAATGTTGCTTAATGTGCAACAAAAATATGCGTTGCGAAGACAAAAAAACAAATGTGGTAAATTTCCTGATACGACGTAGTGTATGGATAACACATCTTATATATGAATTCGATTCAAAATTAAAATTCTGGTCGAATGAGCATTTTTTGTCAGCGTTGCACCGAGATAATAACTAAACTAAATCAAACTAACATGAGCACGATCATAAATAATATATTCATTGTATATCATCTCATAGGCTTTAAATCTTTTGGAAACGGGTTTCTCATAAAATATAACCACATCATCCTTTCATTTTACGTGCTCCGACTCCTGTTGTTGTTATTGTTATTGTTATTATTATTATTATTATTATTATTATGAAGAGATTTTATTTATTATTTTTATTGTTATTATCATCATCATCATCATTCCTATTTTACTTATTTAGTTCAAAGGAAAAACAGAGGAAGATATTTGAAATCGGGATATAATATGTGTAAAATAATTTAGGGTAAAACTTTTTTTAATAAAATAACAAGGCTAAGATAAAAATTGACAAAGCTAATATAAAATAACAAAGCTAAGGTAAAAAATTACTTTAATAAAATTTAAGTGGGTCCATAATTTTTACTTTTTCAACCGTTAAAAGATACTTTAAAATAGATTTTTGATTTTTTTTAAGTAATATACAATTTAACAAAAATTGTGCACACTGTTTTAACCGGGGTACACATATCTTCTGTAGAGCACTTCTCGGTTGAACCCACCAGGCATTGTTATATCGAGTTGGTTGTCAAGTTTAGTTCCAAAAATCAAAGTCGCTTGATTATATTACTATAGCGAACTTCGTTAGGTTAGACTAGGAATGTTGAGACTTTCTGTAGTTACTTTTGAAGACTTGATGATGTATCAAAGACAAAATAAAGATATCATCATCCAGTTCAAGGTTACTAACTACAGGACGACTTATTCCTCTATTGTCTTAACATGTATGTATCCATTGAAAGCATAACATACAAAGTTACGTTTGTTGACTTTAGTATTGATGACTTGTTCACTATACAAAGGTCAAAGTATCAAAAGGTATGATACAAATAGTTGCTTCGACAACTTAAAGTGTAGAGAGTTACGAATAATAGTTTATCTAAACACTTCGTTGATTACGCATGATTTCGTTAATTGGTAGTATTATTTAGTGTGTTGAACTTCCAGGTGAATCAAAAACTTATAAAATATATATGTTTGAAAGCAATTTTCATAAACATAGTAGTAGAATTACGAAACTTTGTTTCAGAGTCGAAAAAGAGTTCAGGATCGATCCCTAGTTCTTCACTTGGAGCTACGTAAATGCCTTCTTCTTAGTAAGATGAAGTTTCTCCAACATCAAATTCCTCGCTAGAATATCTCATTTCCCCTCCAAATATATCAAAAATCCCTATTTTTTCCACTTTCCCTAAGAAGCTTCTTCTTCTCTCTATACAACTAACACTCTAACGCAAACTAATCAACTCACTATAACTGATACATTTTATCTTAATAAACTAATCTATTAACTAACAACTGATTAACAACTAATTAAAGTCGATCAATTTAGCCATTAGCAAAACTATATGGATAATATCTCTATTTTATTTTATTTAATATTCCTAAATTAACATGAGCATTCTCCAACCGTGGGTTCTTTTAAATTTAGGATTTTTTTTCTCTCTGATAAGATTGTAGTAATGTGGTAATCATATATTTGGTATGAATTTAATGTTTGATTTTGGTACACTTACTGCTGAATTGTTGGTTCTTTAGGATTCAAATTGGGAATTTATGGTTATGGTTACAAATGTGCATCAAATTGGTTTCAGAAACCCATCAAATTAGAATCTAATGGATAAATTTGAACAAATTTTGGGAAGTTCTCAAATTATGTTAAAATATTAGTTGACCAAAAATTTCAGTGGTTACTTTTTTTTTACTTCTAGAACTATTAGTTATATGATCATCGATTATTTATTGTCAATGAAGAAGTTTCTTACGAGATAAAGGGTAAAAAATAAAAAGTATGGAAGAACTAGGAGGATGGAATAAGAAAACAAAAAAAGAGAACAAATTGTGGCTTCCACGCTTGTGTTTTCCTTTTTCCAAATATATTTTTCGAATGTTGAAAATCTTTATTAAGCCCGCAAATGAAGAGGAGAGGAACCAAAGTTGCACTCATAAAATTTGTTACAAAGTGTTTTTGGCAAGAAAAATTAGACCCCGGAGTTTAGAAAAAAAAAAAGAAGGTAATAACCATGGATTATGTTTGATTAAAATTTTAAAATTTTAAAATATAACTTTATCGAAGGTTGATCTTTCTCCATTTTAAGAATTAGAAATATAACTTTACCGAAGGTTGTTTTTTCTCTTTTTGTTCTCTTTCCATAACCGTTTTTCAACATAATTATCCTAAACTTCATTTCTTCAATTTTCTTCATTTCCAAACCTAAATTTGTTCGGATTTTAATATGAGATATCAGATTTGTCGAATAGATTTGGGTTTGTGTAATTAGTATCTAATGCTTTTAATAAAAAATATTTTGATTTTAGGTTTTTTATTTTTATTTTTTCCATCGGTCTAATGGCTCAAATATGTTATCAAGACTTGTTATCTAATATCCTTAATGACATTTTTTGGTGGTGCCGCTGCATTATCAACATTATTATCAAGTGTGTTTTGAAAGAAGACGATCTAATTCATCAAATAAATCTGATATTGATAGCTACAATATCAATTTGGGCATGTTACTTATTTTCAATGGAAACATCTGAAATATATGACCTCAATGAGCAAGATTCAAAAGATCAAGAAACAAAATAGTTTGAAACCATTATCAGGATGCCAATTTCTTCAACGGAATGTAAGATAATAGTACAATTTTCGTTGTTCGTTTCTTTTAGCTTTGAAATTCGTAAATTTAGTGTTAACTGTTCTTTTCCGTTTTATGATGTAATTGATCACGACGTAATCAAAATTTCACAATAATGAAATTACGTAGTATTGTCGTTTCCTAAAAAAAATCGATTAAAATAAAATATCGTCGCTCCTAAATGTGGAGTAGTCACTTTATTTTCTCTCTCCTCTCTCAAATAGTGTTTTTTTTTCTAATTTTTTTCCTTTCTCCTCCGCCATGGATGAGTAATCTACAGCTAACCTGTGGGTGACTTCTGGGTCATGAGCTATGAGGAACAGATCTGAGTGTTTTGAGACATAGATGTGATGTTTTTTTTCTTTTTTCTATCCTGCTCTATCTTTTTTCCTTATTTTTTTCCGATTAAATATAGCAAGAAAGTTTGTTGTGGTTCTTATTAACACAAGTTTTTCTTTGGATCTGATTGTTGTTCTTTGTGTTTGGATTTTGTGCTACCTCTTTTCTCCTCTTTCAGGTTGTTGTGGGTATTGTTGTTTAGATACAACAACAACAACAACAGGGGATTCGAGTGTTTTTTCTTTTTTTCAAGTGTCTTTGTGTTCCTCCTTTAAGAAGGAGTGGATATTAGTTGGTGATAGACACATTTTTGTGTCTAACTTGTCTGTAATTATCTATTTTGTTAGTGCTCGATTTTGTACTTATTGTGTGATTTTATGTGTTTGTAGGTATTTTTGGGAAATAAACATTTATGGAAAAATTGGCTTAAAAAGTGATAAAAGCACCCAGAGAAAAAAAACTAAAGGCACCCATTAGTTCTGATAAAGGCACCTGTATTTTGGATTGGGGGCACCCCCTTCTTATTTTCAAAGCCAAATTTTATGGAGTTTAAAGTCTGTTTGGATATTTAAAAGGGAAAAGTAATCAAAGGAGGTTAAAAACACATCATAGGAAAGAGTTTCATGCCGTAAAACTTGGTTGGAAACACGTCTGCAGCTGGAGAGTGAATTGGTTTCGAATTTGGATTAACTCGAGTTTTAATCTGTTTTGGAGAGTTGTTTTTAATCCTTATCGAATCAGAAGAAGATATTAGGTTTACAAAACCTATAAATAGCGCAATTGATCGAAGACAAAGGGGCGAGAGTTTTGGCCGGAAAACAAAAGGAAGGAATTCTCTTAGAGATTCCTTGCTCCTGTGGTGTAGAAAAAGGTTGTATCAAGTCAAAAAAGAGATTAAGAAGGTTGGGTCGAGCTCAGAAAGCTAAACAGAGCAAAGAAAATCAATTCAGGAACTTTCTATTTGCTGCTGCTGAAGAAGACGTGAAGAAAAGAGAAAAGACAACAATTTCTTCAACCCATCAACAACGTTTATCTTGATGCAACGGTTTATTCAACCCATCAGCAACATTTATCTTTAGCTTCGCAACATTTATCTTCAGCTTCATTGCAACAGTTAATCTGCAACGCTCAGAAAACGTTGTCGATTTCCTGTTTTATTATTTCTAGCTTATTTTCTTCTTTCAAGCACTTGTGAGCCATGTACCAATCTTTTGAGAGTGTTTTGAGCATGATGAGCTAAACCCAACCACTGAGATGATGGAGGAAGCCATTTTCCAATAATAAAGTGGTAGATTTTTATTTTATTATTTTTTTGCAATACTTTTATGATTATTTGCTTTGAATTAAATTTGAAATAGTGATTTTTATTAATTAGTTGTGTTTTCTTTTGATGATTCATGCTTAGTTTAGAGCTATTGATGTCTCATACTTTTGATTTAAACTAATATTTTAAAATTCTAACTTTGGCAATATTTAGAATCAATTCAATATATGAGTTGCAAGATAACTATTAATGCTAAGTCACTTGAAAAATTGTCTAATGGTGGAATCGTTAATCTCAGTTATTTTCATAATTTTAAATCAATTCTACATTAATCTTCTTTATTTTTAGTATTAAAAAATAGGTTTAAAAATCAAATCTTTACAAGTTTGAGTATCGAATCTTTTACCACTATTTCTACAACACATCAGTTTTTGGCGCCGCTGTCGGGGACTTGTCTTTTGTTTAGGGCTGCACATCGGGTCGGGTTTGGCCCTACCCGCACCGCCAGTTGGCGGGTGACTAAAATATTCACCCGCCCAGATTCAAAATCTTTGTGATGAACAAGATCATTCAACCCTTGTATGAAAGAACCAAGTACAAAACTTTGAGCCACTACTTTTGCACAATTTCAAAGATTTCTCCAGTCAATCCTCAAAATAAACTGCATAATTAAGCAGCTAACTGTAAATATAAACACATAACGGATTTATATCAAATTGAGGATCAATAAGTTTTATTTCATCCAAAAATTCCTTTTCAGCTCTTATATCGAATTCATTACCCCCATTATCTACGACATCAACTTCAAATCCTTTGGCATGAGACAAGTACAAAGACTGAACATTATATGCGTCTTTCCTCCCAAGAGGTCAGATTTCCATATTTTTGCGAAGAAATGCACACTAAAAACAAATTACAATAAGATGAAAATCCAGGTGACCATACCATACAATGGAGGTGTATTGCATTGTGTATAAATAACTATTAAAAATAGATGTAGACATCTAACAGTAAATAAATGAAATCCCGTACCTGGATTCCGTAGGTTTCTGCCCATGTTCAGAGATTTTAACAGAACAAATAAAAGTATATGCCATAAAAATAAACTGAAGGAGAAAGCAAATTGCGCAGGATCGGTGTTCTGGCGTTTGAGAAAGCATTCACACTGTCATATCACAGAGATCTGAATGTAACTTGATCGCAAATTTTTCTGCATAACAACCATTCTTCGCCACTGGTTCCAATATGATGGTCGTTTTTGTCTGATTAGATCTTAGGGAAGCAACGATCAATGAAGTCAAAATATGACATGCGATAGCCTTGGACAAAGATACGGGTGGAGATGGCATATGTTCAGTAAGTACGTCAGAATGACTTAGCTTGCTGTTTGACCCTTTAAAAGATGAGTCACTATTCCTTTCATTTCTATGACTGTCCATGAGCTACTATCAATCACAACGCCACATGGTAGTTCTGTAATATGAAACAAGGAGTATGTGAGTGATCAAAAACATGTAGATGCCATATAATATATAAAACGCAATAAAAAAATATATTAGATAGAAAAAAAATATCTTTACCGAGTTGAGTAATTCATGGTCATTTTCATTCATGATTTTACGCACTAACACAGTTACTGACCTATCAAGATCATATCCGCCCACACCAAGAATAAAGTCCATATCAAGATCATATGTTGGTGCAAAACGTTTCAATCGCAGGGATGGTTTTGCTAGACCTGCAGAAAGTCCATATCAAGATCAAAAACAATGTCCATAAAAACTTACTAGGTTCACTAAACCATCAAATATATTCACCACGTCCCTACGACCAGTACAAACTACAATTCCTAAAGGTTAAAATGAAATGTACATACCTTTTGTTTTTATAACGATAAGATCAAATTTGTCTCGCTTCTTCTTAACCAATTCCAAAAGCATTTTAACTAAATCCCCTTTCAAAGTACAACACAGACATCCATTATTGACCATAACAGTTTCTTCAGCCACAAAAGAATGGCTAGCAACCAATGTACTATCAATATCTACCTCCCCAAACTGACAAAAAGAAAAGAAAAGATAAGCACAGATTCACAAAATGCAAAATTTCAGTTACTAGCACAAACTAGTATACAACAATACATATAGTAAGCTGCCTAAGAGAAATTGGGAACCTCAATCCCCTAATCCCCTAATCCAAAAATCCCAAATCCATGCAACAACACCATTAATCACAAAATCAAAAGCAAAATCCACAATTTCTCCAACAATTAAAAAACTCAATACCATAACCCTAATTAACAAATTTATGATCCATACCATAATTCACATAAACAATTGTGCACAAAAATTGGAAAAATAAAATAAATCAGCGAAGACCACAAAAATAAACAACATGCAATCAATGAATCAGTCAAATTAAAACTTAATCTAATCGAATAAAATCAAAAAAATTGAACAAACCTGTTTGGAAAGAGGAACAGAAGAAGAAAGTTCTTCTCTAACAAGATCACCAGTAACTATATGAGGAAAATTAAGTAGATTTGATAAACGACCAACATATGTACCTTCTCTAAAAAATAAATCAGATTTTTGGCGGGTTGGTCGGGTGGGTCGGGTAAGAGAAGGTGTCACCCGCACCCGACCCGTTTATCGGCTGGTCGGGTCAAAACTGGCGGGTGCAGGTCGGGTATGTGCAACCCTACTTTAGGTTTAGAGTTTTAGATTTATTTTTTAGGTTTTTATTTTTGTTTTTAGTATTATTTTTTCTTTGTTCTATTTTACGTTTCTTTGGGTATTTATCTTTTTGCTACAGGTTTTTGGATTAAAAATAAATTGAGTTAAAGACTTTGGTGATTAAAGACTTGAAGTTAAAGTTAAAGCTAAAAGAACGAAAAAGAAGACAAATAATTTTATTTTTAATTAGATTTTATTTTTATTTGTTAGATTTTATTTGTTAGAAAATTGTATTAGGAAATCTTTTATTATTTATGTAATTTTTCTTTTATTTTTGGACACTTTTGGACTTTATTTTGGGACTTTGGACATTATTATTATTTTTTAAACCCTACAGAAGGGTAATTTAAATATAAACTGCAACAGGGAAGGACGACAATTATTATATTATCTCGGCTCCTCTGGTTCGTACACTGGCACAGGAGTCGGTGGCCCTAGTCGACTACAACCGATTCATCCCCGTCTGGTACGGGAGGTAAGACTCGATCAACCCACAAATCCCCTACAAGTGAGTTTACTGTATTCCTTCGTATGCATATATGTTGAGGAACTGAATTCGGTTTACTTTTCTAGTAAAGGGCAAGAACTGTCCATACAAGATAAGGACTCAGATTTCATCACTGTTTCCTTCTTGCCCGCTTTAGGAACACGTTACCAAACGCGAACCTAAGCTTAAAATTTTGACTAGAAAGAGACCGATAGGGTAACAAGCTTATAGGAAAGTCATTTAAAAGGACTGTATTGGTTACTCTGTTAGCATAACTCAAAGTTCAGGAAGATTATTTTAAGTTGATTAGAGCCGCCTTCTAACCCAAGGAAACGTTTCCAAGGAGACATGGTTATCAAAGCTCCTTAGAGCTTATCTATTCGACTTAATCTAACTCGATCGTTCTAAGAGGTTTGCTAAAACTGTAACTAGTTTCCTTTTGAAAGAATATAAGCTGGTCTAGAAACAATCTAAGTGAAGTCATCATGCTTTTTGTTTGCTAGATTCAATAGGTTTGATTTGGTTGAGTCAGCCTTGTTTGTGTATGTTTAGAACCCCCTTCCTGTGAGGATTTATTTTCTTAGATTTTTTGTAAATATATTAGGAAGTCTTTTTCAGAAAATGTCGAACTGGTATTATGAGGACCAATACAATGAATATCCGACTGAATTTCAAAATAGACATTATCCATACTATCAACATGGTGTGGATATAAGTCGGGACCACCATCAACCTTTTGAAGGTTATTGCTCATACTAGGGTGATCCCAATTATTATTCATATACACACCCGTCATATTACATGAAAATGATCAAAATTCTAGTTCTTTGTCTTGAAGGGATGCCCTAAAGCAGATGCAATCTAGTACTCCCTATGATAACCCAAATCCTTCTCTAGAGGAATCACATGAGCATTTGCAATCTAGTACTCTTTATGATCCATTTGTTTTTTTAGAAGAATCCCTTAAGGAGTTGAATGAGAATACAAAAAGGTTCGAATTAAGTTGGGGGGGAACAATTAGTAGTCCAACTCTTTCTCTAGACGAAACCCTCGAGCAGTTGACTGAGAATACAAATAGATTTGCATTAAGTGTGAATGAAAGTCTTGCAAAGAATAATATTGCTCAAAATTATCTTAATTGCCAACATAGTGCTACCCTTGATAATTATTCACATATTCAAGAAGAATATAATAGAATTGGTAACACTACTTATTTAGACGAGGTTCAAACATCTTCATATTATTATGATGATGAGGATAGTATTGATGAAAAACTTGAAATATACAGGCAGAGTGATCAGAAAATTGTCACTCCAATTGTGCTTCATGATGATAATGTTATTTCTTGTTCAAATCCAAATAATTTTAATGATTATTCACCTATTCAAAAGGAAGAGGATTTGACTAGAGATACCACTGTTTTAGACGATATATAATTTTCTTGTTTTGAAGCCGATAATGTTTTAGAGGAACGGTTTTATCCTGAGAATACTGTTTTAGAGTCCAGCGATTTAGAAACAATAGTCTTATGTAACAAAGATAGACCCGTAGAGATTTTAAATATGAGTTAGGATGCACCACCTGATTATAACCTAGAAGAAGCAATTGACCCTTTTCAAGAATCTGAGTTCTAGAAATTAGGAAAATTGTGACTAGTCTATCTAAAGACACTAAAAACTCTAAGTTTGGGGGTGACTATCATTATACTTGTGCGTTACCTTTGACTCTTAAAAAGGTCCCTCTCTTGGGGCTTAACATTTGCACCTTTTTACCATTTTATAAGATCATCTTCAAACTATATTTCCTGAGCCTGTTGATGTCTATAAAGAAGTTCAGTTGTTAGAAACTCATCATCTGGTCGATATGGTTTACCTAGGAAATAATACCAAGATTGACTTTGTTTTCCCACCAAAATATTTTCTTCCATATGTGGGAACGTATGAATTTCAAATGCGTCGGTTATTAAGTTTTGAGACTAACCTAATTACTTTATGGAATTAGAATCAACACATTTGTTTAAGAATGACCACCTTCATAATAGTCAATTGTGTGAGTCAAATCTGATTGACTTTGAGGATCCACAATTATTCAGGTTATTATTATGTGCTTTAAATTTATTAGTTGAGTTTTTCCAAACTTTACAACCTGATCCTGTTGATCCTGCCTATGAGGAAATCCAGCCCATGAAAATATTTTATCTAGACCCTTTTATAGAGCCTGAACCTGAACCACAACTAGAAGTAGTTGTCTTAAACGGAGAACTAGATAAGGGTGTGCTCGGTTTGTTCATTTTCTTGGCCTGTTGCAGTTTCCTTTTATTTATGATAACACTATTTGATTCAGATGACCCACAACTGTTTCGGTTATTGCTATATGATTTTATGAGGTGACTAGTCCTTTCTTATTCTGGCTGAAGACTTTAAAATTAGCACTTCTTGGGAGGTAACCCATGCTCTTGAGACACGGTAATATCTTTCTTTAACCTCTTTCCTTCGGTTGGTAATTGTTTCTCCTTGTTCATGTTTTTAATCACTCATCTTTATTTTGAAACATTAAGGACACTATTTGATTTAAGTTTGAAGGTAAAGGGAGAAACTTTTTAGTGCAATAATAAAACTCCAAAATTCAGAAGCTTGTGAACAATTCAGCATGACACTAACCATTTTAGGTAGATGGAAACTTAGCTCTTTTTCTATATGAATCGGTGTGCCCAGTTAAATGGTATATTCATAAAAGGACAGAGTTTAGGTGTTAGAAATAACATGATAGTTGTCACCATATCTCGGAGTCTATCTCGACCATATCACTTTTTGTTTTTATTTTTGCAATTTTTGTTTCTCTAAGTGATTTGGTGGGGCACCAGTATCGAATTGTTATCGCCCCCAGGATGGAATAGAGTGTTTAAGATCAATCCCCATTTTTATCTTATTAAAAAAAATAAAAAATAAAAATCAAGTATTAACACTTTGATAGCAATATATGTGTGTTCTCCCTGTCTCTGTCGCCTAAGCAAGCGTGGAACGCAGGATCCATGAGAACTATCGTGTAAGATGATGATAAGGACCATGCGCTTGGATTCAATTTAATCCAATCATGTTATCAGTACATTAATAATTGTTTTATTTCAATAAATCGATCGTTGAGACCCTTGTATATACCAGCTGAGTCGATATTAGTAGTAGGATTAAGATCAGTGGGAGCGTATCTCAATCCATTAGGATTCATCCTGGCACTGACCTTCATACATATATGGGAAACACCGTTAACCTTAGTCAACATGCACAAACTTCATTTTGTCTATATCTATCTTCTAAATCTATTCATGTGATTGGACTTTAATAGATTCTGAGTATCGTGGTTGAACGACTATCTAAGTAGAGCTTTGTTTTCTTGTATATGAATTTTAGTATGCTTGAGTAAAAACTTGTGTTCAACAATTGGACTCATATAGGGTAATGATTCCCATAGCCGAAGAATTTAGTATGCCAACTAAATAGTTTGTTTAGTGTTTACCCTCAATCATTTACAAGTAGTTAGGGTTTGGAGTAGAAGGTTTTGTGGGTATACCTCTTGTAAAACCTCACGAGACAAAACTCGTCCGATAGGGACACCTATGGGCTTAAAGGCTTATTGCACACACTAAGTGCAATCGCGATGCCTGCGAAAGTGACTTAGGATAGTTATTTTATTTTTAGATTAGATTTGCTCGAGGACTAGCAAATAACAAGTTTGAGGGTATTTGATAGACACATTTTTGTGTCTAATTTGTCCGTAATTATCTATTTTGTTAGTGCTCGATTTTGTACTTATTGTATGATTTTATGTGTTTGTAGGTATTTTTGGGAAATAAACATTTGTGGAAAAATTGGCTTAAAAAGTGATAATAGCACCTGAGATTTTTTTTACTAAAGGCACCCAGGAGTTCTGATAAAGGCACATGCATTTTGGATTGCGGGCACCCCCTTTTTATTTCAAAAACCTGAAAATGGCAGGAGCCTTTCTGACGCGTAGAGAGAGTTTTTGATTGTTTTCAAAGCCGAATTTTATGGAGTTTAAAGTCTGTTTGGATATCTAAAAGGGAAAAGTAATCAAAGGAGGTTAAAAACACATCATAGGAAAGAGTTTCATTCCGTAAAACTTGGTTGGAAACACGTCTGCAGCTGGAGAGTTAATTGGTTTCGGATTTGGATTAACTTGAGTTTTAATCTGTTTTGGAGAGTTGTTTTTAATCCTTATAGAAGCAGGAGAAGATATTAGGTTTACAAAACCTATAAATAACGCAACAGATCGAAGACAGAGGGGAGAGAGTTTTGGACGGAAAACAAGAGGAAGGAATTCTCTTAGAGATTCCTTGCTCCTGTGGTGTAGAAATTATATCAAGTCACAAAAGAGATTAGGAAGGTTGCGTCGAGCACGAGAAGCTAAACAGAGCAAAGAAAATCAATTCAGGAACTTTTTGTTTGCTGCTGCTGAAGAAGACGTGAAGAAAAGAGAAAAGACAACGGTTTCTTCAACCCATCAACAATGTTTATCTTCAGATGCAACGATTTATTCAACCCATCAACAACATTTATCTTTAGCTTTGCAATATTTATCTTCAGCTTCATTGCAACAGTTAATCTGTAACGCTCAGAAAACGTTACAGATTTCCTGTTTTATTATTTTTAGCTTATTTTCTTCTTCTCAAGCACTTGTGAGCCATGTACCAATCTTTTGAGAGTGTTTTGAGCATGATGAGCTAAACCCAACCACTGGGATGATGGAGGAAGCCATTTTCCAATAATAAAGTGGTACATTTTTATATTATCAATTTTTTGTAATTCTTTTATGATTATTTGCTTTGAATTAAATTTGAAATAGTGATTTTTATCAATTAGTTGTGTTTTCTTTTGACGAGTCATGCTTAGTTTAGAGCTATTGATGTCTTATACTTTTTATTTACAACTAATATTTTAAAATTCTAACTTTGGCAATATTTAAAATCAATTGAATATATGAGTTGCAAGGTAACTATTGATGCTAAATCACTTGAAAAATTGGCTAATGGTGGAATCCTTAGTCTCAGTTCTTTCCATAATTTTAAATCAATTCTACATTAATCTTCTTTATTTTTAATATTAAAAAATTAGGTTTAAAAATCAATTTTTTACAAGTCTGAGTATCGAATCTTTTACCACTATTTCTACAACATATCAATTGGGGATTATGGTAGTTCTCTTGCGTGCTAAGCTAGAATTGAAAATTAAAACTTGGGATCTGATTACAACAACTAATACTTAATATCTATTAAAAGGGATTTCGCTGGAAATCTTAAAACTTATATTTTCATAAACCATTTAAAAAGTTGATTTTTTTTTTGAATGTTTTGTGTTTTTTGAAGTTAGATCTGTTGAAACCATCTTTTGGGTTTGGATCTGTTCAGATCATTCCTTTCTTCTAACTTTATGTTTCATATCTTTGATATTATGATTTTTGTTGTTTGATTGGGGAATGATCTATCTATGTGTTTTACTGTTTTGATATAGTTCTCATGTTTGTTTTATGGAAATTGTGATAGCCTGCACCATACAAAAAAGGAAAAATTTATATTAGTTGTAATGGTTTTTACTCTGCGGGTCAGGCCATATGAACTACTTCTATTAGGAATCGAAAAACAACTTATGCTCTCTCTTTAAATCCTTTATTTTTCTTTAAAAAATCTTCAAAGTAGATCTATTCCTTGTTGCAGGATTTTTTTTTAAATTATTTTGTTGTTTCTCTCTTAATTGCTAGTGGCAATTGAAAAGGGGATAGATCATCATTTTTAAGTATGTTTTGAAGTGGAAATGCAGGCTATCCAAACAAAATGGGATTTCATCTTTTCGAAATTTTAGAAAAAGGGTTTCACAATTTGAAATCTTTCCGTTTTGTTCTTTAATTATTTGTTCTTTGATTTAGGCAACAATGGTTAAAGTTGCAAGTCCATTTATCTGTGGTTTTCTTCGATCCAGCAGTGGTTTTCTTCTATCGAACTTTATCATGTTTTTTTCAATAATTTTAACTTTTTTTGTTTGGTTATCTGTTGTATCGATCTTTTCTCATTGTTTCTGACCTTGGCTTTGCCAAGAGATGGAGTTTTTCTGTTTTGTTTTGAGTCTATTGTCATGGTACTCCATTTGTTAGTTGAGTCTTAATTTTGAGTTTGTTCATCACTTCTATGCCTAAAAGAAACTCACATCTATACTCAGCTCGGCTGACCCAACAAAACCCAAAGGCTAGCTGTTCTCTTTCTCTGTTTGTCTTTTCTAAAGTCTCATTTTAATTCTCTTCAATTATTATTTTTAAGCTCTTTTGTACTAATTCATTTTGGTTTTGGTTTTGGTTGGTGCGTTGAAAAAGAGTGTTTGCAAAAAAAAGAGTGTCTGGAAGAATTCCCGGTATGGCTATACAGGGGCCTATTCCTTTCAACTTTTCTTTAAATCCCGATTAATTTTTTTTTTAAGTCTTATGATGATTATAATTCAAGTTCACTAGATATTGTCACCCTAATTTACCATTTAGGGTGTTAATTATAATTCAAGGAATATTGTATGTATCTGTTTTGGATGGTAGTTGTCATTAGGTGGTGCTAATGTTAGAATTTATTTGCTCGTGTTGTTTTACCTATCAATCATGTTAGATTGCACTTTCTGTTTTTGTTTTGGCCGGTAGTTGTCTTTAGATGATGCTAATGTTTCTTTATTAGCTAGTGCTACTAGTTGAATACTGGTTATTGGTTAGTTATAATCAGGCAGTAGAATACTTGTCAAGGACCATTAAATTTTGGTAGGCGGGAACTTAAAACATGACTTGTCTTAGTATGGAGTTATTAATTTTTTCCTTCGCTAGTTAGTTGATTCATGTTATTAGTTAATTCTTGTTAAAATTTTTCTAAGTCAAGGTTTTAATTTTTCTCTTTTTGTACAATTTTTTTTAGTCTATTTTATCTCTGTTTAAGTTTAGTATATATTAATCTTGACTTATATCAACAGTGAATGATCCTTTAAATTTAGTTATTATGAGTTCTTAACTCTTAGTTGGTCTCTTAGATTAAACAAATTTAATTTTATTTACGAAAATATAAACAATTAGCTAAGAGTTTTAAAAAAATAATTTAGTTTTAATTGTTCGTTGATTTTTTTTTGCATCTTGTTATTCCCCATTATTCTCCTTACTGCCTTAAATAGTTAACTTTATAATGTCAGTATTTAGTTTAAATATGGGTAGTTCTTTTTTTCATGGAAATATGACAACTCTTGTGAAACAACATGATATTGAAATCAATGTTGACTATGTTTTATCTTGGTCCGATTTTATAAATTGTGTTTCTTCGGAGATACATTTCTCATTTTATAAGTTCTTGATTGCAGAAAAGTCTATACCGACATTCTCAATCACCAAGAGGACGAATTCTAAGCCATCGTGACACTTCTATTAGTTTTGCTATTGATAGAAGGATTCAGACCATAAATTGATAGTTTTATCACGAGTGCAGACGCTCAACTTCCACAACTTGCTTGTGGCGACATACATACGACCATCATTAGAAGACAACTCATTGGCTACCGATGAAGAACGTAGAATTTCAAGAATTTGAAGAATTATAAATGTAATTTTCTCTTTCTATAGTTTTAAATTCGTTGTAGCTTTATGGAAATTTCGCGTTGCGCTTTTATCCTCGTCACAGGTTTATCATAATAAATTTTCCTTGACAAATTTTTTAGCGGAGCAACAAAAACAAATTCTAATTTTTTAGTTTTTAAATTTATCTTCTATGTATTTTTTATGAAGCCGGTGATTTAGACTTACATCGGAGGCATATTCCTTTCTAGGCAGCCTTTAATGATTTAGGTCGTTTAGCTGGTTTTTCTATAAGTCGATTTATTCACAAAAAAGAAAAGAAAAGAAAAGTGGAGTAGTCTAAAGAAAACACGTGTAAGATTTGGCAAAGAAACAAATCCTAACTGATTTCCCGCCTGCCAGCAGCACTTTCCTACACCCCAGAGTATTACACAACACACTTGAAGAAGCCATTCAAGAATCAAGTTTACGTTTTATTTTTCCATCCAAGAAACCCATTTCTTTTCTTTCTCATAATGGAAATATCACTCACTCTCTGCATTCTCCTGTAAAGAATCATCAATGGCGGAAACCACCACTACCAAAGATCAACTAAGCTTAGAAATTAAGTCTTCCCCCAAATCCATCCTCAAATCAACGAAACAACGATGGGATGAATCTTTTAAAGAACAAACTATATCCTTCTTCAATTTCTGTTCACGGAGGAAGAAGAAATCTAATACTTGGATCATTTCACTCTTTGTTGTTCTTCATCTTGTGGTTTTTGCTACTACAATGATTGTGAATGATTGTCCCAGAAATTCCAGCCATGGACGTTGTGTTATTCGATCTATTGGTAGGGTTTCTTTTCAACCTTTAACGGAGAATCCACTTCTTGGTCCTTCATCATCTACGTAAGTCTTTCTTTGAATTTTATTGGTAGTTTTTCCAGTTGCTTGAATTTAATTTTGTCTTTTTTAGGGTTTTTCAGTCCTGCCTGCTATGAAACTTGAATTCAATTCTTTTAGGCTAGGATTTCTGAATTGTGCATTCTGTAGATCTAGTTTGATCAGTTGAGCGAATTGTTAGGTTAGTATTGTTTTTGCTACTGCAGCCTAAATAGATCACCGAATTTAGGCATTTTGGGATTTTATGTTTCTTTACTCTTTAATTCCTTGTTAGTAGATACTAGGGATTCAGGTATGGAAATGGTATTTGTCTTATTTATTCTTGAATTCGTCCTGGTTGAATCCGTATGACCAAAAGCATTAACACTAGCCGAATCAGAATAAATGCTAGCTTCGAAAAAGTTAAATACTCTTTCACTAGGGATTCAGGTATGGAAATGGTGTATTTCTCTGATAAGAGAGGAACTTTATTCCGTAGTATGAATACAGGATTTGTGAATGTTAAACCCAGACACAAAAGTTTCCTAGTAGCACAACTTTTTTGATAACAATACAGAAGTATATTCTGCTTTATATGGTAAACAAAAAAAATGGCTGAAACAGTTTCTCATTTTCATGTGTCATTTAGCTTGAAATGCTAGAGATGATTTGAACGGTGTAGCATTTAATTTAAACATTATCACCAGTTTTCGTGCTTATCATTCTTTCTGAGAAAGTATAATTTGATAGGTTAGACATGATCTTCTTTCAGGCTGGATGAGATGGGTGCTCTTCGTCGCAAGTTATTGGTGAAACACGAAACTTGGCGCCTAGTAACATCTCCATGGTTGCATGCAGGGATGTTCAGCCTGATTATAAACCTTTCAGGTGTTATCTTCATAGGCCTGCAATTAGAACAAGAGTTTGGATCCTGTAAGAGCCTTACTGCATTCTCCTTATCTCAGAATGACAAGCTTGATACTGTCTAAGCGTAACATAACCTGCTTTTGTTTTTCGCTTCTGTTTTGCAGTGAGGATTGGGATAATCTACTTATGCTCAGGTTTTACCGGTAGTTTGACGTCTGCGCTTTTCGTTCAAGATATCCCAGAAGTTGGGTCTTCTGGTGCTTTATTCGGATTACTTGGTGCGATGCTTTCTGGACTTATCAGGAATTGGAAAACTTATAGTGACAAGGTCCTCACTTTATTCTTAGACTTTCTCATTTTGTTTGGTGTTATCTCTTTCCTCACTGTCTTCTCACTTTCGCTCTTCTTTCATTTTCCTTGGATGCCAAAGTGCAGTTCACAGCATTGGTAGTACTGTGTTTGGTAGCAACTATAAATATTTGTCTTGGCTTGCTGCCTCACGTGGACAATTATTCAAATGTTGGGGGATTTGTCTCTGGATTTCTTCTGGGATTTGTACTGTTCTTTGACCCTCGTCTTGTGCAAGTGCCTCAAAATAAAAAAGGTCTTTTCGAATACAACGAAAAAAGTTCAATGAACTTCAAGCAGAAATTGGACAAGCCAGTGCTAAGGAGTATTTCTCTCATTCTGTTTGCTCTTCTGTAAGTTTTTCCTAACTCATATGTGAATTCTTTTATTCATTCATAGATAATTACACAAATACAAACTGGTTTGTCTTATTTGTTGAAGTTTTATACTCATGTAACAACTTACTTTTGGTTTGGTAGTGTTGCTGGATGCGTCGTTGCAATACTTCATGGAGAGAACTTGAATAACCAGTGTAGCTGGTGCCATTATGTTAACTGCATTCCTTCCAAAAGGTGGAGCTGTAACGTGAAATCTTCACTTCCGTGCGAGGTAAGCATTTACGACTTTTTAACTCTCAATTGTTGACAATGCAATGCAGTATGGCCATGCTTTGCAGCAAGACAAACAGAACATGTGCACCTCAGTTCTTGTTTAGTGACACTAAAGACTGATGTTGTAAGATTTATACTTATAATGCCCGACTGAGAGAGTGAATAATCATCTAATACCAAGCACCATTACATTAAGAAATTTGGTACATAACAGCTATTTCATATCCCTCTGCACCCATATATATGATTAGTTTGCAAACTGTCACATTGTTGGCACATACTTTATCTTGAGAATCAGCCTTTTTTGAGGTAGAAATGACGAAATGTGTATGTAGTTATTTCACATATAACTTCTGTTGATACAATCTCATAGTCTATAGCTCATACTAATTCTGGCTGCACTTGTGCAGGTCAGGAAAACTGCAAACCGATCGATTCTGACATGTAAAAGTAACGGCAATTCTAGGGTGTACACTTTCACCAACTTATCAGAAGCAAGGATAAGGGACTTGTGCAGTGAGATATGCTACTAAGCCTGTTGAACATTTTATGATATCTGTTGTCATGGCAGTGTTGTGCTTTAGATACTAAAAACAAGGGTGGATTTCTTTTTTTTTTTTTTTTTGTTTGAAGGGACAATGTCACAATAGCGAGATCGATATATATATGCACGTCATAAAACAATATAAGCAATCCGTGTAGAGAAAAAAATTAGTTTCGTTTTAAACCTGTAAATGTTATTACTGAAAAAAGTTTTTGTTTACTCTAGAAAATGTGAATTTAGTTAGCTTTGGAAAACTTTTAATCATCAAGCCCATTAAGTCGAGGCAATGACAGGCAGGACCTTAGTTAATATACCCAAATCCACAACAATTCTAGATGTTTCTAGCCAATGAGAAAGAGATGATCTAGACCATTCGATCTCGTCTCGTCACGTGAAAAGCCCTAATCGTAAATGACATCAGCCCTAGATAACATTCACACGAGTGAAACCCCAAAAACCCTACTCAAACTAAAACACAGAGACTTCAAGTCCTCTAACATCAGGGAACTTTCGACCATTAGATCTACCGACACGTCATCGATCCGGATCAAATTCTGAGTTTCAACGGTCAAGATTTCGTTTGAGAGGTAGAATCCGAACACTTTGAGAAAAACTCTTGTTTCTCTGTTGTGTTTCTCTCTCTTCTGTTTCTCTGTTTTTCCAAATTTCAATTTCTAATTTTTCTTTGAATTTTAGGAAAAAACTGTGAAGAATTTTGAGTGAGTGAGTGAGAAAGAGATGGTAATTATTGATGACGAGAGAGAATTTGGGAAGGAGAAAGAAGTCAGGGTCATGAATGGTAAAACAAGTTATGATATTGAAGATGATGATGAAGAAGTTGATGATGATGAGGTGAATGAAGTTGTTGATATGAAGAGAGTTGTTGATGAGGGTAGTGAGGAGGAAGATGGTGGTGATGAGGATGACGATGACGATGACGATGAAGAGGAGGAGGAAGAAGAGGTTGATGATGAGGATGAAGAAGAAGATACAGAAGAGGGTTTGCCTGCTTCTACATCTGTTCCTCAAGTTGTTGATGTTAGCGATGATGATGATGATGAAGAGGAAGCTGGTGGCGGTGAGGATGATGACAGTGATGATGATGATGATGATGACGACGACGATGATGATGAGGATGAGAACGAGGAGGAGGTCGAAGATGATGATGAGGTATAATTTCTTTCTTTATGTAAATTTAAGCTCAATTTTTAGAGTTTATCATGTAGATGTATGTTTTTTCTGTGATATTGTATCTTGAGATTTGTTTGTTTCCTCTTTTTGCGCTAATTTTTTAGGTTAGAGTTTATTTGTGCAAGAATTGGTACAATTTCCTGCAGTAGATATGTTTTAAAGTATTGAAATTTTGATAGTGATATAAATTTGATTTTCTAGATAGAAATTCAGAGGCTTTATGATTCATCTATTTTGTTGATATTTGCTAATTTTGTATATGTACATAGCTTTGTTAGTTCTAGTTGATGTTTGTCTGTTTATTTGTTTTGTTAAGTTCACTGTTACTAGTTTCAAGAAATCTGTTTTCCCCTTTCTATGTCAAATTGATAGTTTAAGAAGAAGCTTGGATCTTGGTTTAGTTAATTTTGTACCAAATTTTCTTGTTTAATGTGTTAATTTCGTTCGAAATGGGCAAGTTGCTTAGTAGAAACCTTTGATTAACTATGTTTATGTAATCTAATCTTTGGTTGCTCAAGGGTCTTATTTGGTGTTGTTTTCAATTATGCTGTGACTCATGTTGTGGGTAGGAGGGTCTAGAAGTGTTTGATAGGTAGTGTTCTACTTAATTTTCTTGTTGAATGATGCATGAATGATGATTCAGCAATACTTTCTAGTCTTTCTTGTATGTTGATGTTGGTATCCATGTGGTTGTACCAATGTATCAAGGATGTATGAATGATGCATGCTATGTTTCTGTTAAAGCTGTATGCTCAATCTTGGATTATGAAAAGATACACTTTGGTCTTGCCTGTACTAATATTTTATCCCCCTTCATCCACATATTTCTTGCAGATTTGTGTTTGCATGTCTTTTCATCTTGCTTGTTGGTGACATGTATCGTTTGACTTGTTTTATCCTGGCTACAACTTGCTATATACTGTTGTTTATTTGCTCATATATAAGATTGTGTTTGTTGGTGACTTTGCATATTAGTTATAAACATGGTTTATTGGTCATAACACTAGTAGGAGTAATGATAAACCCACTTTATTATTTTTGATTGACCTTGAATGGTGGTTCATGAAGGAGTATGCTAGCCTGTGCTGTATATTAAAATCTGCCTGATTCCACTTTCTTTACCTCAATATGGTTTTTGCACTTTGTTTATGATAAGTCAAACTTTACCATATGCCATATCTGTTTGTTATCTTCACTTTGTGGCTCCTACTTAGATACAGTTTTTTGTCCCGTAGTTCCCATTGATAACATCTGTCCTGTTTTTATGGTATGTACAGGTGCTAAATTCAAGAATTGATATGTTTACGCGTTACAAACTCATCCATCCCTTATTGTCCTGCTGTTTTTTTTTTTTTGGGGGGGAAAGCAGTTTAGTTTCCTGTTGGGGCCTCGTTTTAATCTGATCAGTGAATATTAACAAACATATGATTGTCATGTAGGAGGATTTGGGAACAGAGTACCTTGTTCGTCCAGTAAGTCGCCCAGAAGACGAGGAGGATGCTAGTGATTTTGAACCAGGTCAGGAGAATGGTGAAGAAGAGGATGAGCTTGAGGAAGAGGATGAAGATGAAGGTGAAAAGGGAGAGGTTTCAGCAAAGAGAAAAAGGCCAAGTAACGACGATGACTCTGATGACTCTGATGACGATGGTGGGGAAGACGATGTGAGACCATCCAAACGATAGGGTCAGCCCTCGAGGTTTGACGAGAGACCCTATCCAGTCAGCTGAATGCCTCTCCTCTGACCTCGAGTACACACAGTCCCCTTGTGTAGAAAGAAAAGGTAGAAACCTTTTTATGCTTCATAGCTGTACTTTTGTTTATTTTTACTGTTATTTATGTGACAGTAAAGTAAGGTCTTAAACTAGGCATTTCTAGATTTGGGAAAAAATATGAATTGTAGACGTATTTCAATTGACTGGTGGTGTAGTGGGTGTTGATTAAAACTTACTTTTCTCAATGGCAAGAAAGTTTAAGACCTTGTGTAAGGTATTATTAACTTGTTCTTCATTAATATTCTAAATAGATGTAGTTTAATCATGTTCAGCACAATTCTTTTCTGGAAGAAGGATGAATCGTGTTTAGTACAATTTCTGCATGATGGCTCTGTGGTGGAGTATAGAAGGTCATATTTACTTCGGTTTCGGGTCAAGAATTACAGAGCAACCCCTGCAGAACTCCCTTTAGTTGATTCACTTGTTTGGTTAAAAACCAATCTAGACCTGGGAATCAGAAAATAATACCCCAACAATCAAATACGTTCAAAATTATGAGGGAGAGAGAGGCTAGAACTTATAATTAAAGAAACTAGATAACCTTATGACCATTTAAACGTCCGTAGGAACTTATTCTGATACCAGAGTAACCATATTCTGTAGTATGCATACAGCTGTAGATTTGTGAATGTTCAACCCAGACATAAACGTGAGTTTATTTATTAGTATAACTTTTTTGACAATCGTTGACGATTGAATGCAGTATGCTCCTCATGTTATGCAACAAGACAATAACAGAACATGCGGATCTTGTTTAGTGACTGATACAGGGCCGGCCTTGAACCAAAGTTGACGAAGTTCAACTTTGGGCATCAAGGGAAAGGGAGCATCAAAACTATCGAATTTACCTTACAATATATTCTCCAACTTAGTCTCTTCTGTATAATTGTAGTAAAATTTGAAAATTTAAAAAACAACAAATAATATGGATCCATGTAAAGTCTGATTTTACCTACTGCTCCAACATATTAAAATTAACTTATATATATGGTTATAATTGTAAAATGCCTACCAATTAATCGTAAAACAACAATAAATATCCATGATTTTTTTTATTCCGACTTTTTTGTATGGTCGCGTAAATAAAAATTCCTCTTTATCTACCTATATCAAAGTAAATAACTTCCACTCTATCGTATGGTAATCGCGTAAATAAAAGTTTCTCTTTACCTATTTATATCAAAGTAAATAATTTCCTTAATTTGTCTGTCAACGCAGGTTGACTTGGTCAAATATCTAGTAATTAATATTGACAATATTTTTTGAAGCTTGTTTGAGGCATCATCGATGTCAGGGCCGGCCCTGGACTGATGTTTGTAAGATTTAGATTTACACCATGACTTCAACATGTAATTATTGAAGTCGGGCTCTTACCAACTTATGGGCACAAAACTTTGGGGCTGGACATGTAGGTATCATATCCTATCCCCGTGGGTGAGCTGGCAAAAACATATCTTAGACAATCCCCACTATTAACTTAGGTGTTTGAAGGGTCAGTCAGTCCCACACTCGGCGCTCAAGATTGAATGGTTAGCGCCTTGATCGGATTTTACACTTGTCCTGTCACACTGTCTGTATCATGCACACAAGAGAAAACAAGTGTTTATCTACAAAATCCAAAAGATCTGAATGCCTCTACGTACTATCCGGTATATCACTACACACTTGAAAGTAACAGCACTATAAAATTGATGGACATATAGTATTGTTATTATGAAATTATGAAGTAGTAATAGTATTTGTGGTAATCATTGGAATATTCAATTATACAGTTAATGGCTGCGTTACCTTATGCCACTTTTGAAAACACAGAACTTGACTAGACTAGAAATTTAGGTGGTGTTTACAAATGAAAATTAAGATGTAAAAAAACATGTCAAAATGGGAAGGGAGCACATCAGATCAGACCTTAGGTCCGGTATTTCTGATATGAGGAAACAGTCTCCAATAAAAAATCTACTGGCTAGTCAAGTCAATCCACAGAAAAACTCTCGTGCGGTTTCAGAAACCAAGCAGGAAACAGCCTTTCCCCCATTGTAAAATTGGTAGATTTATAGTGAGGGTGTTTCTGTTAACTTTGCAGGTGTTCCAAATGGTCGTGTAGATTCAGTTGTAAGTAGTTAGATATGTGTGTCAATCACACAATATATATTTATATATAATTTTTTTTTGAAAAAGAAATTCAACCAATTTATTAAGAAAAAAGAAACTGTCTCAATTAACGATTAAACGCAGGGTTGGGTGCTAAATTCGGTCCATTACAGTGAATCAGTGATATCAGACGAGAAAATAGGACAAACCAAATTACACAAGGTAGACTGGCCATTTGTGGAAGATACATCTGACTGCATGACCGTCAAGAGCATCCCCGTCGTGGTATTATTAGCTTCCCAGTAAATGTGGATTTCTCCGGTTATCAGTTGGGGGAGATTTTTTTAGCAATTTCCTGTTTTTTTTATTAATAAATGCGTATAATTCCCGTGCAATATCGAATTTCGGGTTTGCGTTCAAAAATTAAATAATAAAAAAACAATGGAATAGTGGGAACAAACGGAATAAATACGATGATTAATCTAATTACTCTATTCTATTTCTGCTTTTAAGAGGAGCGTGAGAGGAATGTGACGTTCAACTATGAAGTTAAATGAGAGCCGTTGGATAAACTAGCACTTAGTTACGGTCGAGTGACTAAAGCTTAGCCGCTCAGCGGCCAAAACATGGCCACCAGGCCCAGCATCAATCGAGCAGCCCAAGTTTTAGCCGCTCGGTTCTAGAGTGTTCACCCATTTTAAATCTGAGAGTTCTCCCATTCTAATTGCTACTTTGATGGTCTCATAATGGGACAAAAATTAGCAAATTCTCATATGTTATGAAGGAGTAATGTTAGTTTTCCCGAAAGATTTCCCGAAGGATTTCCCGAATCTGACGTGTAAGAGGGATCCAATCGTTCCTCCTCCAATGACTATCATTGGGATGGTAAAAGCCTAAAATTAAGGAACCAAATTTTATTCGGGAAATCTTTCGGGGAAACTATCATTATTGGTTATGAAGTGATTCTAAATATACCGTGGCTCAATTCCACGGTTTGTGCTGCCACTCACGGAAGAAATGGTCCCTCAACTCCTGGATTATCAGGGACAAGTTGGAGTATCTTTCTGATTATGTTATAATTAACTTTGATGGCTCTCATTCTACCATTGACTACGCAGTTGGATATGGGGACGTAGTCCGTACTTCAAAGGGTTCCTTCATTGTAGGCTTCTCGAGCGTGGTGAGGGTGGGTTCCAGTCTCCAGGCAGAAGTTATGGCACCCGAGAGAATCCATATTATGGGCCACAGATCAAGGTTGGAAACACATTTTGCTTCGGGGAGATGCTAAGACGATCATAGATGACGTCAACGACATCACAACTTCGACTCCCTGGTCCTGTCATTCGTTAGTTGTAGATTGTAAAAAACTTTTAAAGTTATTTCATTTTTGTAACTTATCCTTTATAGGTAGAGCGGAAAATAAGATAGCAGACTCGATTGCCAATTTTACCTGTAACCCTCTGTTCAATTAATCAAATTCTTTTTTTCGGTCAAAAAAAAAAAAGTTTGAGTATGTTTGGCAAGAGTTAGGGTAGGGCATACAAAGAAAGAGAAGAGAAAGTGGAAGAGCACTCAAACAAACTACCAATCAAATCAAAATTCTCAATCAATATAGGTGTCTCTAAAACAGTGATCCCACTCCCACTCCTTATAATACCTCATTTATTATTTGTATACCCCCTCCCTCATGCCTCTTTCGCTGTAAATATGCTCTATTGATTACCATAAGTAAATAGTAATTTTCTAAGAGGACCACATCTCTGACCGTCTAACTCTACTACTCCATCCATATATATTCAGTCCTGCACTCCTCCTTGTAGTACTCGTCTCATTCATTCATATATTCTCTCAGTTTCATTTCCCTCCACTACTTCATCATTCTCTCTCTATATATATCCATCTCTTTTCTACCATACTAATATATTTATCAACAAAATGAAGAAACAACAATTCTGTCAAACTCATCATTTTCTATAATCATATGAAAGATAATAACTACATAATTCAAAACCAGGTGCTGCGCTACAGATATATTTTGTTATGACGAAGAACAGTGGTTTAATGAATGGTGATGATGAACATACACATGGCACCCCACACTTAGAAACAGTACTGTCATCAGCAGATATCTTACATCATCATAACAACAATATTAATAATGAAGAAGAAGATGAAAGAACGGTTGCGCTTAATCTTCGTTATCTCTCTAAACTTATTCTTCCACCTTTGGGTGCCTCTAATTATAATCAGAACCAAATCTTATCCAATGGAAGAATCATCACCCCCATGGATTCCAGATACAGGTAATCTTTTCTTTTACTTCCAACTACCAACCTACTATATATATATATATATATATATATATATATATTTTCAACTCACTCCGAGCTGACTAGAGTTGGGTTTCTAAACCAATAGAAATATTGGATTTGTTTGGTAAATCCAGCAGTTGTCGTTAAGTTAGTTGGGCAAATTGCCTGAATTTGGCACGTTATGTTTTACAAAAGAGTGCCTAAGCTTAGATTGGTTCAGTGTAGCTCATACATGAATCGGTAGGTAGGTCTTAGATTATCGAATGAAACTAGTCTGGTGAGTTTTCTCAAATGGTCTTTTGACCCAGCCAACTGACTCAGTGAGTCAAAAAGTAAGAATCTACAGAATGTTATATGCTTATATATTATTATTTGACTGACTGCGCAAATGCAAACGGAGGGATCTGGTGATCCATAAAGCGTGACCGCGTCCGCAAATAATAGTAGAATATTACAGAATCCCTTTTTCCTTTTGTCTTTGGTTGACCAATCATACAATGAATAGACTCGGCCGAGTCATGATTTAGTTCACCTAATACTTCCATTCACATCTTAAATTTTAATCAAAATGATGGGTCCTCTCTATTTTCAAAAAAGAAACTGTATTCATGTAGTGAATTGAGCAATGAGGTGTGTGTGGGTCAAGATGTTAGATCCCATATCTCTATCATAAAATCTTCAACACCAACATGATCTTGTTGTCCTTGTTGATATGTTAATCTTTTCCATTTGATACATGATTTACATCACTACACGCATAACACACGCATATACCGCAAACTAAAACTTTTGTATAAAAGTTATAAATCTAAAGATTAGTGAAATTTTTTGAGGTTATAGAAAATTTATCTGACAACTGTGAACCGGGTCTCATTTCCAGTTTAACTCGCCTGTCATTTGCCATTCGAGAGTCTACTGTCTGGTCGTGTAAGTAACACTAGACTGAATTTGTGCTATATATTTTTAATAGTGGTTATTGCTAAAATAAGGATTTTTGTGATATTTTCTTTGCTAAAGTTAAAGGCACATAGATTGGAATTTCGCATTAGGCCACGCGTTCAAATTATTTGCCATTGAGTTGTATAGAACGTGTGGAAAGTTAGTTGGCTAAATTCGCTAGATGCTGGATCTTATTAGGGTAATCTTTACCAGATTCCATATGAATTTTGCTATATGTTGAAAAATGTAAGGAAAGTAAGTTGTATGTCAAGCCAAATATAACTTAATACTACTACATGCTCTTTCTAGCCTCTAGGAATCTAGCGCATCTAGATTTGGTTGGTTGAGGTAAAAACACTAGCCTCGTGCTTAAATCCCAAGTCTCCAATTGAATAGGGGGACCACCGACAAAACTATTTGCATGATTGATTCCACTTGGGAATATAGTAGTCTAGTGTAGTACTACTGTACTCGGTAGCAGTGTAATGTAATCAATCATGACCGAGATACCCGTTTCGGTGTTTATCCAAAATATCGATATTCATAAAAATTCAATATTAACTACTTTGCTCGGTAGTATAGTCTATTGGGTTAACCAAGCTCGGGCGTCATTGACTCACTATGTATAGGGGAGTCAAGATCGAAGCTTATATGGGCTTATAGTTTGTTTGTTTTTCTTATTTGTAACTTTGACAATGCATAAAGGATTTATCCAGCTAGATTTTTCTTGTCTGTAAAGTAAAAATCTACCTTTTGGCTATGTGAAAAGTGAAAACAGAGCCCCATCAAACTCTGAGTTTCACATTCAATCTAAATCTACGTCCCCAAAAAAATTCTACGAAGAAAATAAAGAATTCCTTGGTGGCATAAACAATTGGAAAGCACGACAAAATCCCAATCAAATGACTATTATGGACGAACAAGTTTCCCCTTTTTCTACTTGACTCTTTTTCTGACAAAAATGTGTAATGCCGAAATTGCAATTATCTAATGACTGTATTATATCAATGTGTTTAGATGTTGGGAGACGTTGATGGCATTTTTAGTGGTGTATTCAGTATGGGTGTATCCGTTTGAGATAGCATTCATGAAGTCGGTACCAAGAGGAGGACTCTACATTGCTGATAACATCGTTGATTTCTTCTTTGCCATCGACATCGTTCTCACCTTCTTCGTGGCTTATATCGATCCCAGAACTCAACTGTTAGTTCGTAAGCCCAAAAAAATTGCTTACAGGTAAATAATTGCTAGCTTTTAATTCTTCCTTCTTAATTTGCTTTTTCTTTCATTATGGATTAGCCAGCCCTTTCTAGTCACCCACCGGCACGATTCATCTACACTCTCGTTATCTGAAACAACAAACGCTACTCTCTGAGTCTATGCAGACTCTGAAAAAGAAACTGCATCCTAAAATATCAATTTGGGAACTATTCACTGTTGCAGTCTCAGAAACTCAGATAATGCAAACCGCAACAGTGTCTAACAAGTACTCAAACTAGAGCAAGTAGTGAAATTAGTCGTTGTTGTGATAAATATTAGAATTGATCCTAAAATGTCTACATATGTGCATCGACAGGTATGTGACAAGTTGGTTTGTCATGGATGTGGCTTCCACAGTCCCATTTGAGACTCTGGGACTTCTGTTTACAGGAAGAAGCAATATGTATGTCTCCTATTACATCTTGGGTTTGCTAAGATTTTGGCGTCTAAGAAAGCTCAAACAACTTTTCACAAGGTACATTATCTTTTCTTCTTCTTTTTGATTGACATCACTTCGTGGGTCTTACTATCCAACAAATTTTCCAATGTATTAAAGAGACCTTAAGGAGCAACTTAATTGCATTCTTTATGCATCATTCATAATAGCACTGTCTAATTGATAATTCTAGCTTAAATTGAGAACAACATTCTTTAGCTGCTTAATAGTTTTCATCATATTTTTTTCCAGGCTTGAAAAAGACATTAGATTCAGCTATTTCTGGATAAGATGTACTCGACTTCTTTGTGTAAGTAAATATTGTATATTCTTAGTGTTGAAGAGCAGCAACTAATTTTGTACTAAGTGCTTGTTCCTGTTGTAGGTGACATTATTTCATGTCCACTGTGCTGGTTGTTTCTATTATATGCTGGCTGATCGAAATCCAAACCCGAAGAATACATGGATCGTAAATGCGATACCAAATTTTAAGGAAGCGGGGCTTCGGATCCGTTATATTACATCCATTTACTGGTCTATAACCACCATGACAACAGTTGGTTATGGAGATTTACATGCTGTGAACAGTAGCGAGATGACCTTCAACATATTTTATATGCTCTTAAATCTCGGTCTTACCGCTTATTTGATTGGTAATATGACCAATTTAGTTGTGGAAGGAACTCGCCGAACCATGGAGTTTGTGAGTATTTATTTTTCTCGGTACATTTGTGTTTCATTAATTTCGCACCTGCATTTTCATAATGGCAAAGGCTGCATTTGTCTAGAGTAATAGTTTCAAGAAGCTAACGTAAGAGGAAAATGAAGCTACAGTTAATCGGATATGGCGAGATAAACATGATTTTAGAAACCAAACAAGGTCTCATATTGTCACATTTCATATTAAGCAAAAGCAGTTGATTAACTAGGATACATTGCAGAGGGTCAAAAGATGAACGCCTGCTGTAATTGTTATACCTATGAGAATTCTTGCATCGTTTGATTAGAATTTTTGTCTCTACTAATGCAGCGAAACAGCATACAGTCAGCTTCGAATTTTGTTTGCCGTAATCATCTTCCACCAAGGTTGAAAGAACAAATATTAGCATATATGTGTCTGAAGTTTAGAGCTGAGACCTTAAACCAACAACAGTTAATGGAACAATTGCCTCAAACGATTTGTAAAAGCATCTGTCAGTATCTGTTTTTACCTACAGTTGAAAAGGTTTATCTTTTCCATGGTGTATCACGAGAAATTCTCTTGCTCCTGGTAAGGATTTTAAGTACATTTATGAGATAACTCTGCACATACAGAAGTTGTTACTTGTTAGCATATACATATAGGCACTAAAAGTTTATAAATACGGATCAGGTCTCAAGGATGAGGGCCGAATATATACCACCCAGGGAAGATGTTATAATCCAAAATGAATCGCCAGATGATGTTTATATTGTTGTATCTGGAGAAATAGAGATGATAGATGGTGAGGCAGACAGGGAGAACATTGTGGGCAGACTAGTAACAGGTGACATTTTTGGTGAAGTTGGTGCGCTTTGTTGCAGGGCTCAGAGCTTAACATTCCGAACAAAGACATTGTCTCAACTCTTGAGGTTGAAGACAAGCAATCTTATTGATGCAATGCAGGCTAAACAAGAAGACAATGTGGTGATCTTGAAAAACTTCCTTCGGGTAAGCTGTTAGTATATTTATTCTTTTTTTTTTGTTATGCAAAGACTTGAGGATTGTTATCATGCTGCATCAAAAACTAAATCTGTCTTCTCAGTATTGGTTCTTTAGGTTTTTTTACATCTTTGGTTTACGTCTTCGAAATTTACCTGTACAAAAACAAAGTGCAAATTGTGAGGTGCCAGCTACCAATACCGGTTCCTGGTCTATTCCACTTCTGGAATCGACGCCAATTTCCAACACTAAAAATTGTCTCCTCTTTCAGTGCTGTCTCTTTTCTAGAGTGTACATTTAGATTAGAAAGTTTCAACATCTTTCGTCAAATTTTAAATGAAAATATACAGCCACAGGATTTGAGATTGAATCAGACTGTTTTGGTGTTGAACTTATCAACCATGTTGGGAA
This sequence comes from Papaver californicum, assembly GCA_023531435.1. Classification (NCBI taxonomy): domain Eukaryota; kingdom Viridiplantae; phylum Streptophyta; class Magnoliopsida; order Ranunculales; family Papaveraceae; genus Papaver; species Papaver californicum. Next base: position 2,839,992 of record JAJJMC010006198.1, on the reverse strand, counting down.
CATTGGCTAAGAGTTGGCAAATTGCTTATAGTGAATTTGCACCTTACTCTAAATGTTTAAGTGCTATGCATCAACTATGAGATTCCGGGTTCAGGGAATCTCTTCTTCATTTCATATATTAATGAAATCCTCCATTGGTAGGCAACCTAAAATTAAAGGTGCCAATTCTTTTATGACTGCAGCATTATAAAGGGCTTAAGGATCGCAATAGTGGCGAATTTCATTTAGACATCAATGGAGAAGGTGATCCTGAGAAGAACATAGAGTCCAACTTGTTAACTGTGGCTAGTACTGGAAATGCTGCATTTTTGGATGAGCTTTTAACGGCAAAATTTGATCCAGACACTGAAGACTTACAAGGAAAGACACCCCTGGTATGCTTTTTAGTTTAACTTATCGCATTTTGGCAGAATGCTTTGCTCCTTTCAATTATATTAATAGGCTGTGTACCTGTTTTGGATTTATCAGCACATAGCAGCATCTAACGGGCATGAAGACTGTGTTCTGGTTCTTCTCAAGCATGCGTGCAACGTTCACGCTCAAGGTAAAAAAATTACGCAGGCTCCTAGGCTCCTAGCTAATAGCATAATCTTTTCTCTTGGTAACTTCTTCTAGTTAATAATTTTAACTAAGCCCATCACTTTCAAGGGAATCTATAAAACATCATGTATTGTGCAGTGTTTCACTGGTGCTGTTGATATTTCATCGCCAGTCTCATGTATACATACACCATTTGTTGCAGATAAATATGGGAACACAGCAACATGGGATGCCATCTCTAACAAACACCATTCCATTTTTAGAATCCTCTACCACTGCTCGTCCATTTCTAACTCTTCCACTGCTGGTGACCTTCTCTGCCTTGCTGCCAAAAGAAATGATCTCCCTACCATGAAGGAGCTATTAACACATGGATTGAGTGCCGACTCGAAGAATCGCCAACACTTCACTGCTATTCAAATTGCTATGATGGAGAAACATGTGGACATGATAAATCTCCTACTTCTTAATGGTGCTACTATTGACAAGGCGGATAATCTATCGGATGAACTAATGGCTCCTAAACAAGATTTAGGTGATCATCAGGCTAGGGTGCTCGACGCAGCACCACCCAATGCTACAGAGGAAATGCTCTCTAGGAAAAAGGAAAGAGTACAAGAAAACAACTGTGCTGGAGGGTATCCGTCTAGGGTGATTATATATAGAGGTCATCCTGTCATGAGGAAGAATAGTTGTTGCACGGAAGCTGGGAGGGTTATCAAGTTGCCGAGTTCTATTGAAGACCTCAAGATCATTGCAGGTTGGTTACTTTAAAACGCGTCTTCTTAATTTTGGTGTGATGGTAAATTGTTCAGAACTAGTCCCATACTTACCTAATGGTTTCAATGGGTGGGTTTAGCTTGGTCATCGGCAACCTAGAATCTGGAACCTGTTAATGATGCTTTAGGATTCCATACTTCTTATAGGTTATGGTTACGTATGTAGATTCTGCTTATTTGGTCATGAGGGATGCTGAAATAATCAGTCATTTGGTTCAGGCCGGGCTCTTCTGTCTCTTTCTTGAGAGACCAAGTTGTAGAAAACCAGGTCCTGAACCAAATTATCTGCGGTACAGTATTAAAAAGTGACCTATGAGCTTGAAAATTGCATCTAACTGGATACTTAGATGCAAAACTAGACCCAATGATGATCAACCTTTCTACCTGACGCATTTTTTCACTATACCAGGAGTGTTTTTGAAATGTCAAACTAAATTTGCTATTCCTTCATCTGTGTCACAGGTGAAAAGCTTGGGTTTGACGCAAGCAATGCAGTTATAACAAATGAAGAAGGAGCTGAAATCGACTCAGTTGAAGTGATTAGGGATAACGATAGACTATTTATAGCAGAAACTGGTAGTTTTGCGGTTTAATTGTAGATTTAGATCCTCCTAATGAGGTTAACAAAGAATAAAGGAGAAAAAAGCAAGAGAAGAGTTGGAAGAAGATGTCAATATATATTAATCAGGCATCCACCTTTTTCTTATATTTTCTGAAATGGTGCGTCCTTGTTTTCTCTTCTTTTTCACATGACTCTGATAAAATGTGTACAGCTTGCTGCAGTGCAGGATAACAGGTAGTGGTGTAGGTTAAGGGTTTCATTTTCTGTTTCTGTTAAATCTACAACTGTATCAACGACATGTGTCTGTGTGAGTTTAGTACAACTGTATAAACACAGTTATGTCGGTTTTCATCAATTAAATTTAATTGCTAGTATAATTTTAGGGAACATTATTAAAGAATAAATTTTTAATGCGCCTCAATGTTGATACGGGCATGTGGTACCTATCACAATGGTTGATACTAAAATTTAGTCTATAAATTTTTTGGTCATGATCTATACTTTACACAGAAATGTGTTCTTTTGTATCGGGCTTCTCTAATGTTAATTGGGCAGGTAATATTGATGATAGGAAACTTAGACGGTTATTGTATCTTCTTTGGAAGATATCTTAATCCTTCGAGAAAATGGTAAATCTTTTTGTGATGACGAATTTTAAACTCAGATCACTGATATTATCACCGATAATTTTATCAATATACTACAGTAACATCGGTTAACGAGGATATAGGATAGGAGAAACCAGCTGGGCCTCATGGTCTATGATCCATAGTCCATCTAAAGGAGAATACACACATGTACATCTTCTCATGACAACGTAGATATGAACGTGTACAAAAACACTCAACTGTCTGTATATTTATAATAACTTGGAACAAAATTCCAGTAGATTTAAGTAAATAGCTTGATTGATTGTTTCTAATAACTTAGGTATATATATTATATAGTGACAAATATTAAGCAAAATCATATTAAGAGCAAAGATGTGAATCATTATTGTCTAGAGAAGTAGATAGAATGTGATGGTGAGAGTAAGTTTCAAGCAATTGGCAATGAACGGCATACATATATAACCAAACAGCAATTCAACAGCCAGATCTTGAAATCAATAGCTACTACTTATGAATGGACAAATCTTTGGAATCTTAAAAAGTTTGTTTGCTTGTTTTGATATAAGGGTTTTTTTATTCATCAAAGGAAATAACTTGTCAACAGATCTTTTCTTCTAGATTTTCTACAAATTCAAAAGCTATCGACACTAAACCCGTGTATACAGCATGCAATTGTTGGCCAAATTTTGCAAATTCGTATCCCACTGCTACTAATTTGCAATTCAATTGTAGATACTTGGGAAAGAATAAAAAGAAGTTAGTACTAGTAGACTAGTAGTATCATTTGTACTCGTTCGTTACCATTATGCGACCATTTTGCATTTATATCCGTCTTATTTTTTAGTTATTTTCAACTGTATTTTCTTTTTGATAGTTAAAAAAATACGGCTTCTTTAAATAGTCTAAATATCTATTAACCGTAGTCCACATAAAATAAATGATTAAACTAACTAAATAAATTTTTATAATTATCCTACATAACTTATATATAATTTTTATATATAGCCCAAATAATTTATATAACCAATCAAATCTCCAAATCATTTTTTTAAAATTATAGTTAATTATCTAAATCTTAATAAATAATTTTTAATGGATTATGTTTATGGAGTATTAAAAGACTAAGAAAGGTATAAAAACTTTAATTAGTTCTATTTGGATTGGTGTTGTTGTGAAGATTAAAAAAAAAGTTAGGATTTAGTTTGATTTTGGAGAAAAATAGAAATTAGAATTTATAATTCGTAAATTTGTAGAATATTATAAGAAGATTTATAATTATTGGGTTTAGTTTGATTTTGGAGGAAAATAAAAGTTATGGTTTATAAATTTGTAAGAATATTAAGAGAAGAATTACAATCAATTTTGGGTTAATTAGACTTTGGTACTTGGGTTTTGACCAGATTTAGTGTTTTTACTTACATTTGTCCAACGTTAGACTTTAGTACCTGGAGTCACTGTTCACCCCTAGATGGCAAAGTTAAGTGTAATTTTAATTAATTTTATAGAATAAATAATATTTAGTTACAATTATACCCCTATCATTAAAACATAAATGAAATTATTTTGACATCCCACATCCATTCGTGGGTGCCTCAGTAACAAAATCTAATAAGAGATTCAACCTAATCCATGACCTAATAAGAGATTCGCCTCTTTTCTCTAATTCTTCTTCTCCTCCTCCTTCTGCTCCTGCTCTTCATCTGTCGGCAAAATTGAGAGACATAAATGGGGGATTTGAGATTGAGGGATGAATGTAATGAAAAATTGAGATTGAGGGATGAAGGGATTTGTAAGTCGAGTTCAGGAAACATCGATGGAAGGTCATGGAGCTGTGGTTGGTGGTGAATCAGTAAAGATCGAGAGAAAGAAGGAATAGAAGTCTTGTAAAGGAAATTCAAGAGAAGTTGAAGATGGGTTTCTGATTTGTGGCCGGACATAGAAGGGGATCTGAATTTGGTTCAAGAACAACGAGAATAATGGGTTGTTGACGACTTGCTGTAGGAATTGGAGTGGCTCGATGAATTGAGTTCAGTGAGATGGTAACGCTGATAGCTTCTTTGAAGATAAATGTAGAAGAAGAGAATTGATTGAGTGGGTCTGAGTTTGATTTCAGTTGAGAAGAAACGAAGGAGTCTGGTGGTTCTCTGTTAGGTTTGAATAAGAGAGAGAGTTGAAGTCTGTTGCTATGAAGAAACCAAAGAAGAATTCCATGGGGTTTTGTCCGAGAATGGGTTAGTGTCGGAAATTGCTGCCGTGAAGTGATTAAGATGGTTTGTTATGACTACCGTTAATCTATTGGATATGGGGTTGTAGAGATTGAACGAGAAATAGAAGAAGATATTGATGGTGGTTGAATGGATGGAAAACATGGATGAATGAATGGTTCGAGTAGTGTGTTGTTCAATAGGTGTTGTGAATTATTTGTCGTCAATTTCTCTTTACCAATTCCAATTTCAAAATCATCACATCAAACCCTTATTCTTCAATTTAAAATTTGGGGAGGAACACAACAAAACCTAACCCTAATTTCTGATTTCTCTCTATTTACCCTTATTCTTCAATTTCGAAATACCAAATGTACTCACAACAGAGATGATCAGATGGATTCACATACAGATTCGGTATCCAATTCGATAGAACAGTAAAAGGATTTTTCGACTGTTAGCTCTCTTGGTTACCGGTTTTCACCATGTTTTTTCCTGCCAGCATTACTATGGAAGAACCCATAGAATATCCTGTTAGCCAAACATTACTAGCACCACTTACACATACCATGTTTCTAACAGCTTACGTTGTATTTTGAAAACGAGACGTCTGGTGATTCAATTTGTTGGTTTGAATGCATGAATGAAATATGCAGGGAAGGACTGAATAGAATGACCTGAATTAGGCTGGAAAATTGCAAGAAAATAAACATAACTCTGCCAGATTTCTGCTCTGGCGAGTTAAATCACTGAGTCCGATCCAACTCAGTTAGAAGAGGAGAAGATAAGTTTAGAAGAAATGAGATTGTGAAGGGTATAATAGTAAACGTATAAATATTTGTATGGTAAAATTAATTAAAATTATACTTAACTTTTTCATCCAGGGTGAACAGTGATTCCAAGTACTAAAGTCTAGCGTTGGAGAAATATAAGTAAAAACACTAAATCTGGTCAAAACCCAGGTACCAAAGTCTAATTAACCCATCAATTTTACTTTTAATTTAGTTTTGATTTAAAGAAAAATTAGGATTTATTTTGATTCTACAGAAGAAGTAAGATTTAAGTTGATTTTGGGAAAGAAGTAAGACTTGTTTGGTATTTCACTTTGACTTAAACTTTTTGGGCTATAGATAATAAATTCATGGGCTACATTTAACAGAAGCCAAAAATTTTAAAAACGGATTTATCCAATTAAACCGTTGAAACTATCTATTTTCTTTATAAATTACTTATAAATTTTGTGTTGTCAAACATACATAAATATAAATAATAAATAAAAATAGTGGGAAATTCTCGTAATCGTTATTTTCCAGCAAAATAGTCGTTTCTACCATTATTCAACCTTTTATGACTAGCTTTGGTCGTATTGACCATAGGTCCATAATGAGCCACAAATTTTCGCCCCATAAGTTATTACTGTCTAATTGTGGACAATGGTTAAACTAGTACTCCCTTCGTCCGGGAATAGGCAACCTAGTTTAAGTTTGCACAATTCTTAAGGTAAAAAGGAGAGATGAGTATTTTTTACAATTATATCCTTATAGATAATAATTAATAAAATTTAGATTTGATTTATTTCTTAAAATATACGACGGATTTTCGTTAACTTTATATCATTGAAAAGCATTTTAAAACACATAAGTAACGAATATAAACATGACTATCAAATTATATATATTTCTTATACTAAAAATAATCAACTAAAAAGGTAGTTTTAGAAATATTTCCATGTTTAATGATATAGGTCATCTAATAGCGGATAAAATTTAAACATGAATATGTCACCTATTCCTGGACGAAGAGAGTATGTCTTAAAACCATAGATAACATGAGCATAAAATCAAATTCCAGAAATTAAAAGAAAAAAAATTACTTTAGAAGAATTAACTTTAATAAAAAATATTTTCAAATACTATCCCCAACCTAATTTTTAACTTTGTATTTTTAAAAATTGGAAAATTATTTCTGAAAGTATGTCAAAATACCCTTTTTTAGGGGTGCACATGGTACGGTTCGGTTCGGTTCGGTTTTTGACCCAGCTATAACCGAAACCGGTAGTCTCGGTTTTTCGGTTTTGAAAAACGAGTATTACCATTAAGTATTTCGGTTCGGTTTCGGTTTTAACTGGTTATTTTCAGATTTCAAATTTTTCATAAATCAGAAGTTTATTAGATAGTTAAACCAAACCAACGACCTAACATCCACAAGTTTATGTAATCCTATAAAGTGGAACCTATTAGATAGTTAAACCAAACCAAGAACTCTAGATTAGTGGTATAACCTGTGGGAAAAAAAGTTATCAAAGAAAAACATCAGTAAGAAACACATGAGTAATTTGATATTTGAAATAAGGAGCACATTCTTTTCTGACTAAAACATTAAGCGAAACAAAAAGAAAATATTTTCAGGATCCCATCGATGAGACCCATACAACCTTGGAGAATCCGAGTTACATATCTATATGATATGTCAAATGTTTATGTACATAAAACAAGAACATTGTAACTACCATGCTACATATTTGTATATGTATGTGTTATCATGCAGAACATGGACAGAAATGTAACGGAAGAAAGGTGGTGATATGCTTACTACAAATCCAGGGATCCCACAGTTTCACAAAATTGAGGATCCTTTCCAACACAATCAGGGTGATAAGCTTTATGACAGTCCCTGTAAAACAGTAACAAAGGAGCTAAATCAGGTGTAAGTACCAGTTGGTAACAATAACATACTGCTTTGTACATGGGAAATATTGGAAACCAATTATTTACCCATTCAGCCTAGTTTGGAATTCCTAGCTTTCGACACCGGGTGCTTGATACTATGACTTCTAACCACATTAATATAACATAACAAAGATCTCCACGTTCCAAAAATGAAATATAAACAACACTTTTAACATAACTTTCAAAGACTACAATAAAAGTATTCTTTTTACGCTTTTCGTAGTACTTCTACTAGCAAAGTTCAGCACAAAACTTAATCTATTTGAGTTCATTCATGATAACTGATCACAAACTGGAAGATACCAACTGACAGTAACATCGATATCAACAACAACACCAGCATTTTAGAAAACCCACTTCTTTAACAGTAAATCACACAAACACCTATTGTGCAACTCAACCAAATACACCAAAACAACATACCCATTAAAAAATTAACTCATTTGCAACATACCCAACAAACTTAATCTATTTGAGATGCAGTTAGAAAGACAATTTCAGTTGTCGATCTGATTATGCAAGATCATTTGCAAACCTAAAATGGTGTATGAGCTTTAACCTCTTAAAATTCAAAACAATTGGGTGCCAGCAAGATTAGGTTCATGACTAACTAACTATACTTCTGAGCTTGTAAGGAAAAAAAAGGTTCAAATCATTCTTTCGATCCTGCACTAACACAGCTGTCTGCACTACAACATATGCAAAATTGATATTTATTCAGTCAAGAATTACTGTCTAATAGACCCATGTTTGGAGGGAGAAAGAATTCCTTAAATCATAAATCATAATCATAAAACCATAATTTTTTATACTAATAACAAGATGACTTCCAGAGAAATAGTATATACAAAGAAACAAAAGTACAATTTATAACATATTTGGACGATCAATCTACAACATTCTGAGTCACACTACGAAAAAAGAGGCATACCGTACCTTCTAGGGTTCCAACAGCTGATAAGAAGAAGAAAAAGAAAAAGAAGAAGAAGATGATGATCGAACAAGAATAATCAGTATAGAGACGATGATGATGAAAAGACTAATCGAATCAAATGGTAAGTAAGCCAGGGAGAAATCGCCTCTAGCCTTCTACAGAGTACAGACGGAATGATAAGCCTAAGCCAGGGAGAAACATTAGGTAAGTTTTTAGGTTCACATCCTACGGCCTATATTACAAAGATTTAACGACACATATTAATCGGTTTAAACCGAATCGGTTCGGTTCGGTTTTAGGGGTGGACCAAAACCGAACCGAGATCAACCGGTTTTCTTAAATCTATAACAGTTGATTACCATTATATATTCGATTCAGTTCGGTTCGATTCGGTTTTTATGCAGCCTTACCCTTTTTAGCCTATGCCCACATAAGCAGTGGTAACCTCAAACAGTCAAACTAACTCCTTTCAAGTCTCACCTAGCATTAACCGAAACCCAATTAGCCTAGTTCTCTTCTCGAGGTTTGCGCCGCCGGTGGTTTCGAAACCTATGGTCAAGTTCTACACCTCTCTAGAGATTTGCTATGTTTTTAGTCATCATTATAAGGTAGGGGTAAAAGCCTTATTGTATTTTTGATGGGTTGTGTCGACAATGATAACATTTTGATACTAAAGCCAGTATCAATACACTCCTTTTCCTTGTAATATTGATGACAATGAAACAATATTAGTTTTATCAAAACAAGGCTGGTCCCCCATATTTTTCTAATGAGATCTAAAAGAGACCAACATGCTTTCAAGTTTCCCATTCTTCAAAATCCCACGAACATAACACTTGTGGTATTATTTTTATATAAAAAAAACAAAAATCCCTTTTTATCCTCGGAAATGTTAAATTAAGATTAGAAATTTGTCTTCCTCCATGGAGGGTCCAAAATCCAAATAGTGTGGAGGAACTTGGTAATACAAAACCCTAGGAAAATTCTTCTTGGGTTTGGTAGAAGAATTCCAAGTAGGAATTACGGAACTTTGAATTTGGTTTTTGAAAAGAGAAGTCACAACTTATATTAGAAGCGTGTTGTGTGTGTCTGTCTAGTTCCCCAATGTCGCGTGTTCTATTCTTCTCGGGGTTCTAATTAGGGGAATATACGGTGGTTATGTTGAAGCAAATTGTCTGTCACCTTCATGAGTTTTTCTTGCTTGCATTATGGAGCATGTTGGCTTGCATTTAGGACCACCCCAACCAAGTATGCGAAATTATTTATGACACATATATAATCTAACTTTTACTCCCTCCGTCCTATTTTAGATAAAGGGAAAGTTTTTTTTTTAAATATCAAATTAGGTGAAAGTTTTCATATATTTACTAAGTTTTTTCTTATTTATCCATGCATTGGAATCAGACACTAGAAACAAGGAACAAAACACTAGGAGATTTAAATATTTTAAAAATTAATATCAAGAGAGGTATATTTTGAAAAAAATTCAAACTCTCATTTTTTTAAACTACGTGAAAATACATAAATCTTTATCTAAATTGGGACTGAGGGAGTATTTGATTCAAAAATACACTATTTTTTTATAAGATTGTAGAACTTTGTAAAGGGAATGTAGCTTCCGGATTAATTTCAAATCCATTATTATTTAAAATTATATAAGAAAAATTAGCGTCGAAATTATGTGGTAGCATGAGAAATATCATGTCAAAAGATCATCTCTTAATGTACAATCTATAACTAAATGGAATTAATCTCTTGCAATTAACTTCCAACCTTTCTGCCTCAATTATAACTCAAAAAATGAATTTTTGGACAAACATTTGCATTTATAAAAATCACCTTTTTCTGAGCTAAGTTTTCTTCCCTAAATTAAACTGAAAAAGAAGCACAAAAAACGCAATATAAACAGCTTTTTTTAACGGGATAACAGTTTCCGGTCAAACAACACCCCTTAGTCTAGCGAGGAGTGCCAATTAAAAAAAAACAAATAGCACATAAATAAAGACATAAAATAGATCCTAGGCCGACCTAAAACCACACATACGAATCACGATAAACTGGGTGGTTCAATCTGGTATGTATTCATCAAAAAAACATATGAGTATTTTAAGGCTAATGTTTCCTCCTTAGTTTACTTAATACTTACTTACACAATAATTAAGCAAAGTGTTATATAATGTATTCCAGTCCAGATTTATGTACCCCTGTAAAACCCTATTGGCCTAAATAATTTTAGATGGTTTTCATCTTACAAATTTTCTCTCTATTTTTAATTCTAAAAATATATCGTAAATAGACGAAATGGAAGGTTACAAGTAAATTAGTGATCCCTTAAAACTTGTCTTCTTCTTCCTTTTTTTCCTCTCCTTCTAGTAATCCAAGAAGAAGATTTATACAACACCAATGTGATTGTTCAATTTAAATTATCTCTTCTTTAGACCGATTGTCAGTAACCTGTTAGAGGAATCAGAAATAACTAATTAACTTGCCAAAGCAAACTTAGACAAGATCAACAACTTCAATATAATTTTAATAAATTCCATGTTTCGAGTCATCACAACAGTATGCGCAATCATATAGACTACAAATGATGATCTATGTTGGTAATCAAGTAAGAGACTTTACTTTACCATTGAGGTAGCAAATGAAAACTAACTAGGTATACAAAATCAAGACATAACATTATCGGCGCCCTTGTTTGGGTTCCATGTTTGAGATTAGTTAATTAAGAAAAAAAACAAGAACCCATTGATAGATGATCTAATACTGGTTAAGAAAGCCATTGGTTCAATTGCAAATACAATCAGGATTTTCTTGTTTATGCCAAAATTTCCATTGACATGAACAACCAATGATTTGATAAAATACAGTAAATAAAAAGATTTTAACTAACATTTTGATACACAGAATCCTTTTTAAAATCAAATAATTAGAAAGGTTTCAATGAACCATTTATTTACAAATCAAACATTTGATCAAATTACAGTATCTAATTCATAATCTTTTTAAGTATAGAAGATGAATCATGAAAGTGAAGCCTTTAAATAGTATCTTACTTAATGAATACATACCTAATGATCTTTTCTTTCTTCTCTGATTACCCTTCCTTAGCCTATTCTTCTTTCAATTGACCGACCCCCTCTCTGTTGAATGATCTCTTCTATTTATAGATTATCTAATGGGTCCCTCTTGTCCCGATACCTTCTTTCGTTCTCCTTATTATCTTTAGATCGGGATGATTGTATGGTTGAAAGGTCACGCTCTTCACTTTTTTGGTCCGTTACCTTGTATGATTAACACGTACTCTTCATTCTTTGAGAATCATCTTTGTCCCGATCATAGGTGTCAATCATGTGGTTAAAGTAAATAAAAGTAATTATTGCCTTTACTTTCCCGTTCCATGTTCATTTATACTCTTACTTTCCCGTTCAATAAGCATTTAATGCTATCTGTTTCGATCAGTGTGATACTACTTTCCCAATCTTATGTGTCAATCATGCAGGGATTTATTCAGTCTTTCACATCTGTCATTTACTCGATTCTTTCATACGGCTTTGATTGTGTGCTTCTCGTTCTTCTTAGAACCACTGCTTCTTTCCTTAATCATCTTACACCTGTCGTCCTCCTTTTATTTCCTAACAACTTGCCCCCTTCTTCTTTTTTTTTCAAAAACTTTCAACGGTCGATCCAAGGTTTTGGAAAAAGTAGAAGAATAATAATTACCTTCCGTTTTACCATTACTTCTTTTTGCCCGTTATGCGAGTTTTTCGCAGGCAGTAACTTCTATTATCACGTTTGTGTCAGTTACTTTTTTCGAGGAAATCAAATCTTTGCCTGAATTAATACCTTTTCAAATTGTGACGGTTTTTATTCTTTTCTTTAAATACGATGCAGTCTTTTCCACCTCTGTCTTTACTTTTAAAGTTGCTACTCTTTATCTTCCTTGAACTTTTCAAATACTTTCGTTCTCCCAACTGTTCAGGAGCTTTTAGCATCAATCACATTTACTCTACTTTTGATCAAGTAATTGTTTATCTTCTTTCTCCATGTATATTGAGGATTTTAACCTCCAGTATCTTACTTTGATATTTAACCATGATTAGCTTTTAACAGATATGATTGAACTAATAATTGTTTTTGATTTTTATGATTGTTTCTTTATGATCTATGATGATTCCTTCATACATTGATCCTTTGAAATTTTCTTTTCAGATAAAAACATTATGTCTTCCAGAAATCCCAATGCTGCTGGTGACCACCAAGAAACCAGAAGACCTTCAAGAATTCCTTCTTCTAGATATGATGTGTCTCGGTCTGTTCGTAACCCAGCTCCTGATGCTTCTATAAGTGCTAATCATGCCCCAGAAATAAGCGGGCTCATGCCACTTCTAGTTACCGGTCGATGAATATTGAGGATTTTAAGAGAAGACATGCTCTTGAGGGATTTAAAGTCTCATTCTATGACAAAAATAATGATGTACTAACTTTAGGAGCAATTCAAAACTTTAACTATTCTTCCCATAATTTATTAATTTCAGCTGGTGCTTTAGAGGCCGGACTTCGTCTCCCCCTATATGAAGAAGAAAATACTTTCCAATTCGAAGTTCTTGCATCTCGCGGTGATTCTCCTCATGGTCAAGCTCGATCCATTACACAATATAATGGAAATTGGTGGTGTATCCTTGATGAGTGTAGCCTCCGAAGTGAAGGGCAAACTAATCTTACTTGTTACGTTCCAAATTTTGTAGAACGTGACAATTATACAGTTGAAAATTTTCATTCTACATACGGAGATGGTATCAGTATCAGGAATTTTGTGAAGTGGAGCGTTAGCCCTGTTCGTAAGTGTCTTACGGGATTTCTCTTATTATATGAAGTTGACGATCCAAAAATCAAGTTTATTCTATTTACCAAAATTTATTTTTCCACAAAAGAAAGAATTCTTCAAGATCATGACTATAACTGGTATCGTACTCCAATTATAATTGAAGGTCCTTGGGTTTTTGGTAACATCTCCAAAGATGAAATTCAAAGGGTTCATAAACGTTTCCCAAGCTATTGTCCTTGGCGGTTAAATTTTGATGACTACAAGTTTGAATATAAGGTTCGTACTCTTCTTTCTTTTAGTATTGTCCCGAACTACCCTTGAATTTTTTCTTACGGGACAAATATTTGTGCTTCAGGTTGAACCCGATCCCGAACTTCAAACTGAAGTTCCTTCTCCTCACCCAAGCCTCGGTATTCAGATCGTTGAAGGTAGAAAAAGAGTTGAGGAAAAAGTTATTGAAGGTAAGGGGAAACGAAAATTGGTTCTCCCTGGGAAGAAGAAAAAGAAACCAAAAATACCGTTATACCCTTCTGAAGTAGAAGAAGAAGAATTAGAGATTTCTTTGTTGAAGGAAATAGCAGTTCCACTCTTATCTTAGCTGCGGGACAGAACGTTGAAGGTTCGGTCCAAGCAGAAGTTTCGGGACAGCGCGTCATCATTGATGTTGTTCCTGTTAGCGTGGGGGAGCCAATTATTTCTTCGGACCAGCCTTCAATAGCTCAATCTATTTCCGAAGCTGTTCCTACTACTGCTGCTCCTACCGGCTTCTATGATTCCTTTTCTCCCCTTCCTTATAACTTCGACATATAGCCAATCGCTTCAAATAGTGGTACAATGACAGTTTTTACTGGATTACCTCAAGAAGAAGCAGATGATATTGCTGTTGAAGAGGAAAATATTGAAGAAGTGAATGATGCTGTTATTGTTGAAGAAAATATTGAAAAAGAAAATGTTGTTGTTGATGTTATTGTAGAAGAAAAGACAAATGAAGTTACTGAAGAAGCGGATGTTGAAAACATAGCTCCTAGTACTTCAGTTACAGATGTCCCTAATGTACCGAACCTCCTTGTAGATAAAAATGCTTCTGGAGTCATTCATGAATCAAATGCACCCATCGGGACAATGGTTCATTCTTCCACTAATGCTGATAGGGCCGATGTTGACATGCCTGACGCTGAACCTTCTGCTCAAAGGTCATTCTCTGAAGTAGATCTAAATATGGGAATGAATGAAGGAATCAACCTTGCTGGTGATGAGGAAAAAACTTTCAAGTGGTTTCTTTCTAAAGGACTTCTGAATACTTCCGCATGTCCCAAATCATTGAAATATGATAGTTCTTCGATGTCTAGGTTGCGGAATTCACTTGGTGTTGTTCCACTGGAGGATGCTCGGGACGCCTGGTTCAAAAGCGAATGTTACGATCAATCGTTCCCACTAAATCATCATTCTTCTTTAAATGAAGTCCTGGCTATTGCAGAGGGTCCATCATATTCTTTCCCGCAGCAAGCTCTTGCTCAGCTTAAATATGGCACTGATTGCCTAGTATAAGTTTTATAAAGCTCGGACCACAATGATGAAGCTATTGTTCAAGAACGAAGCAGAGAGGGTGAAGCGTGGAAATGATGATTTGCAGCAAGAAAATGAAAATCTCAAGCAGCAAAACAACTATCTTCAACAGCAACAACAACAACAAGAACAGCAACAACTTCAAAATTTTGAGGATCAAAATCAAAGGCTTCAAAGTCAGAATCAAGGTTCGTTCCTTGCCCCTTAGTTCGTACCTCTACAGGTTCTTACCATTTTTTTTTTTCTTAAGATTTGAATTTCATTTATGAGATCAATGGGAGACTTGGAATCCCTATTTAGGTTCGAGCGTAGGATGATTCAGTTGAACAATCATGCAAAAGAAGTAAATATGGAAATGGAATTGGTTAAAGGGAAATTAGCACAGTTGTCCGATAGTATTGAGTTGAATACTTGAAGACACAATAGAGCTGAATCGAAATATCAGGAAGCTCTGAAATCTTTAACTCTTAAAGAAACAGAGTTTAAGTCTATAGCTAGAGGTATATGCCTGAGTTATATGCTTGTTTTGGTTAGAATATTATATGGTTTATCTGATACTTATTCTGGTTTTCAGGGTTAGAAAAGAAGGTCAATGAAGCTAATGCACGAGCAACAATAGCAGAGGCTGAACTCAATGTTGCGAATAGCACAATAACAAATATTACTGAAGAGTTGAAGACTTCGGAAAAGAACGTAGCTCTTAGCAATACTAAAGCTTCGGGATTTGCAAACTCGTTTGAATGCTGAGACTTTTAAGCTCGAAGCTCGTGAACAGGAAATTGTAAAAGAACAATCAAAATCTGAGGAACTATTAAAGGAATTAAATGCTGAAAAAGATCAAAGATCCTGCTTGGGTAAACAAGTAGAAAAATATCAGCAAAAAATTAAAGATCTTCAATCAGAAATTGATTACGGGCGTGCTTATACAAGTTGGGTGAGACAAGATGCCAAGGAAAATATTGCAATGTCATTTAATGCTGTCTTAGATCGTGCTCAAGCCGATCCTTCTGTATTGAATGGTCGCGCTCCTGTCCCGAAGGTTCCTTCTCAACCGTCCCGACGCACCAATTCCGAAGCCTAGTTGTACTTGTTCTTTGTTCTAATGTTCATAACTGCATTTTTTGATATTCTTTTCTTATGTCCCGATCCTTTTGTATCTTGAGTTTTGACATACTTTAGTTGGAAACTTCATTTTGTGACTTTCTTCTATTGTGCTTGGATATGCTTTTAATATTGTTCCTGCATAGGAGATGGCATTTACGAAATCTTTAGGTTAATCATATTGTTCATGAGTACAATGGATCGAAGTGTATATACCTCAAAACATGTAATTCGAGATCCCACACATACGAAACAAACCCGGACCAGGGGTAAGATACAGGGTTGGTCCCGAACATACTCTGAAAATGATAACCATAAATTAGGTATTCCTTCTTTATTAGAATCTCATAATTATTAAAATTCTATAAGGACACTTACCTTTTTGTTTATATTACGATTGTATCGTTAATCGTAAGCGCTTTCCAGAATATGATGTTCCTAAAGTAATTGAATCATAATTGTGTCGTCAATCGTAGCGTTTTCCAGAATAAGGTGTTCCTGGAATTGAATTTTGATTATGTCGTCAATCGTAGCGTTTTCCAGAATGAGGTGTTCCTGGAGTAATTGAATTTTGATTATGTCGCCAATCGTAGCGTTTTCCAGAATAAGGTGTTCCTGGATTTGAATTTTTATTATGTCGTCAATCGTAGCGTTTTCCAGAATGAGGTGTTCCTGGAATTGACTGTTATTTTAAGTATAACTTCATAAAAAAAATCTTATCATCAGATAAAGTATTGAATAAAAATTTGTATACCTGTATTGGCCACCATAGATGTACTGTTAATCATGGATAATAAAGTTTTAAGTATTGTGCGTTCCATGGATGTTGTAAGATTTCTACTTTCATATTCCGAAGATAGTATGATCCTTGTCCCGCTGATGCTTGTATTATGTACGGACCATCCCAAGTTGGTGCGAACTTCCCTGCACTTTTGTCCCGATGGTATTCCGTGATTTGTCGTAAATCATATTGTCCTTGGACAAAGTTTCGTGACTTGAACGTTTTATGGTAATCCCGTGCCAACCTTCTTTGATAATTTTCCATTTTCTGGAGTGCCACCTCTCTTTTTTCTTCTAAATCATCTAAATTTTGTAACATTAAATCTGAATTTAGATTTTTCTCCCATGCTTTTGTTCTAGTTGTAGGTAGAATGACTTCTGTTGGTATAACTGCTTCTGTCCCGTAGGTAAGAAGGAATGGTGAATCTCCAGTGGATTCTTTTCTTGTGGTACGATACGCCCATAATGTGTTATGCAATTGTTGACACCATCGTTTGTAATGTCCATCCAATGTTTTCTTCAAATTTGTTGCGATTGTTTTATTTGTGGATTCAGCTTGTCCATTACTCTGGGGATAGAATGGTGTGGATTTGTGTTTCTGAATGTTAAATGCTTCAAATAGCATATCAATGTTCTTTCCTTGAAATTGGTTTCCATTATCAGAAACTATGGCTGCTAGAATCCCAAATCTGCAGATGATATCTTCAAATAAAAATGTGAACACATCGATGTCTCTGATTCGAGCTAATGCTTTAGCTTCTACCCACTTGGTAAAATAATCGGTAGCCACAATTAAATATTTTCTCTTTTTGGTCCCTTCAACTAACGGACCAACAATATCTACCCCCCATTTCGCAAATGGCCATGGACTGAGTATAGAATTAAGCTCTGTGGCAGGTGCTTTGATTTTCTTTGCGAATCGTTGACATTCTTCACACCCTCGTACCATGTTTTTTGAGTCCTTAAGCATGGATATCCAATAATAACCTTGGGTTTTAGCTTTTAATGCGAGTGAACGTCTTCCACCATGGTTCCCCGCATCTCCATAATGTATTTCTTTGAATATCCGTAATCCTTCCTTTTGTGATAAGCATCGGAATAATGGCCCGAGGAATGATTTACGATACAAAATACCATCCCGGAGCTGGTAATTATCTGATTGAGTTGATTTTTTCTCGCTTCTTTAGAATTTGAAGGCAATATTTTATCTTGTAGATATTGATGAATCGGAATCCTCCAATCTGGTTCATTTGGTTGATCATCTACTTTTTTGAGGCATAAGTGCGGCATTTTGTATTGCGGGATCATGATTTCTTCTATCACATCTTCTTCTATGTTATTAAGTGCTTTTATCTGTATAGATGGTTCATATATTCTTCCGACTTTTATAGCTGTGATATTAGGATCGTTTACCATGGAGGAAATGAATGCCAGTGTATCAGCATGTCGATTTTTGTCTCGGGACAGATGCCGAAAAATAATGTTTGGGATTTGATTTGCTAAGGTTTGAACAAGGTTTTTATATTGTACTAAATCTTCATCAAGTGTTTGATATTTTAACTCGACTTGTCGAATTACCAATTGTGAATCACTTGTGAGTCGAACATTGCTAATTCCTAGCTCGATGATGAGTTTTAGAGCATGAACCACAACTTCATATTCTACTATGTTATTTGTATGTTCTTCAAACTCAAGACGAAATGAATGTGTCATTCGTCCTCCCATTGGTGCAGTAATCACAATGCCAATTCCCGCCCCTTCCTTATTTCGGGACCCATCAACAAAGACTTCCCACCTTTGAGAATTTGTTGAGTTCAGAATATCTTGTGGGTCCTCTTCCTCGCATCCTGGTAATCCTTTAACATAGATATACAAATAAAAAATGAATTATTAAAGTGATGAAAAATTTAGTGAAAAAGTTGTAAATAAGTTAATTTCTTTTTTGCACCTATCGGACCTTGAATTTCATATTCTTCTTCAATCGGGAAATCCGCAAGGAAGTCAGCTAAAACTTGAGATTTTTGTGCGGTTTGCAACTCATAAATGATGTTGAATTTTTCTAGATGGGCGTTCCATTTTGCGATGCTCCCTACTTTTCTTGTATTCTTAAATACTGATTGTAACGGTGCCTTGCTCGGGACACGAACATAATGTGTGAGAAAATAGGTACGTAACTTCTGAGTGGCAAAGACCAATGATAAAATGAGTTGTTCGATTTTAGTGTAATTTCTTTCTGTTGAATTAAGGGTTTGCTGATGTAATATATTGGTTTTTCTATTTTCTCATTAGTACGTACCATCACTGCAATGATTGCATCTTCCGTTGCCGCTATGTACAAAGTTAATATTTCTTCAGGTTCCGGTTTCTGTAATGCTGGTAATGTAGCCAGATGCATTTTTATGTTTTGGAATGCTTGTTCACATCGATCGTTCCAATCAAATTTATTTTTCTTCTTCAGTATATCAAAAAAGGGTTTGCACCGTTCTGATGATCTAGCAATAAATCTGCTTAAAGCGGCTAAACATCCATTTAATTTCTGTACACTTTTAATGCTGTTGGGTGATGGCATATCTGTTGCTGCTTGAATCTTTGCTGGATCAACTTCAATTCCATTTTGTGTAACCAAATAACCCAAAAAATGTCCCGAAGTAACACCAAAAATACACTTCTCCGGATTAACTTTCATCTTGTATTTTCGTAATGCACCAAAAATTTCAGTGAGGTCTTATAAATAATTGATAGATAATTTATTTTTTACCAATATATCATCCACATAAACTTCTAGAATTTGCCCGATCCAAGGTTTGAATATTGCATCAACCAGTCGTTGATATGTTGCTCCCGCGTTTCGTAATCCAAATGGCATCCTGGTATAGCAATACAACCCCCGTGGAGTGAAGAATGCCGTATGTTCTTGATCAGCTTCTGCAAGTGCAATCTGGTTATATCCCGATTGACCATCCATAAAAGATAATGCCTCATGGCCTTCTACAGCATCTACCAACTGATCAATGTTGGGAAGTGGATAACTATCTTTCGGACATGCCTTATTTAAATTGGTGAAGTCTATACATATTCTTACTCCACCGTTCTTTTTTGGAACGATCACCATATTAGAAATCCATGTTGGATATCGTACTTCACGAATGAATCATGTATTTAAAAGCTTTGCTAACTCTTTTTCAACTGGATCGTGATACTCCGGTGCAACCTTACGTATCCGTTGTCGAAATGGTATAGCATCGGGACGTATTTGTAATTCATGTTGACAATATTTGGATCTATCCCAGGCATGTCTTCCATGTTCCATGCAAATATATCTACAAAATCACGAAGTAGCTTGATCAAACTTTGCTCCATGTCTTCTTTCATCAATGTTCCAATTCGCACTTGTTTAGGCAATTCTGAAGTTCCAATATTTATAATTTTAGTTTCTTCTACAGAAGTGAAAATTGGTTTAGGATTCCCGATCGAAGTTGGAGTTCCCTTTAATTGCTATGAGGATCCTTCGAACTGCCGATTTGTTGAATTTTCTTGATTCTTACTGCTTTCTCCTAATTCATTTGTTGCTTTTTGTTCGATGTTTCTTTTCAAGTATTGATTTATCTCCTCTTCCTTTGCTTTGATTTTACGGTCTTTCTTCCTTTCCTGCTGTTGTTGTTCCCGTTCTTCATTCATTCTTACTTCTGCCATTATACAAAATTTTGCATCATCTTGATCTCCCTTGATCTCCATTTCTCCTTGCGGTGTTGGAAACCGCAAATATTGATGATAAGTTGAAATTACACCTTTCAGCTGGTGTACCCATCGTCTCCCGATTATTGCATTGTACGGGGATGGAGCATCTACTACGTTGAATCTTGTCAAGATGTTAATTGGTCCAGCAGATACTTGTAAATCAATATCTCCTTCGAGTCTTGAAGCCATTCCATTGAACCCATAAATAACATATCGGGACGGGATTAACTGTTCTTTTTTGAGTCCCATTTTGCAAAATGTGTCATGAAACAACACATTTAAAGAACTGCCCCCATCCAAAAGAATTTTTCTAACGTTCCATCCTGACATTAGCAATGTAAGAACCAAAGGATCATTATGCATCTCAATTTCTTGATTTACTTCCTGTGCCGAGAAAGTTAAAGGGGATGCCATCCAGTCTTCCCAAGCTTCCGTTATTCTTCCTGATACTTTAAAAATTTCATGGTCCCGAATCCTCTTGCATAACTTTTTATTGATTGCAGCGTTCATATCTGTATCTCTTTCTTCTGAAAAAGATATCATATTAATGGTTTGTTCTTTATACGGGATATGCACTGCCTTGCCTTTGTCTGGTCTTGCTATTGGTTCGGGCCTTTGAATGAATTCTTTCAACTCTCCTGCATCAATCATTCTTTGTACCTGTATAATAAAATTCCTGCAATTATCTGTTGTGTGCCCTTTATAACTGTGGTACTCACAATAATCTTTTGAATGTTGTTTGAACTTAGGATGATTGCCTCTTGATGGTGGCCACTGAAAATCTGATTTGTTTTTTATGATTTCGAATGATTCAGAATATGATCTATTGAGTTTTGTGAACACTCTTCTTGAAATCGCTGAACAAAATTTTTGTTATCCCCTTGCCATGGGCGTTTTGATTCTCTTGGTTCAGATTTATGAGGGAATTTCTTTTTTTGTTCTGGTGATACTTCAATTGAATTTGTCCTTTTTATTTTTCTTTGATTTCGCGAATTACTTCTCGGACCTTGTTCTTGCACATCTTGCAATCTTGCACATGTTTCTATTATTTCCCTGAGTTGTCCCTCAGTTTTGGGATTGTTACGATGAATTTCAATAAAAGGTGACATCTCCGATCAGCGATTCCCCACTTATAATGATTGATCGCTGTACTTGAATCTACATCTCCAATTGCTTGGCAAATTGTATTCCATCGGGCCGTATATGACCGAATCGTCTCTTCTAGCCATGATATAAGGGAATATAGTCTGTCCACTCCCGAATCAACGGGATTGTTGTACATGTATGCCTCGAGAAATTTCCTCACTAATTGTGAGTAACATTGAATAGAATTTTCTGGCAATCTGTCATACCATAACAATGCTGAACCTTTCAAACTTGATGGGAAGCATCGGCACATTATTGCTTCGTGTCCGTCCCATCGTGACATCACTCGATTATAATATTTTAAGTGTGAGGTCGGGTCCTTCGTACCATCATAACATTCAAATACAGGGATACTGTATTCTCTTGGCAATAGAACACATGTCAACTGTTGAGCCAGCGGAGTTCGTTTGGCTTCCTTCAGCACCTCTTCAATTCTTCATCCTTCTTTTATTTTTTAACCCTTTTATTTCTTCTTTCATTTGCTCCATAGCTTCAATACATTTTTGCCATTGTGCACGTTGAATTTCTTGATTTTCCCGTTGCCTCCTAGCCTGGGATGATGATCATGCTAATACCATTCTCTGATCTTGATTTTCCCTTTCATTTCTGGGTGCACGCCTTCCAGAAATTACTTCTTGACTTCGTGACCCTGTTGCTGCTAGTTTCTCCTCACGCTGAGTCGCATTTTCAAAGCTTGATTTTCTTTGGTTAATAATGCAATTTGATCATTACTGGCTCTTTGTTCTCTTCTTATTTCATTCATTTCTTCCAACAGATTTTGAAGATGATTTACTTCATTTCGTGAATTCTCATGATGTGACGATTTATTTTGAATAATGGTATTTGGTGTTAATTCCTGATTAGGTGTATGATTTCCTAAATCACTTTGTTGTTGTTCTGGTTCACTCTCTTCTTCCCTTTGTCTGTCGTTACTGTCTTGATTTCCGGAGCCTGCTTCTTGAGACATATTTCTTCTGGATTCTTTGTTTCTTGATTGTTTCTTTTCTCCCTTGAATTCTAATGATCTTTAAAAAATTAGTCATATAATTTCTTAACAGATTATTTAATAAAGAAAGAGTCAGACACTAATTTATTGATCTTCTAAAAATCTATTTATACTTTTAGTAAAATAATTTGTATCATCTACCATGAATCTTTTAAAATTCATATAAAAGGAAATCAAACATTTAAACAGATCCATTCAAACTTAAAACTTTTTCTTTTCAATGACATACAATTTCCCTTTTGCATATCACATATAGGTTATTATGTAATAGAAATCACTTGTTGGCAAAGATTAAATTAAACCAAAATGTTGCGCAGAACTATCAAATTCTTTATACTAAATTTCTTTACTTTTTGAAATACATATATAACAGAAAAATCCATTTTTCTTAAACAGGTAGGATAAATCCTTTGACACAGTCCCTGTTTCTAGCGCCAAATTGTTTATGCCAAAATTTCCATTGACATGAACAACCAATGATTTGATAAAATACAGTAAATAGAAAGATTTTAACTAACATTTTGATACATAGAATCCTCTTTGAAATCAATTAATTAGAAAGGTTTCAATTAACCATTTATTTACAAATCAAACATTTGATCAAATTACAGTATCGAATTCATAATCTTTGTAAGTATAGAAGATGAATCATGAAATTGAAGCCTTTAAATAGTATCTTACTTAATGAATACATACCTAATGATCTTTTCTTTCTTCTCTGATTACTCTTCCTTAGCCTATTCTTCTTTCAATTGACCGACCCCCTCTCTGTTGAATGATCTCTTCTATTTATAGATTATCTAATGGGTCCCTCTTGTCCTGATACCTTCTTTCGTTCTCCTTATTATCTTTAGATCGGGATGATTGTATGGTTGACAGGTCATGCTCTTCACTTTTTTGGTCTGTTACCTTGTATGATTAACAAGTACTCTTCGTTCTTTGAGAATCATCTTTGTCCCGATCATAGGTGTCAATCATGTGGTTAAAGTAAATAAAAGTAATTATTGCCTTTACTTTCCTGTTCCATGTTCATTTATTACTCTTACTTTCCCGTTCAATAAGCATTTAATGCTATCTGTTTCGATCAATGTGATACTATTTTTCCGATCTTAGGTGTCAATCATGCAGGGATTTATTCAGTCTTTTACATCTGTCATTTACTCGATCCTTT
Source organism: Papaver californicum (assembly GCA_023531435.1). Classification (NCBI taxonomy): domain Eukaryota; kingdom Viridiplantae; phylum Streptophyta; class Magnoliopsida; order Ranunculales; family Papaveraceae; genus Papaver; species Papaver californicum. Next base: position 2,816,297 of record JAJJMC010006198.1, on the reverse strand, counting down.
CATACGGATTTGATTGTGTGCTTCTCGTTCTTCTTAGAACCACTGCTTCTTTCCTTAATCATCTTACACGTGTCGTCCTCCTTTTATTTCCTAACATTCCTAATTGAAATCAATTTCATTCATGTCTTTTGGTGAACCTGTTATCCAACATAAATTGATTATTTCTTTTCTTTTTCTTTACTTTCGGGGTTCAATTTTCTTCATATTTTTCAAAAAGGGGTAGGGGTTGGTTGATTAATTATATGTCCATATGTTTCTGAAAGATAAATTCTAGATTATCATATTTACTCCTCTAGATTTCTCAGTATATTTATCTTTAAATCAAAACCTTTGATCAATGTATATTCAAATTGATGGAATCTAAAAGGGTGGATCAGTATAAAAACAAAGTCAAAGAATCATATTTTATAGATATGGTAGGATAGAAACAGCATAATGATGAAGATCCTTTTCTCTAAAACAATGAAATAACAGCTTCACAAACAACTTCAAACGGCTAATGGAAGAGAAGCGAGAAAACAAGACGAAGTTTTAATGGAATTTTGTTCTCAATGAAGAAGAAGAGTTTCATGGCCTTGTAGTTCGCATGTTATCTTCGATGTATTTTTTGAATTAAAAAAATGTAGAGAATACAGGAAATATGAAAACCGTCTAAGATTATTCAGGCCGATTATCTACTTGTTGTTAATTAATCTAGGGTATAATCATATGCGTAACGAAGCATCAAGATTACACGAAATAAGGTTGCCTATCGGCTGCCACGGACGTCGACTAACCGATATTGATCGATCAGTCGGGTACATACGTTCGATTACACGTACGCGACACTGCATAATTACTTGAAGAAGAAATTAGTTGGATTAATCTTAAAAATGAGAAATTACGTCGGGTAGAATGTAAAAAAATCTCAAGAAAACAAGGTAAGTGAAATGCCCTCCTCATTCAAAGTGCTTAAAGGAAACAAGAAAATGTAGGAGAAACAAACCCCATAAATTCCAATTAGGAGAAACGTAGGAGCAAAAAATATAACAAAAGTCAGTTGTTCGAGGAAAAATGATAGACATATTTTTTTGTCTTAATTGGTCTCATATTTAGATTGTTAATTCTCTATTTTTGTACTAATAATGTTCTTTTGCAGGTATTTTTGGAGAATTGGAGATCATGGAAAAATTGGCTTTAAAAAAAGTGTTCAAAGCACTCACCGGAATCGATAAAGGCACCCTAGAAAAAAGTGATAAAGGCACCCCATTCATTGGATAAGGGCACTACCTTCTCAAGTTCAAAATCAAAGTTTATGCGTGAAATTTTTCTTCCCTTAACTGCATGCGTGATTATTTGACGAATTTTAAGGCAAGAAGACTCTTGCCTTATATAAGAGTTGTAATAAGATTGGAAACTTCAAAAAATCAAATCATATCAACTCAATAAATCTGGAAATATGGGATTTTCTTTCCCGTATCCATCAAATTTGTTAAAGACAACTTGAGCCACGAAATCGTCGAGACTTATTTGAAGAAAGAAAATCATGGAGAAATTTGGTTACGTGAGGTAAGGGATTTTCTTCCCATGTTTCATTTGATTCTGCTTCCTTCTTATTCGATATTGTGCGTGAGAACTAAAGAACAACGAGAAGATATAAATAATATCATTGAGAGTTTGTTAAAAGGGAAGAAAAATATTTGATGATCCGTCGGGAATGATTTTTGATTTAAAACAAAATATTCTCGAGATTTAGTCATTAAAAGAGAAGATTCGAGGAACTGTTGGGTATCTAATATAAATAGAAGTCAAGACGGGGAGAGGCTGGAATGGAGAGGAGGGAGCTCAGATCGAAAACAAAGTTTTCAGAGTTGTTTTCTGCAACTCAGACCAAATAGAGGAAAAAGACAAACAAACCACAGAAAAAAAAATTGTCATTAAAAATGTTGTTTATTCTTTCATAGTCAAGAGATTTAGTGATGGTGGTTGCTACACTTTCAGCAACAGATCCTGCTTCTATTACACCAGAGAGCAATCCTTCTTAACTTCGCCATAAAGCAGTCCTTTTAAAGCTACATCAAAAGTCTGTTCTTGTTTTAATGCTTTTGAGGTATGTCGTTGAATCAATAGAACAACAAAAAGAAAATTGTAAGTCTCTTTTCCACCACTAATAAAATCAAAATGTTTATTCAATTTTCTTGTGTTCTTTTTACCATGAGTAGCTAGGTAGCTTATCTAGGATTAAGGATGAAGCTATATTATGCATGCTAAAGTATCTTAATTAATTTTCTAAATATATTTCTCCATGGTCCTTTTATTCTTGTTTAAAATTGATGATAATTAACTTCATATGTCCTTAAGCTTGAGTTTCTTCATAAGAATAATTTTTACAAGCAATCCTAGTGAAGAAAATTATCAATTATTTAAAGAATTGTTATTGGTTTTAAAAGATTTATTTTCCGAAACGTAATCACATGTCCTAAATCGTTTCGAGACATTTTTAGAGAACTTATAACACATTTTGATACTTAATCATACATGATATAGTGGAATCCCAACATCCTAGAACTCACCTTATATTTTATTCCAAATCAATTTTATTTATTTATTTTAAAATTAAGCTCCAGAATAATTATGTTAGCACTTTAATTAATTAAAAAAAATTAGGTTTCACGATTTTATAAATCTCCATGGACGAATCCGTAATTGTATACTGTCGAATCGACAGTCGTGCACTTGCGACATTTAGATTAAAATCCCACCAAGAAACATACACTCATGAGGCATAACAAGAAAAATAGTCAATCTTCGAGGCAACTAGTTGATAGGTGCTTAATTTGCATGTTTTTAGTATCATTTTCATTCTTGCTTTAGCTATAATTCCTGCATATTACTTGTTTTTACTTTTGTTTTCTATCTTATGTCTTACATTGGTGAATCATCTGAAATCAATGGAAATGGTGTTAAAAAGAGCTAAGAATAGGAAATGAGTTCATCTGGCATGAACGAGAGATGCTAAAGAATGGAAACACAACTTTGAAACAAGAGTTCCAAGAAGATTTACGGTTGATAAATTACCCCAAAACCCAACCGTAAAAGAAGTTGATTTTGAAGATAAATTCCAGGAAGATTTATGGTTGGGTTGGACCCAACCGTAAAATTAGTAGAAGAGATATGGAGATTTTGCCATTGCTATCTTGTAGATAACTGAAAGACTAAGTCAACCCAAAAAGAATGAGGTCAATTGGACATCGTATGAGGGAGTTATGGTCAAAACGGTGAAATACAAAAAAGTATCCATGAATAATTAAGGTTGAGTTTCTTGGACTCAGAACCAACCGTAAATCTGGGAATTTTGAATGAGATTTTTATATCAGAATTTCGGTTGGGTTTATTGGTTCGAACCCAACCGTAACTAGGGTAGTTTGACACGTGTATAGGCTTCTAAAACATGGAAAACACGGTCCCAGAAGGTTTCAAAATCTAGATTTCGTGGATACTATATAAGGAGACAACCAAGACATTAAGAAAACACTTTTTTAACTGATTTTTGTGAGTAAAGAGCAAAGGATATTATTCTCTTCCACGCATCTAGAGTTTGCTTTGTTTCTCATCTTCTTTAACTCAATTAAATTTTGTGAACTTCATAGCTATGAGTAGCTAAATACATATTATTGTTTAGGGATTAAAGTTGATTTCTCAAACATGGTATTTGATTAATACATTAGTTTTGTCTCAATATTTTTCGTTTGTGATTCATTGTTTATAACTTTTACATGATTTGAACATTTCGTTGGTTGAGTCCCGAATCAACTTAACTTGATTTCATCTTTAAAGCTAAATTAGGATTTTCAATACGAAAAAGTTGACGAATTTTGATTTCGAGTAGTATAAGTGTGGTTGTTGCTTGTAGTGGTACATCCTAACATTCACATATGAACCGTAGCCTTTGTTAAATTGAATTAGTGTGTTTTCCATGTTTAATTACATTGATTAACCTTATTTCACAACACTTAATGCTCATGGGGAATTAAACTTGATTAATGATTTTTACACGTTGAGTTATTTCCTAGGTAGAATTCATACTCGCATCTTTTTAATGTGTTTGTGATGATTTTCGGAAATAAATAGAATATTCTTGCGATCAAGGTATTCTAGGGTTTTTGACAATGAGATATTAAATATCAATTCTAATTATTGGAAAAAATACATGTTTGTGAATGATTCAATCCCTTAACCAATATCTTCATCATCTTGATTACTTTCGACTATTTACTTTACTTTTGTTTTAGCTTTTATTACTTTCATAAATTCTGAAAAGTCCCCCCTTGTTACTTAAGAAATTGAAATTGAATAACAACAATAGTCTCCCATGGAACGAATCCTTCTTACTATTGTACTTAATCCGTATTTTGTTAAAGTGAGAAAATGAATATAATTTTGACGTGTTACGACACAAATCACTAGTCAGTTAAAGCAGTCAAATCCTTTTTATTTGTTTTTTACAGGAAAATAAATAAATTTTGTTGTTATAGGCCCCGAATGGTGGTCGCCCCTTGAGTTGTTGGCAAATTTACGACCAACATTTCCTTGTTCAAATTGTTCAATTGTTCAAATAAAAGCTAAGGGTTTCTATAGAGCAAAAGAAAAATAAACGGAAATTAAAAAAAGTAGATTCATAGTCCTGATAGTGAATGATTAGTACATATTTGCCATTATTCGAGAAATAAATAAGAGATAAGAAATGAAGAAAACTCCCTTAATAGAGTATGAGGTAGCATGGCATGGGGTTTTATTATGTTGACAAAGATGTTAAAATTTTCATTAATTTTGAGTTGGTTTTCAGGGGTTAGTTATGAATTTTACTTGGCAAATTTAGGTAGCGTTGTTAATGCATGACAAAATAAGCAATATGGGTCATCCCATGTAATAAATCTTACCTACTTGGCGGCTAAGGGGTTATTATCCCAGGGCGACTTACCTTGATTCTCATTTTTTTCTTTTTTCTCCTTCGTAGAGGCCAGAATGCAATTTTCTTAATGGATATGTTAAAGCAACTAAGCAACCACTAAGGTGTATATTTTTGTCTCTGTCCCTTTAAAAGATAGGGAGATGCAACGGTCACTGCAGAAAAACCAACTAAAATTGTGTTGCATTTGTTTGGAAAGTTCAAAAGGAAATTTCTCTATCAGATACTGAGTATTCTGCCTCAATTAAATCCTTGGGATTTTATTTTATTTTTTCAAAGGCACTTTGTAATAAATTTATACGATAAAAATTGTGTTTGATTAACTTTTTTCATATTTCTTTTGAAAAAAAGTATTTCCATTTTGAACCAAATTTTAAAATTTAAACCCGTGAAATTAGAAATTATGGACACTTTAGTTAGTTGATTCTCTGTTTTAACCTTGTTATTATTTGGAATGATAAAAATTATCTTTGAGATATTTGTAAATGTAATACTATGTTCATTATTAAAAAAAATTGTATAAAATTGTGTTGCATTTGTGAAAGCTCAAAGGGAAAATTTCTTTATCATATACTGGGTATTTAGGCCCAATTAAAACTACATGTAGGATTACTTTTATTTTTCTCAAAAGCACTTTGTAATATATCTATACGACAAAAATTGCATTTTTGGTTAAAAAAAATTTCGACTTGCTTTTGGAGAAAAGCCTTTCCATTATGCCAAGTCCTATGCACTAACAATCAGGATAGAGTATTTATCGAGCAATAGAGAATTTATCGTGCGATCAAATCTTTGTTGCTATTGATATAAACTATGTTGATAAGTTTTAATCTCAGTCGTTTATCAATTTTACATCCAAAGATATATGTATAATTTCTTATTTCGATCATGACCTTTTATTGTTGTAAATCCAACTACTATTTCTGATTAAATGTAATTTCTATTTAGCCACATACATTTTTGATGTACAAGCTTAATATTCACACGCTTAGATTCATTAAACATTAGAAAAGGTAAAATTTATAAATTTACTTTATATTCTATTTATAAAGGTAAGTTATAGTAGTAAAACAAACTCGCTTTTGATTTCATCGGATTGTGCTATTTGTTTTTAATCAACACATAGTTTTACTTATGAGTTTGAAATATATTAAGACTAGGATATTCACTAAAATGTATTCAATCAAATCCATAATCTCTGTTACATTCAATTAAATTTACATTTAATCTGCTGATTAATTTCTTTAACCACCAGCCCTAGTTAGGACCGTATTCGCCTTGTTTTAACAGGACTGAGGCAGAAGGTTGAGTTTCATCACAATAACCTGTAAAGGACCCCGAGGGAGGGATGGAGCAACGAGTCGATAGACGTTAAAGGATCCTCTTGGAGTCAGGGTATAAAGGGGAACAACATTCAAAAAGAATGGACCATCCCCGGAAGTTTCTAAAACCATTGCATCGTCAGTGGCACCATGTATCATATAAATTTGTTGCACGAACTCTAATGTACCACTACTATGATTAGATGATTCTGAAGGAATATCAAAACTCATTATATGCTTCAAAAACAAAAAAAAAACTCATTGTATTTATCATTTGGGTCATCCGTTGCACATAATACCAAAAATTCGTGAAAATACTATAACAAGAAGCCTGATTTAGGGGCTCCCACATTCGTAGAGGGGCTCCAATGTGAGGCAGAGTGACCTAAAAATACGTTAAGGGGTGTCCTAGGGGCTATGTCAAATGTCCATATTACCCTTCAATCAATTAAAACCTAAACAAAACAAAACCTTACAAAATTTCATTTCAATTCAAAACCTTTCCCTCTCCCTCCATAACTCCTCCTTTTCCATTTTAACCGAATTTCTCCATCGAATCAAAATTTCGTCGTCGATTAAAATCTAAATTTTGTGATGAAGAATCCTACTAAAGGTGTAGAAGGTAGTAGTGATGAGAATCCGGATAAAACTAAACAAACTAATGAAGAACTTGGGTTACAAAAAAATTTAATGTTGGGTTCGATTGAGAAACCCAACCGTAACTGGTTTGTTCTTCATTTTACGGTTGGGTTATTAAACAAACCCAACCGTAAATTTAAAGGTAGGAGATGAAGATGACATTTTACGGTTGGGTTCGATTTTGAACCCAACCATAACTAATCTTCAAACCCAACCATAAAATTAGATGAATAGATTTGAAGATTTTTTCATTTTATCTTGTAGATAATTGAAAGACGAATCCAAAAAAATGAGGTCAATCGGACATCGTATGAGGGAGTTATGATCAAAACGGTGAAATACAAAAAAAAAAATCCAGGAAGAATTACGGTTGGATTTGACCCAATAAACCCAACCGTAAATCTGGGGATTTTGGGATTCATTTTTATTTCAGATTTACGGTTGGGTTTATTGGGTCGAACCCAACCGTAATTCTTCCTGGATTTTTTTTGTATTTCACCGTTTTGATCATCACTCCCTCATACGATGTCCGATTGACTTCATTTTTTTGGGTTGGATTCGTCTTTCAATTCTCTATAAGATAGAAATGAAAAAAATCTTCAAATCTATTCATCTAATTTTACGGTTGGGTTTGAAGATTAGTTACGGTTGGGTCTGATGCTAAAACCCAACCGTAAAATGTTTACGAGTGATTGTTAGTTACGGTTAAATGGGTGATAGGATGAAACCTAGCCGTAATTGTTTGTTACGGTTGAGTCCGATGCGAAAACCCAACCGTAAAACTGTTAAAATTTGTAGTTCATCCCTGAACAAGCTATTACGGTTGGGTTAGGAAGAACACTCAACCGTAAATGGTGTTTACGGTTGGGTTCGACATGAAAACCCAACCGTAAAATTCTCTGAATAAAAAAAAAACTCATATTTTATAACGTAATTTCATCAAATTAGAGCCATTAAAAGACAAAGAGTTTAAGTTAGAGGTATACCTCACTCTCTGGTTGATTAAATCAAAATCTAGGGTTTTTAAAAAAACTCTACAAAATTATCTTATATTTCTTCTAATTTTTCTTCTCACCAAACCAATAAGAAAAAGAAAATTGATTTGATTTCATTAAGTATAAAATTATTTCAGATTAATTATGTTTAGCCTAATATATTAGTTAATTAATTTTATTAATATTAACTAATCAGGGGTAGTTTAGCTATTATAAAAATATTATGGATAAGGAGTTTTTAAATTTACTTCAAATATCTTTATTTTATCTTATATGAAAAACCCCTCTACAAATATGGGAGCCCCTAAATCAGGTTTCTTTAACAACGACGAATGAATCAAATATCGATGAAAAAAGTGCACGATTATTCAGAGTACCTGAAGGAACAACTATTAATTCTGCTCGATGCAGTGAGCCAAGTTAAGGCACATATAGTTAAGTCTAATAACATATAAAAATTTCAAATAAATGAAATATTGTACGGCTGAGATCACTTTCGATCATTATAAATTATTTCGAGAAATAGTCAAATTACCACTGCTGAAAGCACATGACAAATGTTGCCCTTCTGTTCAACAGAGATTAGGGTCTCCAAGTGTGAGTGACATTTTATATCCAAACTGTTGAATTTTGCAACTCTATGAAGGAAATTCCCAACCCTACCCACATACCAAACATTCACCCCTGGCCTCCTTTAAAAAAGAGGTGATTCCCCTGGTGGCTGAATATAGGAAGCCGGATACAAGAAGGAAAAGCACGCACTAATCAGTGAAATACTGAATGAGTGCCCATTTAGAGTTTAGTAGTATAACAGAGCAATTTGATAATTGGATTTCAACCAGCATTTTCCAAGTATTAAAACAGTAAATAAATTAAGCCTAGTGATTTCGTTTATTACTCTTGAATTACAAGCATATAGGTTTATCCTGACATAAGCCCTCATGGCTGCATGCATATAAAAATAAATATCCAGAAATTATAATTCTACCAATCTGTGCTCAGATTATCCACAGTTAGTGACAATTGAAAACCCTACACTAAGGCATGGGGGGGACTGCATGTTCCCTTAAGGGTTAGTCAGGTGCTCAAACAGCCCCAGCACCTTCACTTGTCCAAAGCAAAAGAGAAAAGAGAAGAACACGTTATTGTATAAATGGGTCCATATATAGTGGCCACATGAGCTCACCCTTAGGATCATCCATACATCATATTACAACAATTCCTAGTAAGCTTCATCCAAAAGTAATAAAAATCTCCATAAAACATACATGTTTGATTCTCCATTAATTCTTGTTTAAAAGAATCATTTGAACTTTCTAAGATAGATTAGATTTTCTTTTGTTAATCTCATTCATTCTCAACAGGAAGAAAGATAGATTCATCATGTTCACTAAAATCAATACTTACATGATCTTCCTTTTTTGCTTTTAAGAAAATATTGTTGTCTAAGTTAACTTAATGTATATGCAAATGGGTCTTAAAAGAAACTAGCCACCATCATATAAAGAACCACCCATGAAACATTTTATCTTGAATTGGAAAACTCTTTTGAAACCCATTAGAATTTGTAATGTCTTGATTTGGTTTGAATTGTGAGAGTGATTTATTTTTTTTTTGATACAAAATAATTTATCTCACACACAGACTCATCATCTTTCTTTTCTTTCTGCTCCTTTTAAACAATGAAAATGGCAGATTCCCAATCATCCTTTCTTCATTATAGGAAACACCCATCATTATTCCCAACCATTCTTTTCTTTCACCCATAGAAACCTGAGCTTTTAAGCCATTTCTTCTTCTTCTGCTTCCCCTTTTTCATTCAATTTAAATATCTCTTCCCTTTTCTCATCTTTTCTCCTTCCTTCCTTCCCTCCTACTACTACTGCTCATCAAAATCTTTCTTTTCTTTTCATTTCTTTATTTATTCTCTGTCTGTCTGTCTCTTTATTATCTTCTTCTTTCTCTTTATGATATGGATCCTTCATCTACATCTTCTGTTAATGGTTTCTATTCATTTTTAACTAAAGGAATTGATGATCTTGAACGTTATTTTCACTCAAACAATTTCATGTCTATTCAATTCCTACAAAGGGTTCTTTCTCTTCTTCGTTCTTTTCATTCTCAATTGACTCTGTTAGTTCAGAAACTTCATTTACCGGTTGGTGACAAATGGCTTGATGAATATATGGATGAAAGTTCTAGACTTTGGGAAGCTTGTCATGTTATTAAGTCTGGTATTTCAGGTATGGAGAATTACTATTCAACTGGTGCTGATATTGCTTCTTCTCTTGATGCTCACAGAAATCCAACCACTCAACTTCTCCGTCAGGTAATCCAAATCATGGGTTTGTTTGTTTCAATCTCAATTTGATTGGTGGAGGGATAAATCAATGAACTTTTTTTTTTATTGATATCTTTTTGTTTTGTTTTTTCATAAAACAGGCTGTGAGAGCAATTTCTGGTTGTAGAAGACAAGCAGTGGGATTAGAAGAAGAAAACAGAGCATTAATGGAGAATAGAATCCAAGCCCTTTCATTAAGATTTGATGAGAAAGTGTTATTAGAATCAAAACTAAATGGGTTTAGTGGGTTTCGCGGAGTTCTTTATGCAATGAGAAATGTAAGCTCTCTACTTCTAATGATTTTACTCTGTGGGTTGGTCTATTGTTGGCCAGAATCAAGTTTTCGAAGAGGAGGAGGAGGAAGTGGATATGAAGGATTATTATTTGGTTCAAGTTTTATGGCATCAACAGTAAGATTACAACAGAGTGTAGTAACAGAGATGAATAGAAATGATGGTAGACCTGGAATTTTACTTTATGAATTTAGAAAAGCTAAAACTGCTATGGATGATCTAAAAACAGAGCTGGAAAGAAATTCTTGTTTTGAAAGTGATTCAGGAGTTAGAGAAAGAATTGAGAATCTGAAAAGTTGTATTGGGACTTTGAAATCAGGTAGTGAGAATATTATTGGACAACTTGATGATTTCTTTGATGAAATTGTTGAAGGTAGGAAGAAACTTTTGGATATTTGCAGTCATAGATAGAATAAGAGAAAAGAAAACAGAGTCAGAGAAAAACAGAGTTGAATGATCAGAGAAGAAATGAAGAGAGATTATTATTATTATTATGATATAAGCTTGTTGAGATGGAGATGGGTTTTGTTTGATTAGTACTAGTCTCTCTTCTTTCTATCAATCTTAAGAATATTTCTTCTTCTTCTTCTGCTCTGTTTTTTTCTTCTTGTTTCTTCCCTTTCTTATCTTTTGTTTGTTAGTTGCAGCAGTTTCCTATTTTACAATTTGAAGATTTTGAAGACAACTTTTTTTTTTCATCAGAAAAGAAAAAAAAGAAAGAAGAAGAATAATTTAATGTTTGTTAGGTAGAAGAAGAAGAAGAATCTTCAATATTTACTGTCATATTACAAAAAAGCCAGAACAATTGAAGAAGAAGAAAAAGTTTCTTTCACTCGGTAAAAAAAGTAAAGTTACAATTTAAAACCCCCCCAAAAAAAAATCTATCAGAAAAGGAGATGCTTCTTTCGATTCTCAATAGTTTAACAGATGATGAATCCTATGTAAGGAAAAAAATTGAAAGATTTTGTTTTACAAAGTTTGAAATAAAAGAAGAAAAAAATTTAAAGTAAGATTATAGTATAAAAATTAGCTTAAACAGTCTCAGTTTCAATAAATTTCCCTGTTTTCTTAATGAATTGTTTTTTTATCAGTACTACACTAATAAAATCATATTAGATAATCTGAATTTGAAACTCGTCGGCTGACAAATTTACAAATTTCGAACTCCACCTATTTGATTTTCATAATAATAGTTTTGGTTTGTTATCGATAATTATTATTGTTGTTGGTGGTGTAGTGAATGAGTAGTTGTTTGTTTGAAACTAGTGTCTGTAGTCTGTAGAGTAGAGGTATAGAAGAAGTAGTTTTACTGTTGTTGTTGATACTGAATAAACAATCATTCTATGCGTGAAAGAATGATGGAAAAGACTGTGGGGGTTTGTACTGCTCAAACAGATTCCTGGGCATTGTTGTTGTAGTAGTAGCATTAGCCAGCCAGCAGTCATAGAGTGTTGCTTTAAATTCAAAAGTAACTTAACTCCTTCTCTTCTCTTCCCTCTGAAAGCTTTTGTCTGATCTGATTCGGTTCTTCTATTGAAAGCAATAGAGTATTGATGATGAAAAAAGATGACTTAAAAAGAAACTAATACCACCACCATCTCTGACTGACATGTCTCCTCCTCCTCTTCTAAAATCTTTCTTCTTCTTCTTCTTCTTCTTCTTCTTCTTATTCACTTTTCTCTCATTACTTTCTATTCTCACTTTTCCCTTACTCTCTCCTTTTAGAGATGATTTGATTTGGTTCCCCCTTTCTTTCTAACTTGCCTTTTTCTCATCCTCTTTTTTTATTTATTTAAATATCTAATTTCCTTCAGTTGGGGGAGTTTCTAGTGAGTTGGACTATCAAAATTAACTTAGGGTGTCTCTGTCTATCTGCTTGCTTCCAGCAGTCTTCTCATGCTTTCATCCCCCTGGCTGGCCTTCTTCACCAGAAATCAATGCCTACTTCCCTCCCTCCATCCATCCATCCACAATTCGGGGGTGGGATGAATTGAATATTAGTAAGTAATCAAGTTGAACTAACAAAAATAAAAGAGTAATGATATTTCCAAGTGTATCTATACAATGACAGATACAGACATTTCTAACATTTGACAGGAGGTATTGTCGATGATATCAATTCCCATTAACTACCTACCTTGTGCATTGCTTACTAGTAGTACAAAGAGTATTTAGGCATGGTATGAATATCCCAAACTTAACAAAGTCAAGACTCAATTGACTTAACACAGAAATAAACAAACAAATTTCAAGTTTTTTTAAACATTTTTTGTTGTTGTTGGAGTTATACCCATTTAATAATAATTCAAACTAGGCAAAGAAAAGAGGAAACATACACTTGGAGATGGTTTCCAAATGTTGGAACATTTAAGGTTAAAAGTAATGAAAGCTTTCAGGTGGGGAGGGAAGAAAGAAATATATGAAGAAGATATGACTTGTGTGCTGCTCACCTAAAAAATATACTTCATTTGTGGCTTAGTCTTCTTTACATGCGTTACTTGATAGAATACCAAACACAGTAAGAATGATATATAAACACCTTCTTAGCATCTAAACAGGGATGCTTTGCCTATGACTGTGAGTGCCCACAACACTTTCCAGTTTTCACCATCATCATTCTCCAGCAGCATCTTAAAGGGACCCTAACTACTCCTATTCACCAAGACAGAATCATCTCTATTTCATCTGTTCACTATTTAATGTAGTACAATATTTGATATATGTCACTACACACTTTTCTTACCAATTAGTAGGCATCTTTGAGCCTTGCCGTCTCCTACCATCTATTATACCACTACCACTAACAAATATACACACATAAAAAGGAATCCCAATCCCACTATGAACACTTGGTTCCCAACTGAAGCAAAGTTCTATTACAACAAGAGAATATGCTATTCCTTTCCTTTTACATTTTCCTTAAATAGACATACAGCACCAACATAAAATGTAAAGGAGATTTGAATCTGATCAATTATATCCCTTTCCTTCTCTCTATCTCATGCAATGACCCAATTCATCAACCCCCAAAAAATAATTCCTCACCGGAATATACTACGGGAAGTGATAACGGGTCCAGAAAACAATATGAGAATAGAGTCCTGCCTATTAGCTACAACAGTATTACCTGTCCCTTCCATCACAAGTCACAAGTGTATAATTTTAGTATTATGAAATTTAACAGAGAAAACAAATCTTCTATGCTTTTTACAATATCACTTGCTGTAAGAGTCTACCAAAATAGGAAGGACAGCCTGACCCTTTGCCCTAATATCCGTCCAGTTAAAGGGCAGAAGATGTTTTTGACTCTAGATCCAAACTTCTAAGCAATGAAATAACCCCGTGCAATTTATACATAGATCCCAAGGCCAACAATAAAAAAATAGGAGTGTAATTGGGTTGAGTCGCAAAAGCTGTATCAACATTCTTCTTTAGCGAGTTCAGAAGTCAAATGCTGGCATGGCAAACTGAGAAGAGAAAGCCTCGACGCGGTTACGAAGGTCAACAATATCTTTGTTGTTTTGAAGGCCCTTGAGGAAATCCTTCTGCAGCTTCCCATGTTCCCTCTGGACGATGCTTGCAATTTGTGCGGCTCTAAGGAGGAAATCAGCAATTGTCTCAAAATCAGACTCAATACAGCCTCTTGTTGTCATTGCAGGAGTACCTGAAGAATATTAGGAAAATGAAATTATTCGGTGGAATTAAAAATGCTTTGAAAAATGCTAATTATCAACAAAACAAGTTGTTATTTCTCTGAAGAAAAAATTTAACCGTAACAATGAGATGAGGGTAGCAGTTCTCATACCAATTCTTACTCCACCTGGTGAAATAGCTCCATTATCACCAAATATTGCACTTTTATTGAGAGAAATGTGGCACATCTCACAAACCTTCTCAAAGGTCTTACCTGTACAGAAATGAAAAACATAAATTAGATCAGGAAGCAAATCAGCAAACTAAGAACAACTAATTTTAAAATTAAATTTCTGACGATACAAGAAAATCTACTAATTCCAGATTACAAAACCTAGCATGCCAAGATAGCTTATGGACTATCTGTCTTCCATCGAGAAAATAATATTTTATCCATCACTTGTGTGAAATAATTCAGTTGGATCACCTGAGAAAACCAGACCATACTTTACTGTACACACATCATACACATCAAATACTAGGTCTCGACAATCAGATTGAGAAGGTGAATTGAGCCCAAGTGATATAGGAAATTGAGTAAGAGAGTTAGATAGAAATCAGGCACAATCATTGTTCTTCCCTCTCTTTTTTTTTAATAAGCAAACATAAGTACAAAACCCATTGCATCAAACTCGTTTAAAAATAACGAACAAATGATAACAGTAACTTGATGTACAACTAACCAAAAGAACATATCTTACTAATTGACATAAAACATCTAGGACCAACGTATGGACAACTCCTATCAGATAAGATTTTCCCTTGTGGATGAATGTCACGACAAAAACATACAGTATGAAGATGTGCAGCCATCCAGAATGTAATGTAAATAAAAAATTAACATGAAATCAAATGCATTACTTCACAGCTTCAGGGAATGTTCAGTAAGTCTCAAAGGGCTATATCTCTATACTAAAAACAAAGTAAAGAATTTTGAAGTTGCATGCCGCAAAAACAACAGCTATATGACTTTTGAACTCAAAAACAACTAAGGAATTTATGTCAAGTAAAGAATTGTAAGATTAACCACGTATTTATAACTGCAATCAATTGCTAAACATATTTTTAATCTATCCTACAGATAATTGAGTATAATACCTGTTAATCCAAGATTTCTCAGATCCCAAAGAACTAAATGGTTGTCTGTACCTCCAGTAACCAATCTGCATTTTCTTCTTGTCAATGCAAATGCTAAAGCCTGGGCATTTCTTTTCACTTGTTGCATGTAAGCCTTGTACTCAGGTGTCGCGACTTGTTTTAGGGCAATTGCTAGGGCTGCAATGTGGTTATTGTGAGGCCCACCTTGCAATGATGGAAAGACGGCAAAATTTATTCTTTCCTCCAAGTCATACTCCTCATTTTCATCTACCTGATTCATTAGTGTCCCTCTTTTTCTTGGTTTTAGGCCTTTTCTATAAAAGACGATACCTCCTCTGGGACCCCGGAGACCTTTGTGAGTTGTTGAGGTCACAACATCACAATAATCAAAGGGACTTATGCATTCCTGTAGACCATTCAAATTAGACATCCGTGTTAATTTTCCAACAATGGCATCGAGTAATTTGAGCTTAAATCATCACAAAAATAGGCAGTCCAAGTAACATGGTAGAAATATGTCAGCACTCATGCGAATTTTACTTTCACTTTTGCTCGAGTAGAAAAAACCACATTTAAGAAGTCACAAACAAAATCATCAAGTTCAGAAAAAATTGAGCTGAATGAGACTACACAGAAGTGCACAATAGGCAACATTGAGGTATCCTAAAAAATCTAAACCAAAACTTGGAACCTACAGGGACCTGTATTAGCACTACCAGACGAGCTAAACTAGATCATCATATACAGATAGATACCATCTCATCTTAAGCCACCAAAAGTCGAGCTTCATAATTGTGATAACATAGAAACAAAACTCAGTTCAAGTCTGCAGGCCCTGCCCAAATAAACATGCTGTTTGTTAGCATCTAAAATTATACTTTTCAGTCTGACTAATGACAACACTAGGCCTATTCTTGCAAATGAAAGCCACTGCTGCTTTGTGACAGAACATGAAAGACACGAGGTGAAGCTAAACAATTAGCAATAAACTTGCCCATACAAGACACCTAATACAGATGAAAAACAAGAACGAAATTGCAGTACGCAAATATTATTTAACACATTCAACAATCTAACCTTCTAGCTAGAGTATGTGTGTAGCATGCCTAACTGCCTACTTATTTACATGTTCACAGTTGTACATGCTAATGACCCTCTAGGTTTGGTAGGACAATGGATCCATGCATAAATACAAGTCTGTGTCCATGTTAACAAACACTATAGTTGCATAGATATAATTTAAGAAAATATAGCCAAAATAAATAAATACATATAAAGACTTTAAACAAGACCTACCAACAGCTTGCCAACCAAGACACTAAGGTAAAGAAAAACAAGACACGTGCAACCCAAATGTCAGAGATACAAACCTACACTTGCTAAAGCATATGTGTCAAGGGTTTTCTGAGATTAAAAGTAATTAAGCAGATGAAAAAAGAACCAATGCTTATACTATTCTGTTACTTATAGCATGTCCACAATCAATTTAAAAATGATATCAAAAAGGCATATAAACAGTAGATTAAAGCAAAACAATATGAGAAGATTCCAAACCTTAGCAGCGACTAGACCACTAATATGAGCCATATCACACATTAGCACAGCTCCACACTTATCAGCAATCTTCCTAAACCTCGCATAATCCCACTCTCTAGGATATGAACTCCCACCGCAAATAAGTATCTTAGGGCGAAAATCAATTGCCCTATCTTCTAACTTATCATAGTCGATGTAGCCAGTATATGGGTTCACTTTATACGGGAAACTTTCAAAGAAAATTGAGGCACCCGAAACTTTCTTCCCACTAGGTGTACAGTACCCATGGCTCAAATGTCCTCCAGAAGGTGAATCCAAACCCATAATCCTATCTTTAGGCATAAGAAGACCAGTGTAGACAGCAAAATTTGCAGAAGTACAAGAATAAGGTTGAACATTTACACCCCAATGATCAGAATCAAGATGAAAAGCAGTTAAAGCTCTTTGTTGACAAAGTAACTCAATTTGATCAATATACTGATTACCCACATAATATCTCGCACCAGGTGCTCCTTCTGAATACTTATTCGTTAAATGGCTACCTAAGGCTTCCATTACAGCTTTACATACAAAATTCTCGGAAGCAATCAACTCAATACCTTTGATTTGTCTTTGTTTCTCCTTTTCCATAATTTCATGTATATCTGGATCAGCAACAGACAAAGGTTGATTACTCCAAGCCCTAACAGAAGCTCGTCTAGTTTCAAGACTTTGTTCATTTGAAACCCCTCTTTTCGAAGATGATGTCGATGAAGATGAAGAATCTACTTCTCGTTTTCTCTTCAAACACATCTCATGCCCTAGTATTTTAAACTTTTCTCCTTCCTCATCTTTCATTTCATCATTATTACTACTTCCCTTCTCTTTATCTACTGCTGTTGCAACTGATTCATCATCAAGTAATTGTAACGGAATCGATGGAGTTGATGAACTCTGACGTGAAATTGAATTATTGTTATCACCAATTGATGTATGATGTGAAGGTGAATTCTGATGATGAAAACCTAATGATAGAGATGATCTTGCTTGAGATAGATCCATTTTTAATTAAAACCCCCCAAAAATCAAAACCTAACCCTAAAAAAAAAAATAAACCCTAACAACAGCAACAACGAGAACAACAAAAACAGCGACAAGAATTTCTAAAGCAATTACAGTGAAAGTAACGGAAATGAGAAGATTTACTTGATTTGGTTGGTGCTGATGATGATAATTCCATATAGAAATCGGAACCAGATATTTTGGTATTTTCAGAGTCGTGGTTATATGATGTTATTATTATTCGGGTAAGATATAGTGGTGACGTTTGCGGTGGTTTACTAACATCGTGAGCTGTATTACGGAATGAACCTAGACTTGATTTTAGATTATTAATGTATGATGGTGGGTATGTGACACAGGCAACGGGGATAGTGGGTTACCCGGTTACCGAATGTACTTGGGTTAAGAATATCACCTTGATCATCGGAAAGGGACTTCGAAATAACGGCTATGTACATTAGTTGGTATTGAGACAATTTACTTGACCAAGTTCATTTGAGGACAACAGTTTCTAGCATATTTGTTTCTTTCGCATTCCTCGGAAAAGTTCATATTATTTTGGAAAAGTTCATGAATTCACACTATCCTAAAGAGTGTAGTTTGACATTAGTTAACCGATGGTCTTACTATCATATATATGTGTTTAGATTCTGACTTCTAAAGTAAAAAACCAAGGTGAACAAACTTACCATGTATAAAATCCTCCCATATTATCTTTTATAAAGAAAAACTATTTTTATTAAAAATGAGACAAAAACCCCATTTCACTTAATACTAATTAAATTTAGATTTTAATTTTTTTAATATATCCGAGATGCCCTTCCATATATAACCTAGGTATGTTAATTTTCTTCTTCTTCTTCATCTCCCCACCACTATCACCAACAACAAAAATACTTCCTCCGCCTCCATCACCAGCAGCGACACCATCACCAGCAACAACAATACCTCCTCCGCCACAACACCTTCGTATCCTTCACCAACACCTTTCTTATTCTTCTTCTTCTCCCCACCACCATCACCAGCAGCAACAATACTTCTTCCGCCACCATCACCAGTATCGACAATACCTTCTACGCCACAACAACACCTTCGTATCCTTCACCAACAACACCTCCTCCTTTCCCATCGCTTCCTCGTCGTTATTGTTTCTCCTCCACCACTATATATCCAAATCCACCACCAACAACACCTCTTCTTTCTTCTTTTATCCTCTACAAACATACCAACACCTACAGATCGTCATCGCCGAAAATCTTCAACAAAATATAATGATATATCATCATTGTCAAAATTTGGGTTTTTTGTTGGTGAAATGTCAGGAAAACTATGAAACCTTTTGGGGTTTCATAGTTTTTTCATCATTTTGTTTTCATCTGTAATTTTATTTGAATGAAAAAAGAAAAACTATGAAACCCCAAAATGTTTCATCGTTTGTTTTGTTTCATCTGTAGTAAGATGAAACAAAAAACTGTAATTGATATGTATGAAACCTTATTCGGTTTCATTGTTTTTTTATATGCTGAGACATTTTTTCTTCAGAAAAATGTAATTGAAATGGATGAAACCTTATTCGGTTTCATTGTTTTTTTATATGCTGAGACATTTTTTCTTCAGAAAAATGTAATTGAAATGGATGAAACCTTATTCGGTTTCATAGTGTTTTTTTCATCTGTTTTTTTTTTATTTGAATGAAAAAAAAAAACTATGAAACCCCAAAAGGTTTCATCGTTTTTTTTCATCTGAAATTTCATTGAACGAAAAAAAACGATGAAACCAAAACTGAACATAATTGAATCATAAATAAATAAGGGTGAAAACAAATGGAATTGAAACTTTCTATCCTTGAACCTAAGTATGAAAGATTGATTTCGAAACAGATGAAACCTAAACCTAACAGATGATGAAACCATTTTTGATTTTGATCTATGATTTTGTTATTATTTTAGGTTGAAAATGTTACTGATGATAATTAAAAACTATTTCGTCAATATTTTGAAATTGGTTTGATTCTGATTCTAGTTGTAGAGGATGCAGATGAGGATGATGAAGTTATTGATGATGAAGATGAAGACGAGGAT
The DNA here is from genome assembly GCA_023531435.1 of Papaver californicum. Lineage (NCBI taxonomy): Eukaryota > Viridiplantae > Streptophyta > Magnoliopsida > Ranunculales > Papaveraceae > Papaver > Papaver californicum. The sequence continues at coordinate 2,796,310 of JAJJMC010006198.1, read as the reverse complement.
GATGAAGATGAAGACGAGGATGATGAAGATGAAGACGACGATGATCAAGACGAAGCTACTGATGATGATTTCTATCTTTTCATCTTTTTAATGTTTGAGTCGACTAATGTTGGCAATAGATGATGAAGATGAAGACGAGAAAATGGAAGAGTTTTTCGTGGTTAATGGGGTGCGTGGGCGTGTTTTTGTTAATGGATTTGGGTTGTATTATAAGCAAGGGTAATATGTACAGTTGGTTTACAATGGGGTTTTTGTGTCAAATTTGTTTTATTGGGTTTAATGTACTTGGATAGTGACACATTTGGGCCTATAACCCACGACCTGTTTGTGGAAATTAAAATGCTCCGTGTATATTTATTAGAGATTGAGTGTAAAATCAGACTTTAAACGAGCTAGCCACCTAATAATCCAAAATAAATAAATCTGTAAGCATATCTCTGACAATTGAACTATGCATCATACTATTCTTTAACGTGACTTGTTCCTTCCACATCTTCGTTGACTCAATCTCATTTCTGTGCAACACGGCAAAGAGTCAAAGACCATTCATAGTTAATCAAATTTGGTCAGAGTTAATTCTTAATTCTTATTTTTAATTTTATATGAAAGACTATGATTTACCAATCGGGGACATCTTTATCTTATCTCATACCAGAGGCAGTTGAAGTCCCACCAGAATGTGGGATATGATCATTATAAATTTAAAGGAAAATTAGAGAAATGTTCTAAAATGGGGGGTTATTTTGGAGAAATACATCAGACTTTTAAAATTTAGAAAAATACCATGATATGTTAGTATTTTCGTTAAATATACGTATGCGAGTCGTCACGTGCGAAATAAAGACAGAACTACCCCAAAACGTTAAGATGATGTCACGTAGCCAGTTCATCTGACGGCCGCGTGAGATTAAGATGTTCACGTGCCATTCACGTGATTACTAAAAAGGAATGATCTTTTCGCTATATGACTTCCGTAACCTTTCTCCCGGATTGCTACACGCCATCATCTGTCCTTGCATCCAGCAGTTTATTATTAAAGCTACCAGATGCTGCCACGTGTCATTCTCAATTTGAAAGTCGCAATATCATTTTATGTATATTGTTAATAATTGCTTTAAAAAAAATAACACAAAATAACTCTTATAAAATTGTCTTAGGAATTCTACTATTACAAGAGTTCTTAGGAAACATAAGGTTAACATATTGTTTGACTAGAAATAACACCACTGAACCACTAGAATAAAAAGAAAATTAATAAGAACCTTACATATACTTTGAGTTGGGCTTTCTTTGCCTTTTAAGATTTGGTTCAATAACATTGTTTTGGTTCTTAATGTTAACTGTGCCATTGTAAATCTGTTTAAAAGTAGGAGTAGATACAACAACAGACGTGGATGGTGCAGTATCACTTACCTTCCTTTTAGCACCAGCAACAAGTGAAGAAGAAGTGGGTGTTGCAGTGGTTGACGTCTTCTTTTTGGAGGCACTAACAAATATTGATTTGCTTGAAGATGCAGTTGTTGATGCATATCTCTTCCTTGTCTTCTTTGGGGTTGCAATTCTCTCAACAAATGTATCTACATCAACCAAACACTATTTTCTAACACTTTTCTTCTTTGAATTTGATCCAACTGGACCACCTTGGAAAGTTATGTTGTTGTGATCCAAACCACCACATGTACTACATTTTCTAGCTTTTCTTTTCCTATTCTTCTTCATCCAAGATTTCTTCCTTTTTACACAAGGTTTACCTGCGTCTCTTAGTTGTATTGGATTTTTAAGTTTCACACCAAACTACACAGATGAAGAAAGATGTTAGGGTTAGGAAACTTGATACTCTCAGATCTAGAAAAAATAATAAAATACTAAAGAAATCAAAAGTACAAAAAAGATATTATAAAAAAAAGATTCTCAAAACAAACACTAAAGGTCACCTGATTTTTCCACTCATCAATGTCTCCCTATGGAGTAATTGACCAAGAGTAGGTGGTCCTATACATGTCCACAGTGTAGTATTTACTACAATACCTGCACTCATTCGCTACTCATTCATTTCATATGATTCATTGCATACTATAACAAATATGAACTATTTAATAGTAGAAAAATTACTCACAATGTCCAATCAGGATTGAATCTAACCAAAACACAGGTAGCATGCTGACATGGAAACTGCCTCAATTGCCATTGTCTGCAAGTGCAAGTTTGATCAACAATATGAACAACAAACACTTTCTTTAGGACTTTATTAGTAACCTCATATGTTTTCAACTCCTCTGCAGGTTCAACATCAAAGTTCCCTCTAAGATCACTCATTACATGAATGAGATTTTTAGCTTCAGGTACCAGGTCACCAATATTCCATGTTGCATCTAGTTTTCTTCTTGAAATACAAGCCATTAACCAACTGTGTGTACATTGTGGCTAACTTGATCACAGGTTTTTAAGTTTCTTACACATGGCATTAAAGCTTTCTGAAAATTGTTATTTATATGCTCACAAGCAACATCATGTGGGAACCATACCATTGCCCAACATTTTGGGTCCAAATCTATCAAATATTGGTGTGCATCTTCATTTATTTCTAGCATTTCATTTACATTAAATGACTAAAGACAACTTACAAATCAAAAAATTTTACAAGAATCTTGCAAATACTACCTTCCAATGATGCAACTTATATGATTTTGCGGCCTGCCAAAGAAGGTTTGTCAATTTAGGACCCTTGAATGCATTGTTCTGGAAATTCTGGTAGAGATGCCGGCAAAATTAACAATATCAAATATTCTACAAAAATGGCGGTAGGAATAATAAACAAGTACAAAATAGATATTACCTAAAGCAATATATGTGATTTGCCAAAGGAAATAATTCTTTCACTGATTCAAGAAGACCCTTTTGTCTATCAAATATAATTGTCCATCCAACCATATTTGGTATCTTTTTCTTCAATTCTTTTAAGAAAATGTACCAATTTGCTTCAGTCTCTGACCTACATACATTCATACCAAGGGGGAATAGTGCATTTTAAGCATCTAGAGCAGTTGCAGAAAGCATTAGACCACCTAGCTTACCAGTCAAATGCATTCCATCCAACCCTATAACCAACCTACAACCATTCAAGAAGCCTTTAATTTGTGCATTGTATATTAAGGTTACACCCTTGAATCTGTCATGTTCACCATCATTGACATAAGTGAAGTTGGCTATGCTTCCAAGGTTCAAAGTTGTAGCAGCAATATAAAGTTGTGGAACTTTGATATAGATATCCTCAAACCTACCATTCAACTTGCCTAGAACCAAATTCTGTTTACACAAACGTTTGTAAGATCAATAAAGTTAGACATTTCAATAACTTAAGAAATAAAAGAAGAAACAAACTAAAGAAAATTCATACCCTTGCGTCATTTGCAACCCAATAAGGAATGTCAATCTTCAATTGTGGCCAAATGATTTCTTTTGCTATTTTCTCCCCTTTTTCACTGATGAAGAAACATCCATTGTCTCCAACAAGTAGTTAGTTACAGATCTAGAATTGCATTTTAGATTTTTATCTACAAATTTAGTAGCACATGTGTGTGTTAGGTGGCAATTTCTAACTGTGATAGTCTTCTCACCAGGAATGACTTTTGCCCTTACATGCCACTGACAATTCTTGGTTTCCTTGAGCTTGCAAACAACATACAACCTCGTCTTATCTGTCTTGGTCACCTCATACTGCATATGGTTAAGTATTGCATACTTCCTTAGATGCTTCCTGAAAGCATATATATCTTCAAACCTCATTTTATTGCACAACACACCAGGTTCAACATCAGGAATTTCTTCATTGACCATTGTCATACCTGAGGAGCCCACTGCATGCACACCAAAATCTGCTTCCCACTAAGCATATTCCTCTTCAATCATTTCTTATGCAGGATGACTAGCATTAGCAAAACCTTCTACATTGCCAGCCAAATTCTCATCACCACCCCCACTAGCATTAACATTTCCTTCTACATTGCCACACACATTCCATTTTACATCACCAGCACCATGACCAACATCTTTATTTCCAACACACTTAGACAAAAATTATTCATAATTGGTTCTTTCAGCATCTTCATCTTCACTTATATCATGTTGGAATTCTGGCTTGTCATCCGGATGACACTAATCCTCAGCCTCATTCTGCAGATTCACTTGATCTTCACCAGTATTAGCATCTTCAATAATTGTAGATTGTATAACTGCAGCATTTCATAAGGTTTGATCACCATTGCATACAACACTAGCTTGTGTAGTAATGACATCAGACTCATTCCCACCTTCATGACCAAAGTTCAATCTTGTTGGTCTTCTCTCATTCATGTGATGATATTTGTTCAACTATTTAGTAGCTAGTCTTGGACTCTTCCTAACATTAGGCTTTTTACTAACCTTTTTTTTGCAGGACTAGCTAGACTAGACAAACCACTAACACTGTCTTGGCCACTACCACTGCCACTGGCAGCACCACCAACTGCCTATTTCTAACAGTATCACCACCAATTGGTACATCACTATCAACCGTACAAATTTGTAATTCAACAAAACCATCTTCATATGGTTTCCCTTGGTTCCACATTCTAACAAAGTCTTTTTCACACTCACATTGATAATTTTTCTTATCAAACAACATAAGATTCAATTCAGGATTCATACCCAAGGTTATCATCCTATCTTTTACCATTTGTATAAACCTATCACCACTAATACCAGCAGCAACACCAACAAAATATATAGGTTTATACTTCTCTGACCCATTTAGCACAATAACTATAAAATCCTTATCCATTTTAGCCCTGATATACATACATAATTCAATATAAACATGTCAAAATCTGAAATTTCTTTATCAATTTCAAAAACAATTTCAATTTCAAACAACAAACCACCAATTTTTACATACAAATTTCAATATAAACATGTTAAAACACCCAAATTTTACAAACAAATTCAATTTCAATGCAAACATGATAAAAACCCCAAATTTTTACCTACCAATTTCAGAAACAAGTTCAATTTCAATATAAAACATGTCAACTAACCCCAATTTGAGAAACAAGTTTCAATTTCTATACAGTTCAAAATTTCAGTTTGATAAACATGTTTCAATTTCAGTATATAAACCCCCAAATTTAAATAAAACAAAAAATATCCTAATTTTACATACACAAATTTCAGTTTCAATCAACCCTAAATTACCGAAAAAGAATAAAACCCCCAAATTTTATGTAACCCTAAAATTTTAATTTCATCCATTTACAAATTAATACAAACATCATGTGATTCATGGAAAATGAAGGATTGAGTTCCGTTTACTTACTTGTTTCGACGAAAAATTCGACTCGAATCGTCTTCGTCTTCAACGAGTTCTCGTCTGCAACTATTTCTTCATCTCCATCTCAAGTTTCTAATCTCTGCAACAGTGAAAAGAAGAGTCTTATTCACTCACAATTAACGTTTGAAACACAGTTCTGATCGATGCTTTAATAATCTTAACTGGTCTTCTTTATTTTCTTGTTTCGTCTCTCCCTCTCGCCTGTGTATATGAAAAAAAAAATGAAGAAAAAAATAGTTTCTCCTATTGGATCGAGTATTTAGAGTATAATTTCCCACGCGTGTCACTAAAGCGTGTAAACAGTGACACCTCATATGTCTCAAAACCCGACAGGTGTACAAACATGCGTCCGTCAGATGAACTGGCTACGTGGTATTATCTTAACATTTTGGGGTAGTTCTGTTTTTGTTTCGCACGTGACGACTCACACGCGTATATTTAACGGAAATACTAATAGATTGGGGCATTTTCCCAAATTTTAAAAGTCCGGAGCATTTCTCCAAAATAACCCCGTTTTAGGACATTTCTATAATTTTCCCAAATTCAAATCTGAACTAACCAGCGAATAACAGCAAGAACAGTTGGCAAAAGTAGGAGGAATACTTATAATGGAAGCAGATTTGTTGACATTATAAGGACACTTTAAGCCGTCTAATCATTTAGGAAAACCTTCAAGATTTTTACCGTATGATTCACACGAACGAAAATGAAGCAGTTATGCTATATCGTTTGCTAAAGAAGGAGCTTGCTTAGACATGTCTAAGACTGTTTACATGTGTCTAACAGATGCAATATACTGGTCGCATCATTGCACAATGTCTGGGAACAGTTGTGTGAAATGGTTAATACTTTGTTTTTACGTTTTTCTTCTGCAGTCTGTAGTGTTGAGGAAATCGGAAAGCAGCCTCATAAAACATCATAAAGTCTACGTCCAAGTGGGTTCCCAATCTCCGTAGGTCACCATCGGCTTGTGAATTTGTTGGCAAAGCAACAGAAAAGATAAGACACATGACTATGTTATACAGAGGTGACTTCTTCGTCGTCAAACAGACAGGGCATAAGATCCTAGGATAATGTAATACGGGAAATGATACAGTATCTTGTAACTTGTTACAAAAAGACTCAGTTCAGTTAGCATTGCCAGGTTGCTATGGTCAGATCAATCACAATTCCATATCAAAGGAACAAAAAAGCGCACATATTTACAATATCCAACCAAAATTAATCTGACGATGCGCATTTCTGGAAAACTCATGAAACTGCTGCCTGGAGTGTCCATCTCTTGGCCAAAAACTACAAAACAGACAAGCTTGCAGCTTGCTCTATAGACTATAGCTCTAAAACCTCCTGAAATTACTTGTAGCATCAAATAAGACGAGGCTGAAACCCATTTGTCAGACACACTTTCAGACCCATTTAGTGAGGATTTGTCTTAGGGAAAACCAAGATACACAACCAAGCAAATATTACAGTGTACATCAAGCTCTATGCCCTTGCACCCACTATCAACTATTGAGAACTTCTCGTAATACAGCTCTTGAACTGACAAAGTGAGTGCCACTCTGCTTGCTGACAAAAAGGTCACACAGGGCCTGACCTGCAACTCTCCAAGCAAAGCTGCATAATCCCACCCCATGATCCTTTGCATAATCATAACAGATATGATATATGGCAAGAGCCTCATTGTATTTATCTTCTTTATTCCTTGTACTTAGATTAAACTCTGTCGCATTATATAGCATCTACAACAGATAATGACCAACAATGATAAGGTACTAGTACTTCATTTCATCACTTAAACGGTAGCTGAAATTGAAAAAAGAAGGAAGAACGAATAATAACCTGTTTGTATTTCTGAATAACAGCATCTGCCAATTTGCCTTTTACATATTCACTTTCTTGCATAGCACGGCTCATCTCACCTTGGTACTTATCGTATCTTTCCTTCCATAAAACCAAGCAGGACCGCGGAATTTCTCCATCAAAAGATGGAAGTTTCCGCACTTCTACAAATAAGAAAAGGTTGAAGAATATGAGTTGATTACAGTATCTATTACGTCCCACTCCATTTGATCTGACAGACAACCCAAAGAGAGGAAAGAATAGATTGTGTTGCTTACCTAATCCTTGAAGCTTTGAACTTTCTTCATAAGATTCTACTGTATCATAAATGAGTCCCAACACCGACGTTGAATGATAAACAGAATAATCGGTATCGGAGTCATTTTTTCTCAAAAAATGAGGAGATTTCTCGGCCCTTAAGTTTTTCGGAACACTAACCTGTTGAGAACAAAAAAGAAATTTCACTAAAAACTTCAATAGTGACTTGAAAAAGTATAATAAAGAAAACGTTAATCGACTTGCCCTTTTTTCCAGTTTTAGCTGCATCTAATGCATCATAATATATCTCAGACAGCTGCAGAATTTTTCCCTTCAAATTTTTTTTCTCTTTAGTGTTTTCTTCACCCATTATCAAGAGCCGATCCATTAAACCCAACCAGGAATTTGCTGCCAAACCTATACAGTTACTGGAAGAAAATAGGAAGACCAGCTAAACTATTAGTATTTAGGCAATTTGCTGAAGAAAGAGTAGAAATATTACTGCGTTATCTTTTTCACTCAAAAAGTATATCCAGTGAAAGGGGGAGACAGAATTTATATTACCTACAGAAACTAGCAGTTAAAAACTGCGTAAAAAGCTCATCTTCCAATTCGTCAGCAGAAAATTGAGTTGGCTTAGAATGGTGAACAGTCTCGGCCGTATGATAAGCTTTTACCCAAGGCTTGCTTGGTCTGAACCAATTCAATAACTGAAAGAGGAAGATACACATATTAGCACATACATAGAAAGCATTACATATGATTTATTTCCAGGAAACCCTGCCAGATAACTAGCATTGAAGAGAACACAACTAACCATTGTATTTCTAGACACCCAATATGTGTCTCCATCAAAATCACCATTTGCAATTTCGTCAGCTATAGACCTTGGCCCTTTAGCCGGAAAAAATATTGCATATTTTGATTGGCCGATGAAATCCTCCAATTCTTTCACATATACAGCCTTCATAACATGAATATCACCAAAGTGCAAACCAGGATGCCTGTAAACTAATACATCACCCGAAATTTGTCCATTTTCGCTGAAAATGAAATAGAAAAATACTACAACAGTGTCAGGGAAAATAAAACGAGAGCAGGAAGCAAGAGTTTATTATGAATCATCGCTAAATCCGACCTATTGAAAACTTTTTCAGCATGTTGCTACTTTTCCATCTTATACAGAGTAGCATGTTAGATAGAAATACATACAGAATGACACACACTTGATCTGTGTTTAGGATTCCAGTTGGATCTGCCGTGCCCATCAAATAATAAGACTCATTTATCGGAAGCTTTCCTTCTCTAAGACTCTTAAAATCTTCTCTCATGAGCACTGCTAAACGGTTTTGTAGATGTGGTTCACCTTATAAGGGAAATGTGAGTTGACGAAGGAATATTCAGCAGAAATATGATAACTGTATATAGCATATCTAGTCTACATTGAAGAAAGAATATATTGGCATTGACTCTCATATTCTTAGCCATATTCTTGCCAGATTGTACAGGCATAGTTCTAGTAACTATGTATTTATTATTTCTTATCTTATGATGTAATATCCTGTATAAATACTCATATACACATATCAATAAAGGTGTGGAAAAACTTTTGGGTAAAAGCTTAACAGTGTTTTAGCTTCTTTACACCTATGGGAATTCCAGATAATATCATCCTAGCCAGAAGAAAATCATCCATCTCACCATAATTTAGAGACACTGCAATTGATATTAAAATAGTAAGTATAACCCCAAGTTCGTATAATCAGATACAAGGAAATGTGAACATCCAGTAATTAGCATCATCTCAAAGTACAAGCAGGTACTCTCTCTTTAAGTTCGAGTTTGAAGTTCATTACCTCTTAATGCTGCACGCGTGTCGTAGGATACTCTCCTAGAATTCTCCAATGCATTCGTTAGTAGTCCCAGAAAATATTCTTTTGGTACCCCGCCATAGTAAAGAAGTACAATTAAGTACTTGGATAAATATGACTTCTTCGGCTTCTTGCTAGAAAAGGAAGAAAGGGAGTTTACATCTTGCCTTCTTAAAAAATGAAAATTAGAAATGAACTTATGTGTCTGCATACCTTGTTCCAACAATTTCAAAGGAATTAACTCTCTTAGTCTCTAGAGATATTGGATTACTCTCGACTATTACCAATTGTGTTGGGGGTAACTGAAAATCACAAGAATAGCACTTCTGAATAAGTAGGTGTGTATTTGAATATCTCTTGAAATGCAATAATATTTCTGAAGCAAAACTTGTATACCTTGTTATTCACAGCAGTACCATTATGGAATGATCTGAACTGGATCAGCAATGGCTAGGCATTAAAAATAACAAGTACACTGTTAATATACTTTCAACTGATATGATTATATGAATGCAAAATGGAAGTAAGAATTCACAAAGCAACATATAAATATACCGGATCCCCAACGTAAGATCTGATTAATGGTTCAAGCCTCGAAGAACTTTCCCCCATAATATGATCCAGTATGATACTCTATGGAGATAAGATACAAACATTCAATTTAATATATTTTCATTTAAATTTAAGGAATACATATAACAAGAAGGCTGATATAGGGGCTCCCATATCAATAGAGGGGCTCCCAGTTGAGCCGAGGTGACCCAATTTTACGATAAGGGATGTCCTAGGGGTAAATTTAAATGTCCATTTTACCCTTTACCTAATAAAAAAAAGACAAATTTGTCCTTTAATTAAAATTTTTCCATCTCCTCCATATCTTCTCCTTCTCCATTTTAATCAAATTT
>JAJJMC010006198.1:2673640-2785669 GCA_023531435.1 Papaver californicum | reverse complement strand
TTTTTTTTGGGTTAGCTCCGTCTTTCAATTCTCTACAAGATAGAAATGAAAAAAATCTCAAAATATATTTAACTAATTTTACAATTGGGGTTTAAAGATTAGTTACGGTTGGGTTTCAATGCAAAACCCAACCGTAACTATATCATGAAACATGCAACTAACATAATTAGTTACGGTTGGGTTTTAGCCAAATCCCAACCGTAAATTCTACTGATAACTCAAAATTTGGAATCTCTAATTTGTTGATTTTTCGGTTTTTATGTGTTTGAATGACCCAATTTACCTACAATCTAGTTAAAATGGTTGAATAACTTCAAAATTTGGATTTTAAAACTCAAATTTGACCTTAAAAATCAATGCTAAAAAGGATGAGTTACGGTTGGGTTTTAAGCCAAACCCAACCGTAACTATGTGTTCAAAGGGTGTTCATAGTGTTCTTGAGGTTACGGTTGGGTTTGGAGTCAAAACCCAACCGTAACTGAAGGTGTTCTTCGGTGTTCCTGGTGTTACGGTTGGGTTCGTAATGAAACCCAACCGTAACTGTCTCTGAATCACATAAAATCAAACTTTCAATTCGTGATTTCATCTAATTTGAGCCATAAAATGATCAAGATTTTAATCTAGAAAGACCTAAATGGTTACTATGGTTGATTGAATCAAAAACTAGGGTTTAAAAAAAAACGAAATTTTTTTCTCACATTTCATCTAATTTTTCATCCCCAAATCACAAATCAAAAAAAAAAAATTGATTTCAATTTGTGTTAGTCAAAGATTAAGTTTAATTAACCATGATTAGCTTAATTAAATTTTCACCAATTAAGGTAATCAACATATTAATGAAGGGTGATTTGGGTATTGTGAAAATATTATGGATAAGGAGTTTTTAAGTTTTACTTCATAATGTCCCTATTTCGTCTTATTAGAGGAGCCCCTCTATTGATATGGGAGCCCCTATATCAACCTTCTATAACAATGCGGCCCCGGCGATACATAAAGTAAAACATACCTCATAGTCACCCCTGCCTTGAATACTTTCCCTTGGTAATATTCCTAGGACATTTCAAGCCAAGTCCCTAGAGATAAAACCGGTTCCATCTGTGTGAATTCGAACTTCTCCATCTTCATTGTACATGATGGTGCCATTCTGATCCTACAATTCAAGAAACATTTGTTCGCGTAACTCGTATAGTAGATGATATAATGTGCTGATTTGGGATGAGAATTTTAGGAAACACTGATGTAGTCATGTCAACAAAAGGTAACGGTAGCATTATCGGTAACGAAAACATGAATATCTAAAGAGAAGAAGTGATATATCATATACCAGACAGGGCTGATCCTTGATTCGTACAATATTGACGGTCTCGAAATCTATTTCGAATTTGAAGGTTTTGGACAAAATCAAGGAAAACCTGCATAATCGACATAGGGAGAATTGTTAAAACCCCAGACTGAAGAATATAAGGGCTCTAAAGAGTAAGAGCTCATAGTAGTCATACTAACCTAGCATTATATTTAGCTATACTTGAAACATTATGAATATCCATAAACACAGAACGAGCTTCAGATATAGATTATTCAGCATAGGATTGCGGCAACTCTAACGGAGACGCTCCAGATTCCAAACAGACAAAATAACACTTGACTGATGAGAAATTTTCATCATTATTTCCTTTCTTCTTTCTCTTCTCCTTTTTGCTGCTGTCTTTAAAAACTGATGCACATACAAGTAGCACACCAGTTAACATACGTGGGAAAAAAACATTGTAGGGTGCAGAAAAGCATAACCAAACAGTGCATATACCATTACCATGATCAATTCAAATAGTGTTACATACTAGTCGATCGCATCAACAAGACAACTTAACTTACCAAAAAAATCATAAAGGCGTAATCCCATAAAAGTTCCCTCTCTTCTGATTCTATGGTAAGTCGAATTCAAACCGCTGCATCTCATAATCTCTTTTTTGAACCTTAAGAAAACAGAAGTTGAACTACTGCATCTTACAACTGTATCATTTTCATTTTCATTTTCATCCACTCCCGATGGTTTTGCAAACTTGACCAGTAGAACATTATGATCCCCTAAAACCCTCTGAAGAGGAGTTTTCCCTGATTGCAAATATGGGCCCTGAGCATGTGAAAGCATCTCATTCATATCAAACTAATACGAGAACAAAAGCAAAACGAGAGTAGGTATTGAAAACAGTTTCTTAACGATTACGTGCATGCTTCAACGAATTCGAAACGGATGTTAATAAACCATATGACAGCATCCAAGTTTGTTTATTTACCAAATAAAGAATACTACAGACCTTAAACTGGTAACTTCTATCTGGATCAACATAGCAATGATACCTACGTGCTATCTGAGTTCCAATCAAGATCCTGAAAACCAATACATACGCACATCAGTACACACTAGAGCTAAAAAAATGTTGCGATCCAAGTTTGGAGAACTAAAACCTCAAAATAGATGTCTGATTGAAAAACATATTAAAGCTACACAAGTTTAATATTGGTACTATAATGACATGGTTTCTTCACCCTGGCTCTATCGATATCTTGAATACATTTACATCCCAATAACCTCCAAAGTTCTGTCTCAAACAGATGCATCGGCAAGTTTTCTATACTTCTAATTGCATCCAGGGTGATAACATCTTCTAACTTGTTCCTGCATAAGATATGATCAAACCCCATAACTAACTAGATATATAACAAGCAAACTTTGAACCATTCTCCTCAAAAAAAAAAAAAAAAAACCTTGAATCCTCTCAACGGCTGCTGTTGGAATTTTGCAACAATGAACTGATGAAATAGAAAACAAGTTTGGAGAATTTTCTCTATATTTTCACATATCTTCAAAACAGGGATTACAAGGCTACTTATATTTGTACAACAGTTCCTAGAATAGGAAGATATTAACAATAGGAAATTACAGATATTATGGAATTTGATTCCCTAAATATAGTCCTTTCCATATTAATATTTCTAACACTCCCCCTCAAGTTGAATATCACCAATATTCAGCTTGCACAAAACATCTCTGAAAATCCTTCCATTTACGACCTTAGTGAGAATATTTGCTAGTTGATCTTCAGAACGTACAAAAGGAAGAGCGATAATCTTATTCTCCAATTTCTCCTTGATAAAGTGATAATCAACCTCAACAGGTTTCATGCGGTCATGTTGTACTGGATTCTCTGAAATACTAATGGCTGCACGGTTGTCACACATCAACTTGCATGCTCCTTTCACCGCAAACCCAATCTCAGCTAGCAACTTCCGTAACCACAACACCTCTGCCAGACCTCGAGTTATCCCTCAGAATTCCTCCTCAGCACTTGAAAGTGCCACAACCTTCTGCTTCTTACTCTTCCAGGTGACTAAGTTCCATCCAACCAGAGTGAAGTAACCTGAAGTTGACCTCATGTCCATCAGACTACCTTCCCAGTCGGCATCTGTATATGCTTCTACATCCAAGTGACCATTCTTTCAGAACAGAACTCCACTGCCTGGAGACCTCTTTAGATATCGAAGAACCCTCAAGGCAGCCTCCATGTGATCAGCTTGTGGCTCATGCATAAACTGACTCAGAACACCTACTGCATACGCAATATCAGGTCATGTGTGAGAAAGGTAAATCAGTTTTCCTACCAGATGCTGATATCGAGTACGATCTACCGGTTCTTCCCCCTCCACTATCTTCAACCCATGATTCACCATAATAGGTGTATCTACAGGCTTACAATCGAGCAGACTTGTCTCAACTAAAAAATCCAGTATGTATTTTCTTTGAGAAATGAAGATACCTTTTTTTGAACGTAGTACCTCGATCCCCAGAAAGTACTTGAGCTTTCCCAAGTTCTTCATTTCAAACTCCCGAAATAAATTCCGCCTGAGCTGAGATATCTCCTCAGAATCATCTCTTGTAATAATCATATCATCAACATAGATAATCAAACATGTTACCCGGTATTCTCTTCTCTTGAGGAACAATGTATGGTCTGAATTGCTCTGCCTGTAGCCATATTTCTTCATAACAATTGTAAACCTTCCAAACCATGCCCTAGGTGACTATTTCAAGCTGTATAAGGCCTTCTTCAGTTTACATACATCTGAATCTCGAAATCCCGACTTGAATCCCGGAGGTGGCTCCATAGAAACTTTCTCCTTCAGATCGCCATGCAAGAATGCATTTTTTACATCAAACTGATGGAGTGGCCAATCACGATTGGCTGCTACTGAAAACAAGACTCTGATAGTGTCAATTTTAGCAAACGGAGAAAAAGTTTATGAATAGTCGATACCTTATGTCTGAGTATAGCCTTTAGCTACCAATCTCGCCTTGTACCTCTCGACTGATCCATCAGCATGGTGTTTCACAGTTAACACCCATCGACATCCAACTGCTCTCTTTCCATGTGGTAAAACTCACTTCCCCCAAGTCTTGTTTTTTTTTAATCCCCCATCTCTACTTTCATAGCCTGACACCACTCTGGATTCTCAAGCGTTGCCTCTACTGTTCTAGGAACCTCCTGACTGTATATAGCTGCAACAAAGGCATGTGCAATTGGTGATAAGATCCCCCTGGCTAGGTTCGCTACTGGGTAGCGACTGGCTTTCGGACTATACTCCGGTTCATACCGAACAGGAGGAATGCCTCTGGTTCTCTTGGCTGGAAACACATACTTCTCCTGGTTCAACCGTCTCATATATTGTTGCAACCTTTGGACTAGTATCATTAGAGTTATGTACGGAAAAGTGATTATCTGAAATATAAGCCATAATAGAAACACTAACCTCAGGGATATTAGCCGAGAGTGACGTGTCCAAGCCATCAGAAACTTGTATTATGAGAGTCAACGTCTCGGTGGTTCTGCCTACCTGCTCTGTTGGGATTGTTTCGGGCCACACTGGACTGCTCAACCAATCTAATGGATCATTAGGACTCAACCAATCTAATGGATCACTAGGACTCCCCCCCTGGATAGTAGATTGGGTGGAATAGTAGGACTCAGTTTCAAGGAAATCGCAATCCATCGTGGTATACATACGATGACTGCGAGGGTTATAGCAATGGTAGCCTTTTTGGTGGATCCCATACCCCACAAAAACACATTTAATAGAGCAAGGATCAAACTTAGAGCGTTTTGTTTTAGGAATATGGACACATTTAATAAAACATCCAAAAATACGAGGTTGGAGTGTCAAGGCTGTCGGAACACTCATATGAATGGATAAGGCTTGAAGCGGAGTTTGAAGATTTAATACCTTAGTGGGTAACCGATTAAGGAGATACACTGAGGTTGCAATCGCTTCAGGCCAAAAAGAGGTGGGAACATGTGACTGGAGCATAATTGCTCTTGTCACTTCAAGAATGTGACGATTCTTCCTTTCCGCTACGCCATTTTGTTGTGGGGTAGAAGGGAAAGAAGTCTGATGAATGATACTTTTTACCTGGAAGAACTGTTTAAGAGTAGAATTGACAAATTCTTCTCCGTTATCCAAACGGAATACGTGAATCTGGGTATGAAACTGAGTTTGAACTAAGTTGTGAAATTCTATAAATATAGACGGAACTTTGGATTTATGTTTGAGAAAATATACCCAAGTCATCCGAGAAAAATCATCTATAAAGAGCACAAAATACTTGATACCACTGTTTGACATGCATACACCGTTATTCGGGGCAGGACCCCATACGTCCGAATGAACCAAGGAAAACACATACTTAGATCTAGAATCAGACTGTGAATAAGACTGTTTATGACTCTTAGCAAGTATACATGTCTCACAAGATATTTTTTTATTGGATGGAAACAACTAGGAAATAATGTATGGAGATACCCTGCAGATGGATGCCCTAACCTTCGATGCCACATCCATTTTTGTATGTCAACTGTCCCGTGAGAAAGCGTTACAGTTCCGTGTTGAGCCACTTCATCCACATAGTACATTCCATGATGCTCAACACCACGTCCAACGACTCTCCCCGACTGAATATCCTGCAACAAAGAGAAACTCGGATACATTGGTACCATACAGTTCAACTCTTTTGTCACATGACTAATAGAGAGTAACTTGCAAGATAAATTAGGCACATAGAGACAGTTCTGTAATTTTAGTGTTGGAGACAGTGCAATGGTTCCCGCTCCATGAACCTGTGAGAGATCTCCATTTGCACTCTGAATCATTTCCCTATTCGGTATTGAATGACTAATAAAATCATTTTTGTCATATGTCATAGTGTCAGTAGCGCCAAAATCAAATAGCCACCGATTAGTTTTGTTAGGTTCAGATACCCGAGCTTCAAGGGCCTGAGGGGTACAGGTCGACTTCCCAAAAAAAGACATACATAACTGCTCCTCCTTCTCACTGCCGTCGCCCTTCTCTTCTCCTTGGCTGCCAATCGTCGTTGTGGCCATGTTCGCGGCGCCTATCCACTCCTTCCGTTGGCTCCTCCAGCCTTAGGGAAACCCAATCAACTGATATCACTTCTCCTTGCTATGACGGAATTTGCCACAGTGACTACACCGTATGTTTTTCCGGTCAACGCCGCCGCTGCGAGATGATTTCCCTCTACCGACGACTGATTGCGACTTGGTGGTGTGGCCTGTTTCCGCGGCGGTGTAATTTCTCTCTTCTGGGTGAGGTGTGACGAAGAATCCTGATCCAATTCCGGTGCCGGAGGTGACAGTTGATGGTTCAATGTCCCTCTTTGCATCACCCATAACGCGCCTCCGGTCCCTCTCTGATCGTATAGTAGCATACGCGGATTCCACCTTAGGTAATGGGTTTTCTCGGAGCAGATCTCGTTTTTCTTGGTCAAATTCGTCACTGACAGCATTCAGAAACTAGTATAATTTGGTTTCTGCTCGCTTTGTGTTCCATATTGTTATATCCTCTGGATGTTTCATAGGATTTGGATCCCGTAACTCAATGTCCCTCCATAGCCTCTGTAATTTACTGTATAGAGTTTCAAGGGAATCAATTCCTTGTTTGGTGTTGTTTGCACGAACGATTAAATCGAACAGTTGAACGCCATCTTTTCCCTTACTGTAAGTCACAAACAACCCCCTCCAGAGTTCTTTTGCATTCGGGAATTCGGCATATTGCTGCACCATATCCGACTCCATATTATCTAGCATCCACGAACAGGCGATTAAATCGTCTTGTTCCCACTGTGGGTAATCAGAATTATCGGTTCCAGGTGGCTCCGGAACGTATGTGAGGTGATGCAGCTTCCCTTGGCCGCCAATCTTCATACGGATCAACCGAGACCACATGGAGTAATTGTTCTCATTGAGTTTTCTACTCAGATGAATCGTAGGAACAGGCTGCTTCTGCGTGTTGTTGTTTGATTGCGGCAGGTTTGAGAGTAGTGCTGCCAATTGAGCCGCTAGCGTCATATCTGCTGTAGCGGGTTCGCCGGTACGGACGCTACCGTCTTCAGATCCTGTCATGACTGCAACAATACTGATGAACGATTGGTAGATGATGAGCGTCGAGGAAGATCGATTGTTAATTGATCGAAAAATCCTGCTCTGATACCATGATGAAATAGAAAACAAGTTTGGAAATTTTTTTCTATATTTTCACATATCTTCAAAACAGGAATTACAAGGCTACTTATATTTGTACAACAGTTCCTAGAATAGGGAGATATTAACAATAGAAAATTACAGATATTATGGAATTTGATTCCCTAAATATAATCATTTCCATATTAATATTTCTAACATGAACATCAACGTTAGATATATCAGAATAATATATAAAGAATTGAATCGAAAACAACTCTACCACGGACAACTACGAGGGCAGAATCACAGGTTCAACAAGTTGTCCTTAACACATTAGTTCACGGATATACTCGAGAAGAGCAACGTTAAACCCAATGTGCGAAAATGTGTCCAGGATAAGACTGTCCGATATAGCTTGTATTAGCACAATACAAACTACCCACTCTTGAACTTAGCATGAGGGAAGAAAGAGAAATAAACACTCAAAAGTGCAAAACAAAACGAGAAGATGGTGAAAAAAAGACAAGATAATAGCCGTTTATGGGATACCTTGAAAACACATTTCAAGTTGTATTTATAGGATAATGTTACCGCAAAAATAATTTCGAGTAAACATGGGACTTGATGCATGGTATACACACATATGGCATGGGTTGGACTATGTATCGTTAGTCTCTTATGGGATATATTGTAAACATATTTTCGAGTTGTATTTATATGATAAAATTACCCATATAAGAATAGTTACATAGTAGACATCCTTCTCTAGAATATCCAATGTGGAACTAAAGACATTTATTCACTCAAAAAAATGAGTGTACATCATCCATGGAACCCTTAGGTCCTATGATCAAACTACATCAAGACCAAAAGACATTTAGTTAAAAAAATGATTATTGCATGTCCTCAAGGCCACAACCCATAAGGTTCCGTGGATTATGGTTAAAACAAAACAAAAAAAAGACAAGAAAATTTTGATGATATATATGCAAGAAACTTACTTCCAGCAGTAGGTCAATATCAAAAACTGCATTTTGAATTCAATGTTGTTTAATGCTACTGATGTGCACTAGGTTTCCTCTTGTCCTCCAAGCTCAAGGACTGGAGACAATAATGATCATCTGCATCATGTTAAACCATACTATTAGCTAAGAATAGTAAGTGTCAAAAACATACTTTAAATGGGTTTTCACTGATACTAAACCTCGTCTAGGTGAAGTAAACAATACCTTCTCTGGTCATTTTAGAACTTGAACTCTCTACCAAGTTGTGCATTTTTTATCAACTTTTTTTTTGATAATGAAGAGATTTATACAGATTAAGTGCTCTTCAACCCAACACTAGTACACTACAAAGAAGAAAGCATCAAACAAATGCAGCTGAACAAAGCAAAAAGAGAAGTTATTTCAGTAGTGAAGATGCACTGAGAAGAAGAGGATGTATGTATCTATCTATGTGATTAAGCACAGAACAATGAGTCTAGTAGTCTCTAGCTAGGAAGTTAAATTCATGTCTGTTTTTAAATCCAAATTTTGGTTACTTTTCTTGTTACCAGATTTGCCCTTGATTTCCCTGTATTATGATGTGAAGGGTATCTTTAATTTCGGAGTGAACATCATTGAATCCAAAGATTTTGGAGACTATTTGTTTCTATTGTTGATTATAAGGAAGGGGGTTCCACTTCCAAGTTTCCAACCCACACACCCAGAAGGCAGAGAGAAAAGGCAATCCCTATGGAGGAGAAAGAGGGAGAAATGCCAAGGAAATTTGCACTTTTCCTGAAAAGTAGTATACTTTACTACCTAGCACTTTCGACTACTACCATCTCTTTCTGCAAAATAGTGGTTTGATGCATAGGAAAAAAAATGATCTTTATATTGATACTACACACCCACACAGTGTGTCAAACGTCAATCACTCTCATCTCTCCGAGACATCCATCGTTGTTCATTCTGTCTCTCTCTGAGGACTGAAAAGTATTTCCCCCCTAACTTATCTTTGCAAGAAAGGTAAATCTTTGTGGACATCTCTGCTAGTCTCCAAAATAATCATTAAAATTTTGTTGATTTTAAGAGAGATTTCATCAAACCAAACAACCCTTAAAGACGCGGAAAGACATTACACTGGTCAATAATTTTCTCTAAATTGCATTAGGAAATTAAAAGAATAACCTAAACAAATGCTTCTCCCTCAGGAAAGTCTTCGGCTAAGACAGTCAACGGAATAGTCAGATTTTGTTAGTGCCTTAGCTTGTTTGCCGAATTTTTGTCAACTGTCTTTGGTCCAGTTCTTTCTCTTCTTTTCTTCTTCATTACTCTATTTTGTTCTTTTTCTTCTCTCGTCCTCCTTCTTTCTCTATTTTATCTTTTTAGGGGGAATTCCTTTATGCCCCACATTCTTTAATGACATTTCAATATGATCCCACTTTTATTATTAATATCAAAGTGCCTCTACATTGGCTAAAAAACTTTTAATTTATCAAATATAACCTTATTGTTTGAATTTAAAACTACCCCCACTTTAACTATGGTTTATTAGAAGGAATGTGAGCCATAGATTGGATTGATGGTTTGGATGGCCATGATGATCTCGTCTCTTGCTTATACTAATCGAAAAAGAAGATGACCGAGAAATCATAATATTCTTACCAGACAATGCCATAAGCTCCTCTACCAACAGGTTTGATAGGACCAATATACTTATTAGGGATTTCAAATAAGTTCCCATGAACATTGTACTGAACATAACGACCACCATGACTAAGAACTCCTTTAATATTAAAATCACAATCTCCTGAACCAAAACAAGATTTTCCTGACATTTTCTTAACTCTCAAAAATTCCAATAAGAGAAACTTAGAATAAGAACTAAACAACCCAAGTGTTTTGTAATTAAGGGGTCTGTTGCATTTAGCATTAGATTTTCTCTTTTTCACCAAAAAAGACTTCATAAATCCATAAAACAAAAGTGATTCTCATCTTTGTTTTTCTCTCTTTATCTACAACTCACGGAAGGTTGTTGAAGATCACACAATCTAAAACTCTTTCATTAATCAACATTCCACCTGGCAGTTTACATTAATGGTGAAACACCGAAAATGTATTACTTGAGAAACAAGCATTTAGCAACAGTTTTTCCGGGCTAAACCTGTTGGTAGGGTCCTAAGCAGGCGAGCACATTACAAGAGTGGAATGGTAATTCAAACCACTCATTGTATAAAAACTGTACAAGGATGTAGACATTTCGATCTAGGACCCTAGGTAGTGATAATGTGATATTTTGATCTAGTAACTCTGACATACAGTCTGTCATGGCTCAACAAATGACTGATACAAGCTATCCGATGTGCCTTTTAGCTTGAGTTTCTAGTCGGAAATCCTTGGAAAATGATTTGTCTTTGATGTTGCTTTATATTTCAATTTTCGCTTTGCCTAGGGGTGTCATAGACCAAAGAGAATAAGGAATCATATCTTGTCGAATGCAGTTGTATCATACAGCGAAGCCCTATGTCCAACAAAAAAATCAGCAAATTATGCTAACGGCAAGTCAAAACATTTATCCCGGAAACATCTAACCATCCAAACCATCAATCCAATCTATGACTCACATTCCTTCTAGTAAACCATAGTTAAAGTGGGGGTAGTTTGAAATTCAAACAATAAGGTTATATTTGACAAATTAAAAAAAAATTAGCCAATATAGGGGCACTTTGATATTAATAATAAAAGTGGGATCATATTGAAATGTCATTAAGGAATGTGGGGGCATTAAGGAATTCCCCCATCTCTTTATAGTTCTTTTCCTTTCAATTACGTGATGTTATTTCTATCCACTAATCCTTGATTTGAGATGTCTCCTGTCAGCTGGTAACTCTTCAGTATTGAGTATCAGTTTGGGGTTACACACATCGAGAATTTTTTTTATTTTGCTAGAAAAGAAATGCCTCTTGGCTTCTTGCTCATTTTATATCCTCCAGTGCTGCCAAGCTTATCTAAAGTGACACTTTGGGATTGCACGTCTGTTCCTGGCGGTGGGATGTATTTTTATTATTTTTGGCTCTTATTTTCTTCGATACTTTTATATTTTGATATGTACATCAAAACTAAGATGAATATCATTAATAATAATAGTCAATAAAAATAATCAATGATAAAAGAAGCAATTAAGAAAAAATAAATTTACATATCAAAATCACAGTAGAAGACAATGTTTAACGTTGTCCGGCCATCTTGACCTACATCCACGGAGAAACCCCTTAAGGTGAAATATTATTGATCTTCGGATGGATTTTCTAAGATGGTTTTACATTTACAGTAGTTACCTTATTTATAGAGCTAAGAAAACCTAGGAGATAACATAATATCTCAATATTTTGTTTGACTAGGTAATAATATCTAGATAATTAATTACATAATTATCTTCATAATCTCTGACTTTATCTTCACTTTACGTGCACTGCACCATCA
Source organism: Papaver californicum (assembly GCA_023531435.1). Classification (NCBI taxonomy): domain Eukaryota; kingdom Viridiplantae; phylum Streptophyta; class Magnoliopsida; order Ranunculales; family Papaveraceae; genus Papaver; species Papaver californicum. Next base: position 2,773,674 of record JAJJMC010006198.1, on the reverse strand, counting down.
CTTGATCTTCTTCATTTGTGCGGTCTTCACGGGCACCTTGGCTCACTGCATGATCCCATAAAATTTGTGAAGTGTTCAACTTGAACAAACTCTTGAAATAATCTTGTAACATGAACTTCGACTCCACGGTTGCTTGGTCATCAATCACAGACGACTTGAACTCTATGGGATGTTTTTCTTTAAGTGATACTAATGTAAAATACGAGGATATAGGCTGGATAAATGGGAACGGTTTGAAAAAAAAAAGAAGACTTGTGGGATTGAATCAATTTCCCCAAATTTGGGAAATGTTTTTGATAGAAAGGTTTGGAATGGAAAAAGAATGTTTTTCATTTAGATAACACCAAGTATATTCGGGATATGAATTTATTTTGAAATAATATTCACAAATGAATACGATTAGGAAGAAAAACTTAGTTGATAAAAAGTCACGATGCCATACAAGAACAAAAAAACTTTGAATTTATGATGTTTAAATATTTGCTCAAAAAATAGAGCAGGATGTTTGGTGGGACGAATCTATGACAATATCACCAACATAAACCATGATGACATGACAAAAGCAACAAATGCTTAAACGGCCAATATCATTAGTATTAAACGAAAACACAATATTAGGAATAGCAAAAAATGGAGAATTCCATGATATTAGACAAGGACCTTGGCATCTTGTCGTGAAGAATATATGAGCTCGTGAAAACTTCAAGCTGAATATTTTGATCTTTATATGAGGTCTAAAACCATATATATTTAGACCTAAAACAACTAGATCATGTTAAACAAGAAATTGGTCCTTAATATGAAAGAAATATGGTTATGACCAATGAAACATTAATTTAGCCTTAACCAATTAAATTCATAGTCCATGAAAATTTATAGACTAAGCTTATATGAATCGAATAATTGGCAACCAATAATCATCTAACTTTTGACTATGATCAATGATCATTATTAGGTTTGTGGTTGTACCTTTGATGAATACTAAAGATTCAACGAACAAAAAAAAAAAGTCCATGTAAATTCATGTCACAGCTGTACCAAAAGTGCCAAAACATTAACAATTATGTTAACATACTTTCACACAAATATATTAGATCTACCAAGAAAGAGAGGAATACCAAGGTATTTCTCTTTGGGGTTAATTTTTTTGACATTAAAAGTTCTAATAAGGGACACATAAATATCAAGATTACAATTCTTATTAAAAAAGCATCCTGATTTTTGTAAGTTGATGACTTGACCCGAACAAGTACTAAAATCATTAATTAAAGACATAATATTATATGCTTCAATATAAGAGGCATTACAAAAGATGATGCAATCATCTGCGAAAAACAGATGAAAAATGCTAGGAACATCCTTAGTAACTTTAGTGCCATAAATGAGTTGAGAGGATTCAGCTCTAAGTAAGTACTTGGAAAAAGATTCCATACATAGAATGGAAAAAAATAAGGAGACAAAGGGTCTCCTTACCTTAAACCTCTAGTAGGTTTCTAAGAGTTACAAGGAACCCCATTAAGCAAGATAGAGATACAGGTTGTACCAATACATTGGAGAACTAACTCACACCATTCATTTGGAAAGCCCAATCACTTAAGAATGTTTATTAAAAAAGACCATTCGACCCTATCGAAGGCTTTAGACATGTCAAGTTTAAGACTCATAACCCCACATATATCTTTTTTTTTTCATAGTGTGAACCAGCTCATGGGCTATTGCCATATTATCATGTATATGCCTATTAGGAACATATGCAGTTTGAAAAGTGAAATAATTTTGCCTAGCAATGGTTTCATCCTGTTGACAATTATTTTAGAGATAATTTTGCAACTAGTGTTACTAAGAGATATCGGTCTAAAGTCAGCTGAAGATGAAGGATTATTTGTTTTAGGGATAAGACGGAGGAAGGTATGGTTTATTTCTTTGAGAATGTCCTTAGTCTCAAAGAAATTCTTAACCATAAGCCAAACATCATTAATCAAAAGTTGCATATTTTGCTTATAGAACCCAGGAGGAAAGCCATCTGGCCTGGTACACTCTATGAGGGCATTTGATTAATGGTGTTTCTGACTTCCTTTATAGTAATAGGACTCAGTAACTTATCATTATCCACATCACTTATACAAGGGTCCAAATAATTAAGAAAGTCTTTATTTGAAAGAGGATGAATAGTGGTATTGATACCTTTAAAATAAGAGACAAGCAGGGCAAGATCTTTCCTATCACTACACCATTGCCCATTACTAAGCATAAGAGAGGAAATATGATTAAAATGTTTCCTCATATTGACAGAGGTATGTTAATAGCTAATTTTTCTTATAATAACTTTTAATATATTCTTGTCTAGACTTTTGGGCATAGAATTCCTCTTGAATTTTAAGCCAATGTTCAAGATCAGACTCAACATTTTTAATGGCTTCATTATACTAAACATTTAGAGGTTGGCAATTAAGAGAGTGAAGTTGAGTCTCCAAATCTCTGACCTTGTGATCAATATTGCCAAACTGATTAGTATTATAGTGCTTTAAGCCATACCTGACATTCCTCAATTTATTGGTGAATTTATAAGCAGGTGAACCCTTTACTTCTATATCCTAAGATTTTTTAATCACCTCATGAGAAGCATGGTCTCTAAACCAACACTTATAATATATGTAGGGTTTTTTCCCTTGGTGATTACGAGGATTAGTCACCAAAAGGATTGGTAAATGATCTGAGCCTATTGAGTCAATACGAAAAACCTTAGAGTTTCCATAGTGAATCAGCCAAAGACCATTTATCAAAGCCATGTCTAGCCTTGCCTTTATTGAATTATCACCAGACTACCTATAGACCAAATGTATTGGCAACCAACAAAACTTAAATCAGATAAATCAGGATTATCAATAATCTCTTTTATTTCAGGAATTTCAGAAGTTGTAGGGCTTGTAAAAGTTGATCTTTCATATGCAGCCATAGTAATATTCATATCATCAATGAGTACCCATGGGAGATCAGCTCTTTGCCCTATTTCTTTGAAATAGTTCCACTGCTCCATCTTTCCATATGGTATGTGGAACTATAACGAAAGGTGCAGATGAACTTAGGTTTTGAAGGATCAAAGGAAATGAATGTATTAATCATTTTATCAGTATGTAGAACAATTTCAAAGTTGAAACCACTATTCCACAATAAAGAAATACCATCTGAGAGCCTAACAAATGGAAAAACCCAATTATTAAGGTAGCCGGACCTTTTCATGTATTGACTCATTTTATTGTTTCATTTTTGGTTTCACATAAAAGAATAATGTCAGGATTTTGGGACTTAATAACATTCCTTAAGTGGTTCTTGTGGATGGGTTGTCGAAACCCTGGTAATTCCACAACAGAATTCTCATAATATATTTATGTGAATTTGCTAATTTATTCTCCTTTAACTGATTGGTCTAAGCTTTGTATATGATGAAAGTATGATTAGGACAACAGTCGATCAACAGAACAATCTGTTGACACGCAAGAAAAACATCCATCCAGAAGCTTAAAATTTGAATTCTTACAAAGTTGAAAGTGCATGAAAGATTTCAAACAAGTCCATGCTCAGATACTCAAGCAAGAATCGGATGCACGACGTGCAGGGCATTTGCAGACCATATACATGCACAGTATTTGAATCGAGCAGTATGGATTATGGCCATGCTTGTTCGATTTCTCGAAATATCAATGACCCAGGTGTATTCGAATTCAACACTTTGATAAGAGGATATGTGAAGGACAGTAATCCAGTGGAAGTTATTCTTTTATATCAAGAAAATGCATCATCGGAAAGGAGTAAGAGCAGATAATGTACCAGTTTTTTACTACAACATGATATAATGAAACACTGTCCAGAGATATAGAAGTCTCTTTGCAAACGATATGTTTTTTATTGCAGAATTCTTTGACTAACTAAAATTACAACATCTAAACAATCTCTATTTTTTCATTCTTGGGTGAGTATTTAACTTACCACTCTACCACAGCATTCACGATCTATTTCTACCTAGAAAACTTATGCATATTTTTGCACTTATTGCGATAAGAGGTGGCTTTTATATCATATCATATAACAATGAAGGAGCAGATACAGTGACTAATCAAATATGAACTGAAGAAATGCCCGATAAGATTCCTTTGATTCGTGGATCTTCATTTTCTATAGAAACGCCTCTGGGATCTTCTCTAACCAACAAAGACATAACTCCACGTGAACCCCACATATTTGTCACCTTGTTCGTGCACTCTCCTAAAGTGACAGCAAAAATTGCGTCGAATCCACCTGCTCCAGGAACTCCAGCCAACAGAACTCCTTCGATATTCATAGTAGTGTCCAAAAGCTTTGTCTGGGATTCAGGTTCAATCTGCAGTTGGAAAGAAGAGTATCATACATTTAGATAACAGATGTTTTAAAACCATAACTCATAAAGGCAGCTAATAGATATTCCATCTTATTGTGTGACATTCTGTTATGTAATATTGAGGATTCCATTCAATAGCTGATGAATCTGAAACTTCCTGCTCTCATAGGCAATGGTTCATTTTCAAATGTTTGCTTTGAGAACATAAACAAAGATAAGCATTTAATGATATGAGAAGCTAACTTTCAAGTTTATTTTTATCTCTCTTTTCAAGTGAAGAGTTTTTGTCTAAAGAGAACCTACCGGGACACCTGCTTCATCTCCCATCTTGCGCATATGACATCTAATGTTGACAATTGAATCTCTTGCCCCTAACAATGCTTTGACGACAGCTTCTTTGCGTGCGTCAGATGCATGCCCCTTCCACTGCTCAAATATCAAAGATCCAGAGATTGTTATATGATATGAAGTTCCAGAGGACGTAACTAGGCAGTCAAGAGAGATATTATGCAATGAAATACAATGTAGAAAAGAATTAGCATAAGTGACAGACTAGTCGATATCCTGGATATGACCCATTATGGGAATGAGAAATTCGAGACCTAGGATTACCTTCTCACTGTTAAGATTACTGCAGATATTCAAAACATATTTGTAAGTTTCCCACTGCTCTTCTGCAAGGATGCTCAATGCATTAAGTTGACTTTCAAGCAGAGAGTTCGCATCCGACAACCTTTTCCATGTTTCTTGGGACATTTGAGGTTCAGATGCTTGCCATTTCTTTACAGCACCAACCATTGATGGTGTAGATGATCCTCCACTTCCTGGTTCCCCTAGTAGCTGCAGAAGATCCAAAACAAGTCCCGTCACCAAGTGGAACTCAAACACAGTTCTTTCATAACTTAAAATAAAAAATTAACTTGAATGTATCGACGATGTGACACAGGATGTTCGCTATGTTTTTTAGTTTTGATGATTCAGATTAATTTGTTTAGGTGTAAATTAGGACCTAGGTCCGGGTCCATTCGCTCAAGAACGTTTCTCTATAATGTGGCAAGGTAAGATTTTCAGAAACATGATATGATGGAAAATGATACAAAAAGAATTAAATGGTAAAATAGAAATGCAACTCGTAATTAGACTGAATCTTACAAGGGTCATTAATGGGGGTAAGGAGAATTTAGCCTTCTCATGATCCCACTTTCCTTTCAGCACATCACTTATAACCTCTTGTGATGACAGGCAATTAGCCGCAACCTGCGATTTGAGACCGAGGAACAATTACAAACATAAGCAATTCGCTGATTCCAAACAAAAACCCACTAACAAGTACCCATCAGATCCCTAGACAGTCAAAAACGAGAAAGAGAGAGAGAGAGACCTGAGCAGAAGAGAGCACGCCTGGCGAAAACCGAACGTAACGTTGACTACCATACACTGCAGAACTGACATCAAACCCACTGCCAACTTTCCCTTGGGCAATACAGTGAGCACTTTGAGCTACCATATGAACCAAATCAAGATCCTCACTTTCAACTCGAAGCAAAGTATTTGATGAAAGAGGAAGCTTAACAACTCCAAGATACTGAAGTAAAGCAGCAACCACTGCAGTTGTCATTGCTGCAGAGGAGCCGAGACCAGTTTTTGCAACTTCAGGTTTGCAATTTGCTCCGTTAGCATCTGAGTTGAAGGTAATTGGTGAAAAGGGTGGAAGCGACGCCAATGCTTCTGGTGTCAAAGGGAGCCCACGTTCCTCAATCTACAATACATTTAGAGGTGTAGCAAAAAAAAGTAAATCTGGACATACTTCCATATACGCAAGGAATTTAGTAAAGTAGTAAACATTGATTTCAAATGTGAATCCCAGATTCTTTCCATTAAACCACTTCCAAGATCAGTTGCTACAAACCTCTCAAAGGTTTCTCAGTTGGTGAGTACGATGAGCATAAATTCAAATATTTGACCCAAATAAACATGCGGTGGAGGATGCACAAATCACATATAGATGGGAGCAACCAAATTCTAAGAGTGAGTCATGTTCAGAATATACTACGTCAAAAACTGAACTGACATAGAAATAAAAACAAATGAAATACAGGTCCAATGGAAAGATACCTGATTGCGATATGAATAGAAATCGTTGGAGCCTAAAATTGTAATATCAAGACCTGCATCAAAAGTGCAGTTGAGACTACAGTTTGGAGTTATGAAGACATTACATGCAAGAGGCAAAGACTAATTAAAAACCAACAATACCATGCAAAATTCGCTTATGTAGCAAATCCTTCTGATTGCTCTCAACCAGAATTGTATGTGCAGCTGCTACCGCATACTGAACTGCTTGTTCCACAAAAGGGTTTGCCAAATCCCTGAACTCTTGAGACAATTAAGGTTAGGATTAAGAAAGGTATGTACCCATTTAAGCAGTTCCCTGTTCTCCAACTATTTCTCTATCCAAAAAGGCCCATATCAAATTAACAAGGTCATATTATGCAACACTTTTTGTTAGGGAGAATGCAGTACACACAGACACACGCAAAAAGAGGAACCGATTCAGGTGTTCATGTTTCAATTAAAGAATCATTCTATCCAATTACAAAAAAATAATTTAAAAAGGTTATAAATCATGAAAAGAAACCTGCCTTGGAGAGATACATTGAAGGGTTGAATTTTTTAGTGACATCTTGTATTCAGTTTGTCGAGAGAGCTGAGGTGATGTTAACTTCACATCCGTCCATGACTGACAGAATTCAAAACAAAAGAAAACAAACAAGCAAACAAAAATTGAGATCTGGTATAACATATTAGGGGACTTTTTTTTGGAATACGAGTGATCCAACGCATGCTTCGGACTTATTTGTGAGTTTCAGTAACTACTACACCAACAGATATGCCAATTTCTACCATTTGTGACAATCATGACATCATGCAGGCAAAAATGATTAACTTATTTTGAAACATACCCCAGATACACTGCTTCAATTTCAGCCAGTATGAGACTGTATAGAATATAGATTTCTCTCCAACCTCATGGTATAGTCATGTGCTTATACTATGTTACAGCGACTCAGCTAAATGTCAATCTTGCAACTAATATGCTTTTGCTGCTAATCGTTAAAATCAGCTCTAATAACTCCTCATCTCACCGTTTGACAGGATGCTCTACCTTCGATATAGCATGTTCCATTGAAATCTATCAAAAAGGGATCAAAGTTGTATTCAAACCTATCATACTTCAACAATTCTTTCTCAATTCATACTTTTTTCACTCTTCCGAATTACAAATCTCAGTGTTTTTCAATTTGGTGGTTGAATTATTATAAATTAATTAAAAAAAAATAGATGTAAGATATTGAGACGAAAACTGAAGTAACACTTACCCAGAGCAAAGAATCAGATTTCAAATCCTGATGAATAGGTTTAATGATCGCATAAAAACGAGCATTGGTACTAAGAACAATTCCAGCGTTTGGTCTTTCTAATATTAGGTATCCTCCTGTCAACAATACTTTCCCAGGTGCAGATGCTACAACTCTACATTCATCATCATGTACAAAAGAATTCTCTGAGTATTCAAATTAACAGAAGAAGAAAAAAAAAAACAAAATTGGGCAATTAATTGATGATTGATTCAACTTACACAGCCATTCGAATCCTTTGTGATAAGTTGATTTCAGAGATCAGGAAAACTTTTTCTTCAATCTTGAAAGTGAATCTGAAGCAGACGAGTCAGGTGTTTGAGTGTGTGAGAATGGTAGAGAGACAGAAGAGAAGAGAGAAGAATCACTGTTGGAAAAGAAAAGCTGGACAGTAAACGTAGGAAGGTGTAATTAGGGTGTAAACAAAATTTTAAATTGTTATTCTTATCAGTGTGGGACCAGATTTTACTCAACCCTCTATATAAATAAACCCCTAAAACCCAGCTCGAGAAGAGTCAGTGTGGTAGAGAAAGTGGAGAGAACAAGAAAAACTAGGGTTACGAATTTGAGCAAAGATTTACAGGTATGCCTCGCTTTTACCAATGAAGGGTTTTCAAATTGCATATGCTTCGGTTGTTGATTTCGTTTAGTGTAGTTTGTTGTTGCTTGTTCTGTTTGAGTAATGGTTTGGAGAAAAAAAAATTACTGCTCCGTTTGGCTTAGGGTTTGTAATCAGTGGCAGAAAACTCACTTTCACCAGTGGATTTAGGGTTTTTCATTTAGAACTGTATTTTTTGAAACCCTCACTGAGTTTATTTCAATGATTTGTCTCTTTCTCTCTATTGTTCAACCCTAACTTCCTTTTTGTTTCAAAAAGGACATGTTATTTATTATTTATTGACCTGGTTGAGACAGTTTTTGCCCAAACTCCTTTGTGTGAGCCTTGAATTACTCCCACCATCATCTCTTCATCTCTCTCTCATCAGTACTGAAGGATAGTGAGGACAGACTTGGTTAGAGAACTCATGTGCTCTAATACTGTGAATGATCTGAGGGCATCAACAATTTTTTGGTTTCCTTAACTAGGACAAGGATAATTATGTGGAACTAAGTTCGTGCACTCTAAGAATCTATAGACCAAGTGATTAAAATCTTTGTAGATGGTTTTTTGTCTGATCATTAATTTTGCTGTTATATTGCTCTATACTAAAATCTGCCCTTATTATTAATTTGTAGGTGATTGCTGATTGTTAATCTAGGTTTAAGAAATCATGGTTGAACTTCTGTTTGAGGATATCTTCACTATAACCAATATGGACCCTGATGGCAAAAAGTTTGATAAAGGTAATTTCCTCTTCCTAACTATAACAGCTTCTTCTTCTTTTCGCTTTGATTTTGGTCATATTGCTTCGAGGCATGTATAGCTTAAGATGAAGAAGTTAGCACAAACAACACAGGAGCGTGTATCCATCTTATTTAATTTGAATAAGTAAGCTCCGTCTTTGTAGACTGCAGGGCGAACTTAAGTCTATGTGTTTCTTTAAGGAAATACGAAGACAATGTCAACTAAATTTTCCACTGCAATCACTTCTGTGTTGTTGGCACAGAGACTGTTAGAAATGTCCCATATATTCCAACTTTTTGGTACATGGTGAATGGTGATACTTGAAATACATGTGAAATAAAGCTTTATGGTGACCATTGTCTTGTACACAAAGGGTGTCTTGTTATTTAACCTGATTATGTACTCTCTCGCGGACATATAGCTAATTTCTTGAAGATAGTTGCAGAAACCAAAGTAGTTTTTAACTTAAATGTTATTTGTAACAAATGCAAACTAGCACTCTATTTCTTTTATGTTCTGTTCTCTTCTGTAACCTGTAGACACTAGAATTCCTTTGTCTAATATGGGATGGTAAATTCTGCATTGATATGTTGTTTCTTTTAATACTTCTCATTTTTGGGGGTTGTAGTTTCCCGGATTGAAGCACGGAGTGAGCAGTTTGACATGTTCATGCATCTAGATGTGAACACGGAGATATATCCACTTCGTACAGGGGACAAGTTCACAATGGTGTTAGCTTCTACCCTAAGCTTAGATGGAACTCCTGACACTGGTTATTTTACTCAGGTAACCTACTTCACCAGTGTAATATGTGGTGTGTCCCTCTTTATTTAAAATTTGATGCTGAGGAAATATATTTTATGATAACTGTTTCTTGAGAGGCTCTGTGTCAGTGAGAAACCTAATTTCTTGATTAATATGGGCTCCTAGCTTCCTCCTTTGCTGCAATAATTGCTTTAGTAAATAAATTTCTGCGCGTGAAAGAAGTTCCGATTTAATTGATGAGCGTCCTCTTGTTTAATTTTCATGGCCTCTAACCTGCTGCCTTTTGAAGTTTCTTAAAACCCTTTGGTTTGCCAATGTATATTACCTAGATCACACATTTTCTGGAATTCCAAGTCCTATAAAAAAAAACATCGTTGTGAAATTTGCTTTTAAATTACAATTGATTGCTTATTGTTTGTGTGAACATCAAGGAGTAATCAACTATTATCACTGATCATACTGAAATCAATAATTATCTGGATATGGCGTATAAATTCCAATGCATTCACAATCAACTGATTTGCGTTTTTAATATGGAACATGGAATTTTACACTTTAAACATAAACAGAACTGCTAAAACATCTTCAGGGAGGAAGGAAATCGCTTGCAGACAAATTTGAGTATGTGATGCATGGGAAGCTTTACAGGATTGGCGAGGAAGGTTCAGGAATCAACGTTAAGGCGTATGTACCCTTAGTTCAGTTAAAGAGTAGACTCGCCTTGAATTATATAGAATTGAGTATCAACAAGAAAGTCACTAGAAATAATTAGCTTTGATGTTCTTAACTTTCCATGGTTTGGCTCTTGGGTGCAGGGAGATTTATGCTTCTTTTGGTGGCCTTCTTATGTTGCTCAAGGGAGACCCTTCCAATGCTGCAAATTTCGAGTTAGATCAAAGGTTGTTTCTTTTAATGAGGAAAGTTTGAGGGAGACCTTCTCTATAATGTATTACCTAGGGTCGACTAATGAACAACCTCAGAGCAACACATCCGTATGAAGAAAAAATACTGCCATTTCTTGTTACTATGCAGTAGCTTACTAGACATGTAGATTTCTATTGGGTGTTCCTTTTGTTTTAACAAATTTAAACAAACATGAGACTACATGAAGCTTCTTCTGACTAATATCATCAGTGATGGGTATGCAGTATCAGTTGTATTTACTTTCAAGCTTCTTAATTATTAACGCTGTTAAGAGAAGAAAAAAAATTTTTCGTCTTACAAAATCAGTAAGTATATTTCCTCGTCTACAAAATCTTGTTCAAAGCTCTGTATTCTTCTTCTACCGTTTCAAAAATAAGGGTGCAACCCCTAATTTCGAACTGGGAATCTAACACTTTTTTAACACAACGTTTTTATTTCGCCAAAATCACCACCAATTAGGATCTTTCCATTAAAAGATAGCCAAGGAAACAAAGAAAGAAAAGGGGAGGCAAAATCACCAGCTCATTTCTATAGTTCCCTTCACAAATGTGTCGAGTACTTAGGATGGCGAAATTCAGCTCATAGTGTAATGTAAGTTCAACCTTCGACTTCAGCTATAATGTTCATGATCAGTCAGGGTCAATAACCTCTCCTGTACTTGCTATAATGTATACCTAGTTGCCCATGCTTCCCCTATAGTGAATCGCTTCTTTCGTAACAGATTTACCCACGACACAACAAAATTGTCACTTTAGGACTGATGCAACCATGTATTTCATCTACAAACAACCTGACTTAAGAAGTTTTGTTCACTGTAAATGATGTATAATTATCAGAGAATAGGATGTCTTTCTAAGTATCAGATTCTAACAGATGAAAACACTGTCGGGAAAACAAACAACTCAATTTCAGCATGCTTCAAATAAAAAAAAACAATTTCGGCCAAAATTTACTTTAAAACTGTCTAATTTCTGGCTACAGAAACTGTACAGAGAACACGTAAATAACATTTGAACATAGATAATTCTGTGCTTCAAAATCCCATGGCTCAAAAATGCTTTCTTTCTGGTTTATTCATAAGTAGGAGCCAAACACTGATCAACCATCTCTACAAGGCCGGGGTTTTCTAAAGCTGCCGCCACCCGTTCTTTATCATTCAACTGCTTATTTACTGCAATCAGTTGAGCAAAAAATGGACATGAGTAGCAAATCACTACTTCTAAATCAGAAATAAACAGAACGCAGTTGACAAATACCTTGAGCTTCGGTTGCGTGAGTTCCTGGTGCTACCCTGATATCCACCTGAAGTATGTAAAGACAACTAGGAGCTCAGTACAGCTGGGTTTCAAATTAAGTATACTTCACGGAACATCTTTAAAATAATCAAAAGGAGAAAAAGAATGATGGTCTCAAATACTCAAAAAGTAAAGAAGAAATGGAATAAAAAGCCTTTCTTATTGTGAGGATGAGTGAATGAGAACTAAATTAACTATCATATATGATAAATTTTAATCAAAGTCCAGTTAAACATTGTGATTTAGCAGTCCCAAAGTATGCAGAACATCTATCTACCTATATAAAAATGAAAACTGGACACTAATGAGAAAACATACTTGAGATATATTTGTAAAGAGCGAGAAAGGAATAATTTATGCATGTTTAACAATCAATGTTATCTCTCAATAACGATACATCCCATCAGTAGATATGCTGAACCAACTATGCAACATACTGACATTAAGAAAAGGTAAAATCACGTTCAAGGAACTTGGAGGTCACAATTAAATGAGATTTGTCTCCCACCTTGTAACGAGAAGGTAGACTGCGCATAAGTTTTACACGTAAGCATAGCCCAATAATTGTAGCCATACTGCAGTGTTCAACTGTAGGAGTAAATGTGACCCTGCATCAAAATGATATTATAAGAAAAGTGATGATTTCAACTGTAAATTCATATTTCAATGTCTATGAAGATCTCCAGCTTAAAAAGGTGTAGAATGTGTACTCACCTAACATGGCTACGCTTATCATTTACTTCAACTGCGTCCTCCGTAACAACTTTCAGTTCTTCCAAGGAATAAGGATGTTCTGGATCTTTAATATCTCTAATATGATGTAAGACTGTTAAGAAAATAAAAATAACTGCTATATTGTACATAAGAAAAAGGCTCGCACCACATCTTTCGCCTTGACAGGGCGGGGATCTGACCCATTAAACAACAACCCCAAGAAAATGAGTCTTCTCGCCTTGTTATTACATTTGATTTCATTTAAACAATTCAGAACACCAAAGATAGCATATAAAGAGTATAAATGCAGTAGCATCATAGTGGACTAGTTCATGAAATAAATAAAATAAGCCATTAGTTCTATTAGAAGAAGAAATTCTTATTGGCACCCAGAACCACTTAATCTTTCTTACTAAAAGACTTTCGGTTCATAATGGAGTTTCAATGGATTATCATTCATAGTAATTGATTCTAGAATATAAAACATAGATGATTCCCGTGCATACACTCACTTACAGGAAATTCAATAGGGGTCCAATGTATAACTAGCTCGCTGAATATCTTAAATATTTGATAGTAGAAACTAATAAAAGTGAATTTGCACCTAAGAAGGTGATTGCAAGTTTGCAACAATTTCTTTAGCATGCTACACTGAGCAAATATTACTTTATCTATCCCAAGTGACAAGAAACACATGCAAGCAAAAGGGCAAAACAGAACAAAATTTTATCCCTGAACTTAAGAAATTTAAAAAGGATATCGAATATCTCTAGCTGATCGATAGGGTCCACGGTATATTCATCAACATCAGCGGGCACTACTGGGTCACGTATGCGGCGCTCTTTTCTTTCATAAACAATAGGGTTAGCGTTAATCAATCCCTGAACCATGTCTGAAGTGAAAATTGGAACTCAAAGGGTCTATCGTCTATCGATCTGCAAAACAAAAATAAACACTAAACTGAATGTTTTCTTGATGTTCACAGCAATTATCAATGCAGAATGTCTACATATAAATACACTATCCTACAGGAAGAAGTTCTCTTAGAAGAGGAATCATCCGACTCATTGAACCATCCAAAAGTCAAAGCTTGTCGGAAACTCAGCTGTTATGGTAAAAGCTTCTCCAAAAGCTTTCGAATCATAATAAAGGTAGTGGCTGAGAACAGGAAAAGTTTTGATATTTTTTCTCAATCTCCATCTTCCTCTTCTCTGACTCTTTCGAACCAATCAATCTCCAATCCTAAAACTCCACATGAATTCAAAAGTACCATTCATTTTATTTGTGTACCAATCCAGTTTCAAGGTTTTGGAAACTGAAAATTAAAAAATGATGTCTGTCTTTAAGTTTCTCTAAGAACCCATAACATTCTAAACTCCAAATCAATTTCAGGAAGAGCAAACCGAAGTTTATCTAGTCAACACCCAGAGATGTATGTTCTGGTTTATCTCACACGACCAAAATAAACCTCATATTTCAGGGGTTCAACAAATGTATCAGAGGTCAATTTCTAAACCCTAAATTAAAAAACTAAGAAGATAAAAAAATTCAGAAACAACTTTCAGTCTCTACTAACTAAAGAATTTCAGAAAGCGAGCGAGAGAGAGAGAACAGAATGGTACCTGTAAGGGTGTGTGGACGAGAGATATGCGATAGAGCCGAGAGGAGATTGAAGAGCGAGCGGGAGCGAATTGAGGGACAAGGAAAGGGAAACTTCATTAAACTATAAACTCACAGTAAAGGGTATTTCATGTAATAATAGGTATATTTGTAAACGCAAACATACTGTTATTTACGGTAAATGAAGTGAAAAGTTACTGTTTGTCAATCAAAAATAAAAATGGAGTGTTACTCTACATTTCTATTTTAAACCAACCTTTAAGGTGGAAACAGACTTTATTTCAGACGGACTCATAAGACCGAGTCTCACTAATTTCAGAAATTAAATCATTTTTTTCAGAAAAAAAAATTACATGTTTGATCTAGCAACATTACATCCATTATAAGGTCAGTTTGGGCAAGTTTTTTACACCTAAACCATAGAATTTTTATTTTTATCTTTATTTTTATTTTGATCAAAAAACATGAATTGAAAGTAACTAAATGAAACAAATGCATAACAATTTATATAAGACAATTTACATGTATACACACTTATAAAAAGTAATTTACCAAAAGAAAACAACCTGGAAACAGTTCAACTATCACAATTTGCTTGATTTTGATCGGCGGAAAGGGTAAATCAATTAACAGAGTTACATCTGAATCGAATCTCTCCGGCAGTACCGGTGAGTACGCCTACAGCACCCAACCTGACCATGGATGTACCAAAAAGATTAAGAAATCTGTCCCCATCATTAGCCAGTATGGTGACAGCGTCTGTTGTAGATGGATCCAATGCTAGTTTCTGATCAATTTCTAGGATACCTCTGCTTGAACTTATCTGTTGGTAAAATGAATTATCAACAATATTGGAACTTGAAGGGTTCTGGTCCAAGTCGACTACAACGCTTTCGTCATTTGTGAACTCTGGACACACATTTTTCAGAGTCTCAACTAGAGCAGGGTCTATTGATGGATCTGCAAACCCTGTGTTATCGAAATTCCAAAGACGATCTCGGAAAAAAATACAATGTGCAGTTCCGACGGTGTGACCACCTAGAAACAGACAAGAAAAGGAATCAATGTATCAGGTAAATGGTTTGGAGGTTGAATCTTATAATCAAAATTTGGTCTATCCTTACCAAGCAGTACAAGCATGTCAGTGCCAGTGAGTCCCTTCCTTTCAAATAAATCGATTGCACCAGAGACTGAAATTGTAGGACCTGGGAGATTGACATCAGTAGCTAGGGAGACAAAACCATCTCTCCTTCCTGTTTCTACTTCATATCGAGCGCCAAATCCTCCGCTCTGTATGTATAAATAAGTTATTTAATTGGGAAATGATGAAAAATGCATAGTAGAGTTTAGTCAAATTATTACTTACCAAGGCAACAGCATCCCTAGTAGCCATGATAACAATATCCGAACAAGAGACGATTCCTGGGCAAGCTTGTTCAATCGCAGTCTTTGCATCATCGATTACGTCAAAACCTCTAACATTTAGGTTGGCGCCTGCAGTTTTTTCGCTTGAAACTCCATCGAGAAGTAATGATGCATCACATCCCTTAAAACCAACATAAACAGTAGCTTGATTATTTATGAGTTGCTTAAGTAAATATATGAAAAACACAGAGGAAAGACTAGCTAGGATCATTGATATAGATTAAACACGTACATTAACAAAGCAGTCATGGAATTGCATGCGAAGAAGTGCAGCGACAATCGAGGGATCACTAGTGAATTGTTCCGTCACAACACTGCTGACAATAGATTCAACATCTTGATTTCCACATTTTCCATTGTAAAATCCTGTTTGAATTTGGCCATAACAGGCTTCCAAGTTGAGTAGTAAAACTAGCTCTACTACTATTACTACCAAAACATTATTATTCATTTTTTTACTCTGAATTCAACTGAACTGAACTCTAGTGCTTATTGAAATCGGATGTAGAGCAGAATCCGAAGTGAGATGAAATGAATTTAGTTTGAATGATGAAGTTTTGCCACTATCTCTTCTCATTTATAACATTTTAAATATCGTTATGCTCGTACTGGACTAATTCCCTGTAAGCAAATTCTCTTCTTCTTTTTTTTTGTTCTAATTGAAATTCTAGTGATGTTATTAGTATACAAGTGGGGTAAAAGAATTCTTCCGAAGGTGGACAAGTAAACATAACAAGTTAGATACGACTAACGCGTTAGAGGGCAAAGTTGAATTTAATTGGATTTGCTATGATGTATACTCCATTGACATTTGCATATATACACAATTCACCCATCAAAATCTATAAACATCATTGTTTAAGCTATCTTTTATTTTTATTTTTATTTTTATTTTTATTTTTACTAGAAAAAGTATTTGAAATGAGATTATATGTTCTCATGTTTGTAGATAAGAAAGTTCTCGATTTTTTTTTTTATCTACGAATGATTCGCCAGTCCATCTATCATTAGTTTTCTTTTTTATAGTTGTATTGAACAGTACTTTGTAGAATTTGAAGTATTTTTTATTTATTTAATCTGATAGTATTTAGAATAATTAAACGTGTGCAAATAGGAATTAGATCTATTTATTTTTAATCCAAGTATTGACAAATTAGGGGAGATGGAATTTTTTTAAAATTCAAAACAATTATTCCCTTCATCTTAAATTATTAGTCTGGTGTGAAAAAGTTAAGATTTTAAGAAGACCGTTAAAATTTACAAAACTACTCATATTCAATATTAAGTTATTACTATAATTAAAGTTAAAAGATAAACAAAAAAATATTAAATAGATTTGTTTCCAGAATATTTATTTTTTAAATTTGTTTAAATATCTTATGATTTTATAATTATATGAAATTAAGGGTATGGAAAAATAAAACTATAAATAAAAGCTGACAACTGTTTCAAGACAGACGAAAATAGGATACATGACTAATAAAAAAAGAGTAGAAGTTAAACAAAAACAATATTCCCTTTATCCCATAAAAAAGCAAAACTTTAGTATGAAAATTGTGTGAGAAAATAGTTCCTTTTTATATTTTTTTTACTTACCTATGCTTATTGTTTAAAACTTCGAATTAACATGTATCACAAAATATTATCCACTTAGAAATCTTTTTAAAAGTATTTTATATTTATAAAAGATTTTTTTTTAAATACTTATTATTAATAAAGATTTGTTTCAAAAAAAATAGCATATAAAAGTAAAAATATTACTTTTGGGATAAGTTTTTTTTTCAGTTTTTATAGGAGAGGAAATAAAATATAAAGCTTGCACCCAAAGATCATATCACGCTATCCCTAATTTAGGCATAAATAAAATCCAAAACAAGTCAACAATACCAAATAAAACTTGGTAAAAAAAACTGTAACAAGTATTGGATGAGTAAAACTCAGATGGTGAATTCCACAGTTTTAAAATCATAAAGATTAAAAGTTAAGCGAACAAATGTGCACGAACTATAAAAATTTATAGGAAAAACAAACACATACCCATGCCCCCTACCGAAGAATAACGACACAACAATTTACAGACAGGATGAAACCCCGACTGTGTACCTCCGCAGTCTCGTAACATTGTCAAGGTTATCTACACATAGCATCCAAGAGTCCTGATAACTCTCAACAACTCATTTTGGTTGAGAAGAATACTTCCTCAACAATAAAGTCCAGTCTTCAACAAACTCCTCCTACGGATGGTTATTTTTATTATGTTGAAATTGTAGTCGTATGCTTATCTTGTAAATCTGTACAAAACTTATATAAATAGAAGTCTCTATCTCCACAACATTAACTGTGGAAACTCTATTCTCAAGTAACATGACGAAATTGCACACACTACTGCCCATTTTCACCCGACGGAACACCATTCCTATCAACATTTGCTTATGGGACGAAACCCATTCACTAACCAGAATTGTCCGGCGGGAATAAACTTTCACACTGACGGGACGGAACGGACCTCAAGTGCTAATAATCATACTTTGACAGTGACGGGATAATCTAAGGGGTGTTCTCAAACACGCCCTTAGTCCAAGTGTTAAGTGTCATGAAGAGATCTACAATCCAGGGGAATTGCCAAAGATGAACATGGATTCTTCGTCCTTTTCTCTCTCGCCTTTGGATTATGTGATTCTAATTCTTCTTCGTCCCTTACTCGCGATCTTCTTCGTGTTTTCTGTGATTCTGATTGGTAATCCTTTTCTCCCCTCTCTATCTTTGGCCTTTCATCATTATCTCTCTGCATAAACCAATCCTTTCTCGATTAAATTTTCTTATATGTTGGTTTCTTTTTTTCTTTTGTGGGTTTTTGATAATTTCTGTTAATTACTTTTGATGCTAATCTGGTACAAATTCATATGTTTTTGATTTTTTTAGGTTGGTGTTTAGCTTGGAAATTGGTTCTAGCTCATGTTCCACTGGTGCAAGAAATACGCAAGAATTTACAGAAGAAGCCATCAAAGAAACCAATAACTGGTCGTCTCTCTCAGTTCTACAGAAGCAAGGGCACTCCTAATTTGCCTTCTAACTGGTATTATATAGCTGTCTTCTTTCATGCCCAAAAAGTTGTATTTTTAATTTCGTACGTTCCTTCATTTGTCAAATTACTTTCAAACCAGCTGGAATAGATGCTATATTAGGTTTTTGAAACGGAAGTAGTCTGAATTACTATTAACTTTGTGGAGTTAGATAGGCATTAAGTAAATATGATTCCTTTAGTCTTTTTCAAGGGTAAATTCTTGAGTTGGTTAGACTAGACATTGATAAATTTGAAGGATTTGATCTCTCCTACACATTGTAAAAATTAAGATAAAAGGAAATGGGTTTGATCCTGTAACTGGTAAGGAAAGTTGTCTGTATGAAAATTAGAAAGAAGAAACCTTTCCTATTCTCTTCATGAGTGAGAAAGGTGCCACATTTTTTTATGTAAATAGGTGTTGTTGATAAACTTCAATTGCTTAGAGTGGGTTTACCTCGTTTTGCCGTGGAAACTATTAAAATGTAGCAAAGAAAAAGGAGATATTTCTGAGTAACAGTTGAAGTTGTTGTAGTAAGTTCAATTTTAACTTAGAAAAGAACAAGCTGAAGTATAGTGATATTAACACCAATAAAATGAGCTCATATGAGATGGTTTATTTTCAGATGACACAATGCTTAGAAGCTACAGACAAATTGTATACCGCTACCTGATGAAATTCGCTTTTTGGCTGAGACTTTAGTGGTTGAGAAATTAGAACATTTCTGCTTATTTTGTTTTGAACACGTAGACTGAATACATGAAGTGAACAGTGCAATCCAGTGAAACTGAGATGTTTATCAAAGCGAAACATCTAAACCAACTTGATTTGGGGGTATTTGCTGGTATTCGGATCCGTCACAAGTTATCAACCAAGTCATTTTACCAAAACCTTGATAACTTCTGAAACAATAAGTTAGTAGTAGTAGTAGTATTTAGGCCATTCATTTGGATCCCCACCGAAACCTAAACGATTAGTCCAAAATCTCTACGATATTGGTGTCTTCTCTTGACAACAGTTCTAAATATTTTTTGTGTGATTGCATGAACATTGGACATTTTGAAAAAGTTTAGTCCAAAATCTCTATGATATTGGTGTCTTCTCTTGACAACAGTTCTAAAAATGTTTTGTGTGATTGCGTGAACATGGGACATTTTGAAAAAGTTTGTCGTTGAAATGCTCTCTCATACAACTTTAGCGGAACTATAGAACATTGACAAGTCTGTTCAGAATGGTTCAACCAGGCTCAAAGATCTCTATATGTCGATTTTAATCCTTTTTACTCTCCCAATTTTATTATGCCATCGCCGTCTATTGGTATTTTGTATCCCCTTGCAATAACTTATTTTGCTGTTGTTTGCAGAAGACAATAACTTGTATATGGAGGACATGGTTGCTAAGGATCTCGTGTTTGTTGCAATATGGGTGCAGAATAAGGTGGACTAATTGGTGCATTCACAACCACTTATCTGTATTAGTTTATACGTTTTTGTGAGAGGTGATTTGGTAATGGGTGGTCTTGTTTCTTCTTGTATATAGATTCTGTTTCTGATAATTTTTTTGTATCTAGTCTCCAATAAAAAGGAGAGTTTTTTCTTTTCTTTTTTTAAATGTAACTGCTATGTGGTTATTTAGGCTTCGGTCAGGTCTGGCTTTTGAATATACTTTGATTACAAACATTCTTGATGAAATATTCATGACCTCTCTGTTTATTTGCCGTTTATTTTCACTCTCCTGTCTTCTTCTTTCTGTTTTCTGTGACTTCATCATGAAATCCATTCTTTTCTATTTCCAAACCCTTGATGTATATAAAATATTTAGACTGCGTCATTGTATATCAATTGGGATTCAGTATTTTAGACTGAAAATGCTGTAGAATCATGAATGCCATAGTTCTTGAGAAACTTAATTTCAGACAAATTTCAACCACGAATTTGGTTAAAGAGAATCAAGTAACTTTCTAATGAATTCAGTATATATCGACCTCTAAGCTCAGCTTTTAAGCTATGGTCGAACATTGGTCTGGTATCTGTATTTGGTGCGTATCATTATACTGTTCGACGTGTTCCTTTGGTACATTTATCTCTCTCTATGTACATGGCTTTTGTATCTGAATTTTTTGGACAGGCTAAAACTGTTCGAATTGCATTTTGATATCAGCAAAGGTCTGCACAAGAATCAGAGAAAAGTGGTAGCAGAGGTACTTGTTCTAAATTTTTTTCCTTTTCCTTCTGATATGTAATATGTTTAAGGTTAATTTATCTGTATCTTGTTTTTTAGGTGTCAGTTTAATAATTTTTGCTCTTTAGCTGTTTTCGTCAAACGATTGCATTATCTAGAATTATTAGGAAGATACAGCCACACAGGTAGTTGGTACCAATATTTCAGAAATTGGAGTCTTCAAGCACAAGATTGTTTAAACAAAATGTCTTACTTAGAAACACATATTTTTTTGTATCTGGTTCACCCGCTGCTTCTTCTGTAGATTGTTTTGGATTGCAAGGACTATCTTTAGAGTATCTGATCGAGGTTTTGGATTTTCTGAAGGTTTTCTAGCCCAATAGAAGGTTCTGGTGTTTTTTTCTTTTCTTTTTTTTAATGTTTTCCGTAGTAGACTTGTACTGCTTGCTTTAATGTTCTGGTACATCTCCTTCGCCCTTTCTTCTTTTCTAACTCTCTTGTAAATGTTCCTGATTCTTTATACTGTTGCTTCATATTTTTTTTGTTATTTTATAGTTAAAACTTTGTTGTGCTTGTGATGAATTTTCTTTCTTGTTTTCGATTTCATTGCTCTGATCCTCTTCCATAGTCACTTTACTAACAGAGTAGAATAGTTTCCAGGATAGTTAAGATATATGCTGCGCGTGTGATGTTCCCAATGCTTGTTATGTTTAACAAAAAATCTCTTAATCTGTGATTGTGAGAAGGAATCTTTTCCCGATAATCAGACCTAAGTTGAAAAGTATTTGCAAATACACTATCTCTTAAAAACACAATCTTTATCACTTATATGGATCTGATTCTATCCAACCCAAAGCACATGGTTTATCAAATGTAATTTGGGGACTCTTTACTCCTTGGTGTCCTATACTAGTCTGAAGACAGTGACACAGATAGTTTTATTATATGTAGTTTGCGCAGTGGCAGCAGTTCAACCCTTACGTGACCTGAGTTTTTCATTTCTGTTACATAAAAACGCCCTATGTCCAGTTTTAGTACTTGCGTGTGTGTGTGTGTATATTTGTGTTTATGCGAAGATGATTCCTTTTAAAATTTGAATTTTCTTTTTTAGCCTCTTAAACCTTTGTCTTTCTTAAAGAGAACTTTTCAATTTTAATTGTGTGCTGTACACACATTGCTAGTTGTGGTTGAATAGAATGATTTTAAGACGAGGAGTGCAAACCAAGCCACCTCTTTTGTTATCCCTAATTCTATACTTGTATGACAGAAGATACCTTGTACTTTGTATTAAATTTGGTATTTTGAAGACTGAAGAAACTTTGAAAAGGTCCTTTTCTTTGATCAAGGGGTATCTCTCAGAGTCATTATTGGTTCTCCTCTTTTAGTAAATTATCTACCTCCGAATACTCTCAATAGGTTTCTCTACTTAGGTTCTCTTCACCATCAAAAAAACTTAGTTATCTTCCATGGATAACGAAGAGAACAAACAGAATGATACGTACAGGAATAATATACCCTATGTTCAACTCAACTGGATCGACTCAGATTACGCTTTTGCTTTGGCGTTGCAGGAACAGGTACTCTGCTCGTGATCAATTATTTTTCCTTTTAATGTACAGATAAATTACCATCCGTTTTTTTATGGTTATTTCGTCTTGTGTCATGTTATTCTTCAAAATCTATAGTATTAATGATTCAACTAAGCACATGAAGGATATTCAAAATTTTGCTGTGGAAAACATTAAGATAATTATCCCATGTCGCACTGCTGAAACACATGTGGTAATCATTAGCTAATTCTAGAAGTAATGTTGTTTCGATTATTGCTTTTTCGTTTACTTGGAAAGATAATAAATGAGATTTTTTATGGTAGGAAACACCATTGACACCATTTTTGGCGAGTGAAAGTGAGTCAGGTGATAGCGACGAGGACTTCGAAGGCGATTCTGAGACTGTTGACAATCTTTCCAATGAAATGAATGAAATTGATGAAGGTGATAAAACTATTGTTTTTTATGCTTAGTTCATAGAAAGGCCAGAAGGGTCGTTAAAAGCTTCTTTGCTTCTTTATCTATTCTAATCCTTGATGACTTATTATACAACGTGGATGATTTCTAACTTGGTTAAGTTTTTTTTCCACAGCCGAACTATTGGATCTCAATGAAGAAGCGAGCAACGATGATGAGGTATATTAACACTTTGCCATATCACTGTTACTGTGAAGGGAACTTCCCTTGCACTCAACCTACGTTCTCTTTTTTCCCTCTTTCATATATGTGTTTTACTATAATGCCTTTGCCATATGTTTTAGGACATGGAAGAGGACGACATCGATCCAGATGAGTTATCCTATGAGGTAAATGTGGTTAAAACAATGTCTTCAAATATTTTCACATTTGAATCATGGTGTACTGTTGACGAAATATTATACCGTATGAGGCTGGGTTCTATTTGTACACATAAATTTCAAAATAAAAAAAATAATTAACAGTTTTGAATCAGCATGAATAGATGACTATGTTTTTTTAATCTGTTATCCTTTTATGGCGTGTAGGATTTGATTGCATTGGGAGAATTTGTTGGAACTGAAAACAAAGGGCTGTCGACAGACAAAATCAAATCTTGCATAACTCCTTATGCATATAAATCACAACTGGAGCGCAAATATGGTGTTGATCAGTAAGTCAAATTTGCCGCTGAAGTAAAATTCGACTAATATTTCCATTTACCAGCATTGTACTTCTTCAGCACAACATTTATAGTCAACAGTATCTATTCTGGATGAATAATGAGAACCCAAACACAACTATGGAAAAATTGTATTAGTCAACTGCCTGTGTAAAATGTTTTTTATTTTTTCTAACTATAAACATGGACCTGATAGGTGTGTAATCTGCCAAACCGAGTATGAAGAAGAAGAGCAAGTAATGACCCTTCCATGTGCCCACACGTACCATTCAGAATGTATAACTACATGGCTTCAAATCAAAAAGGTAATGAACTGCTCAGTTTTCTCTCTTATGCTTTATTTAGTTTGGGGTGACATGGTGAGTTAAACAATTTATTCAGATGTTAGTCAGCGCTAGACCCAGTTTTACAAAATAATATACTCACAGTTCTGCATATTGCTATGTCTAGGTGCATGAGCAAAAAATTGCACTTATAAACTTTGAACCGAGCTGCCCTTATAAGTTGGTTCAAACTTCTCTACAATTTTCTCCTTGGTTAATCTACAAAATTATGTCTTGCAGATTTGTGCCATATGCAACTCTGAGGTCTCCGAAAGTCTTCCCTGATTCTTTTGCTCAATGTAAAAATGTAAAAGTAATGTACGTATATAGTTATGGCTTAGCCGCCAGTTTGAAATCCATTGCACTCATTGTTAGATGTTGCATGCTGATCTAAAGGAAGAAATCAAAAAGAGTCACTGACGGCTGACCCGTAAATCTGTGTAATCTGTGTAACAGGAGCAAGACAGGAAAAAGGTGGCAAATTATTTGTCTACACTACTGCTCAAACTATAAACAAATTAAAATCAAATCATTTTAATCATTTCAATGTCACGACTCTGTTAGACTCCTAATATTAGCCGACTTCGCATACCACATATGCACGTGTGTTCACACTTGTAGATAAATAGGCCTTACTTTTAGGCCCAAACCAAACCCCATTAGCCCGACACAATGTCGTGCAAAGAGATCGATAAAGAGAGTGTAGACAACACCCCATGTGCTCTGCTCTTTAAATGACAAATTCCATTTCTTTAAAACCCATGAGCATTCTTCATTTTCACTTCACATTCTTAGAGTCATAGAGGGTATCTGCATATCATGAATGGGTGCAATGAAGAAGGAAATTACAGTAATTTCTGCAACGTTCATCCGACTAAAATTCAAATAGGAGTTTGTTCTCTTTGCTTGAAAGAAAGACTTGTCATATTATTAGCAACAACATCATCAAAATACAAACAGTGTTCTAGGAGAAGATCTACATCAAGAAAATCTCATCACATTTATGTTCTTCAAAAAATTTCTGCATTGGGCTTGTTCCTTCGTCGCTCCGGGTCCTCTCGGCGTGAACAAAGATTGGCCGGGAAATCAACTGACACTGACGATGCATCCACTAGTACTAGTAGTCAAGAAGGTATGTACAATAACTGTAGTTCAGCATGCAACTTTGCACTACTAAACATATATGAACTTACCACATTTAAAATAAGTTCCTTCCTTAATACATCAGGATTCTAGTTATCTTATGGTATGAAGAAAACAATGTCTCTTAGCACTGACATCAAAACCTGGTGTTTAATTATGCGTACCAGATTCATTCATATCGATCAAGTTTGAAGACGACGGTAATGCCTTGTGGGATAAGGATTCTAGAGAACATTGTAAGCCTCACTCATCGGTAACGGCTACAGTAGCAGAACCATTGAAGGCGAAAACGCAAAATGTCAACACTAATAGTGCTACAGAGAAGATGAAAAAGAAGGAGAAGAAGAAGAAGATGGACACTAATAATAAGATTACTGGTATTGTGGAGCACCATAGTGGTACCACAGGCTCAGATGGTGGAGCAGGATTGCTTAGGTGGAGAAAGAGGGTTGGGCAAGTTCTGTTCCAACTTGTGAGGCTAAAGAAGTCAGCAATGGAAAGTGGTTGCCAAGATAGTAGTAACAAAGGCAAGAAAAGTAGTAGCAATACACTTAAGAATAGGAACAAAAAGAATTGGATAAAGACTATGACAAAGAAGAAGAGGGACCATCATCATCGTGTATGAAATGAAAAGCCAATTGGTTAAATTAACTGTAGAGAAAGAGAAAGGACATTTCTTTTCTTTTGCACCAATGGTGCATGTGGTTGTTTTATAAAGTTTGGTCCAAACTATTGTTGGGATTGGAGTGAATAGAGATTTAACTTTCCTGCGACATATGAATGCACCGTAAAAAGATAATAGACATTGTTTCCTACTAAGGTGTACCTATCCATCCTGACATTTTAGAGGGCGACCAAAAATCAATTAGGGGCAACTTTTTTAACCTAATTTTATGGATGTGGTTAAGGGATAACCTAGGGGTATGTAAAAATACTAAAATACCCTTTCACTAATCAAACAATTATAATAAAATCTTTCATTAATAAAACCTAAACCTAAACCTATTTCACACTTATTCTCTACCGATTCCATTTCTGTTTTCTCTTCTTCTTCTATTGTTTCTAAACTACCAATTGTGGCACAATCGAATTCATCTTCAACCGATTAATCGTAAACCAATTTATCGTCGTTATTACAATATAAAAATGGCAAGAAAGAAGCAAAGAACTCGTCAACCTCCTAATACAGAGTGGTCGGATTTTACCACAAGAATAAGAGATCGAGAGATTGTTGAAGAACAACACGAATAACGCGAAGAGGATGACCTAGAAACGGAGACCGATTCCGACAATCAGCCTCTCCAGCACTTTATGGCTCCAATAAGGTAAGGGTTTACCATTATTTGTGTTTATATTGATTCAATCGAATGAATTAGTCACTAGAATATCAATGGTTTTAGGTTAGATTTCACAATCCGTAGTTTCGTGGTTGTATTAAACTACCGATTATGTTAGTGTTCTTCATTGCTCATGAACATCATGCACAATCGGTAGTTATGTTTAGGTTATAAACTACCGATTGTATTACTGAACCAAAATTTAGTGATAATCGGTAGTTTCGTATTCATTGATTAGTAAACCTCCGGTGCTGGTAAGGTTGGGACCGTGGTCGTCCGTCTCCGGGTTGCCGGCCGATAAGGTTTATGAGATGGACCAGACAGCTGGCTATTCCTTTCTAAGGAGTCAGCTGTCTGGGCGAGTCACCTTCTTCTAGGCTCCGAGTTACCTTCTTCTAGGCTCCGCTGGACGACACGGCATTCTCCTTCAAATATATAGGCCGGCCGTCCTTGTGATGGTTCCCAAGGATCCAATATGAGCACTTAGGTCTACGTTGCCACGATCTTGCTAGGGTTAAACTTCCGATTATGCAAGTTAGTGACCTCAAAAACATCATGCACAATCGGTAGTTATTTTTACACCTATCGATTATATTCCTGTCTCCAAATTTACACATAATCGGTAATTTAGTATATGGTTAAACTTCCGATTGTGAAATTTAGTGGTTCCTCAAACATCGACCATAATCGGTAGTTATAATTTGGTCATAAACTACCGATTATATTCCTGTACCCAAATTTATACATAATCGGTAGTTAATTTTTTTATGTAACTACCGATTGTACGTGTGTCCATAGACTTTTCTGTTCCATTTTTTATGCACAATCGGTAGATTATGTAGAGCCCGAGCTACCGATTATGCACAATCGGTAGTTAAGTGATTTTTAGACTACAGATTATGCACAATCGGTAGTTACGTTGTTTTTTTAACTACCGATTATGAACAATTGGGTGAGTTTAATGTACTTTGTCTACCGATTATGTACTGATTAAATGGTGTCTTGTTGGAAATAATTGTTCTTTATTTATCTTGTCAATCATAGAAGGGAAAGGCGATAACTGGGTGCATAAATGCGGGAGTGCCTTCATCAGTTGAGACGATGAGAGAGCATAAAGACCTCATCGACAACATTGATAATGAAGCCTATGCTAGCAAGTTTGGGGAGAAATCTGCGAATAAGCCTAAAAGGGTTACAACAAAGCACACTAAAAGATCTCGCGGTTCAACGAGTACTACTGCTGAAGCAAATTTCCCTGAGGGTGAAGCCAATGCCGCTGATGCTGAAAGATTGTTAGCCCCTGGTCCTCGTGCTCCTCGTACCAAAACCAAAAGAGTTAGAAATTAGATTTTGGTTCTTTTCTTATGGATATGTCTCTCGTGTTTAAATGTCTAACATTCGAAAGGATATTATGTTCTCATTGTGAGTTATCAAATGAATTGCAAGAGATTTATTTTTAACAAGTTATTTTCTTCAAATTTTACATTATAATCGGAAGTTAAGTGGTTTGAAACAACTACCGATTGTGTATATTCATCAACAATCGGTAGATAACAAACTACCGATTGTGTTAGCGTAATACAATCGGTAGATAAATATCTACCGATTGCATTTACCCTAGGAACTGCCTGTTCCTGGCCACTTTTTGTATGATAATCGGTAGTTTAAGAATTTCTTAAACTACAGATTGTGCTTGTACAAAATGTTGATTTTTTTTTTAAATCGATTTCCAATTTTGGGCTACTTATTATAATCGGTAATTTAAGAATGTCTTAAACTACCGATTGTGCTTGTACAAAATGTTGAATTTTTTAAAAAAAAATCGATTTCCAATTTGGGGCTACTTATTATAATCGGTAGTTTAAGAATTTCTTAAACTACCGATTGTGCTTGTACAAAATATTGAAATTTAAAAAAAAATATAGATTTCCAATTTGGGGCTACTTATTATAATCGATAATTTAAGAATTTCTTAAACTACCGATTATGATTTTACAAAATGTTGAGATTTTGAAAAAAAATTCGATTTCCAATTTGGGGCTACTTATTATAATCGGTACGATTTTACTTTATCTAAGTCCTTTCTTTACATCTATAAGGGACGTGCTCGTCTTCGAGGATTTTGAAAGTCATCCATTTATGAAATTTGATCGCTTCTTGATCCACTCACCGGTATTTTTCCCGATAGCTGGTGGACTGAACAATCAGATGAACTTTATTCTTAAATTCACTTTAATCGGTAGTTTAAGAATTTCTTAAACTACTGATTATGCTTGTACAAAATGTTGAAATTTTGAAGAAAAAAAAATCGATTTTCAAATTGGGGTTACTTATTATAATCTGTAGGTTAAAAAAAATTTAACCTACCGATTAACACAATCGATAGATAATGGTGATCCCAAAACTTCCGATTGTTAATATTAGTTCGAACTTAGTGTACATATTTTCTGTATACTCTTGTTACACCAGGCTTCAACAGCTTTTTTTTTGAAAAAAAAAAGCCGTTAAGATTCTAATCTATATAAGGAGGGTGACTTATTCTCATTTATGCACCTCCAATACATTTTAACTCTCCAACATCGAAGAAATAACCGTATAGATTAATGGCTCAATCGTTCACGGTAGAGGAAGATTTATCGTTATGTAGGCGTTATGTGCAATTCTATCTGAAGCGAGGAAAAGAACGTAGGCAAAATGGTGCAATGAGTATGAGTTATTTGGATATTGTTCACGAACATTTTTGTGTTGACATCGGGAGGCCCAATAACCGTAATAAAGCTGATCTTTTTGTCGATTTCATTCTATAGGCAGAGAAGTTGATCCATTTGTGAATTTAACTTATCTTGTCAATCGATATCGTTTGAGGGGTGAAACTAATGATGAAGTTATAGCGAGATCTCTCGAGGAATGGAGACGATGGAAACGATCAAATTACCGTTACGAAGCTCATTTCAATATCATTAAGGTGATGGACAGATTCAACCCGTTTAAGGTTCGTCCACACCGCTAAAGCTGAAAGGAATTTTCTAAGACAGTGTAAAATAATAATTAATATAATAATAGTGTATAACGTCAGGTTTATAAACAGAAACCAAAACATAATTCTTCTACTTCTCTACCTATTCACGCCTATTTTTCTTCTCATTTCCTTTCTACCTCTACATATTCACAACTAAAACAACATCATTTTCCATTTCTTCTCCTCTATCGATTCTTCTACTCCCTTTACTCTCAATCTCCATTGAAAATGGCTCCAAAATCTTTACCTACACAATCAAAGAAGGGAAAGGAAAAGATGGCGATAGAGGAGTCCAAAATCATTGAAATCAATTCGTCAACCGATTCAGATGAACTTTCCTTCCGACCAAAAAATGTTCCTACCCAATCAAATAAGGGAAGGAAAAGTAAGTTACACTCAACTTTTATGTTTTTAGTCATTACTTTGAAGAAATCATGATAATTATTTTTTATAATTTTATGAAACAACGCATAATCGGTAGGTATTGCATAATTTTATCTACCGATTAAGACTCGAGTTCATCATTCCTGAAGAACATCATGCATAATCGGTAGGTATTGCATAATTTTATCTACCAATTATATACACGCCCTACCGATTGTGTGTAATCGGTTGATATTTCATAATTTTAACTACTGATTGTGTGTTATTGTTTATTTTTATAATAGCTATTGTGTAGTTAGTTAATAATCAATGTTTGGGTATGTTCATTAGGGTTATGGATGAAGATAAAGAAGATGAAGGTCTTTCTGTAACTTATTGGGTTATCGATCCTCGACTCTTTTTCAGGGAGAAAGATTTCTCAGGCATAAACCCATATTACAATGAAGCTGGAGAGTACATAGGTGCAGTTCAGGATGATGAAGTTGTTGCTGATACTAAGGGGAAGGAGAGGAAGAAGAAGAAGCGGGTTGAAACTAGGACCAAGTCGAGAGTAACTAGGAGTGGAAGAATTTCATGAGATCAATGAGATTGATCACTTTGAATTTCTATGATGTGTTTTATTTTGTTTTTTCAGGATGTTTTTAGTTTTTTTGAACAAGTTTAATGAACAATATGTAGTAAGTTTATATGAACAAGTTTTTCTTCAGATGTTGAAATTGTTTTATGAAGTTAGATGTCAAGTAAAATTGGCATATTCGGTAGATAACTATGTTTCTAAACTACCGATTACGTACAATCGGTAGTTATTTATTTCCCGTGCTACCGATTATCTACAATCGGTAGTTATTTATGTTCAGTAACTACCGATTATGGCAAGAAAAGTCCTGGACAAGAAAAGCATTACAATCAATAGATAAAATTGATCTTTAAACTACCGATTACAAAGTTAAAATTTTTAAAGTTTAATTCAATTCAGGCTACAATCGACATATATAAATTTTCAATTCCTACCGATTGTGAAAGATGAAGAGTTAGAAATTTTGGAAGGTTTTGAGAAATTCAATTTGGGGCGACACCTATAATCGGTAGTTTAAGTACTCCATTAAACTACCTATTGTACAATCGGTAGGAATAAAAATCACGAGCCTACCAATTATACAAAACTATAACTCGAAAAATCAATCTAAAACACTCTCGATTTCTATTCCAAAACTAACTCAAATAATTTTCTAACACTAATTATAACCAAATTAATTAACTAATTAGTCAAAATTAACACTAATTAAGCAAGGATAAATTAACCATTATAAAAAATATATAGATAAGGGATATATTGAGATTACTTCAAAATGATCTTATTTTATTTTATTAGTCGTCTCTAAATGATTTTTGGTCGCCCTCAAAAACGCCAGGCTATCCATCTCTGTTTCTTGTCTTCTCACTTGTCACATTAGATGTGTGCCTGTCTATTGCTCCCTTAAGGTGGATAAACAAGGGCTAGCTTGGATGATGAAACGTGGGTGAAGCCTCACATGTACACATATGTATTTAGTCTTTCTTTTTCATTTAAGCAAAGGAAACAATCTCTTAAAACGGTAAAAAGCCAGCCTCATGGTTGAATGCCAAAACGTGGAGTTTCGTCTCTCTTTATGTATTTGATGAAAGACTGATGATGGTGAATGGCAGTAATGTTTGAAAATGATGAAATCT
This sequence comes from Papaver californicum, assembly GCA_023531435.1. Lineage (NCBI taxonomy): Eukaryota > Viridiplantae > Streptophyta > Magnoliopsida > Ranunculales > Papaveraceae > Papaver > Papaver californicum. The sequence continues at coordinate 2,741,945 of JAJJMC010006198.1, read as the reverse complement.
TGGCCTGTTATTTGTTTTAGAAATGCTTTATATATCTAGGTGTTTTTTAGTAGTAACATCATTTTTTTTATTTTTTTTGTATTCGACTCGCCTGGATCTGACTAAATTCATCTGATTTATATGGATCTGACTCAATGTGTTTGATTTTTGTATCAGACCTCACTCAACTGACTCAAAAATATACGAATCAATGGCTTGGTCCCATAAGCTAGGAACATTTTATTTTTTAACTCAAACGGGTCCGAATCAGACAGTGAATCAAATCTGACGAAAACTAAAAAAAAAAAAAACGGTGGGGCCGAGTCAGGGTGTAAATATCAGGAACTTAATATGTCTCTTTCCTCCGTCTGGAAGTGCTTGATTTCTCTGTCTGGAAGTGCTTGATATATGTAACGATTGTTTGATCTCTGAATGCAGTGCACTTATGGCATATTAATGAAGGGATGTTGACAAAGATTTTGGGCAAAATTTTGATGAATAAGTAGGTTAAAGACTGAAACTGTAGTTGAATTTGTTACCAAGCCCTGTATAAGCTGCCACCAACAGCAAACACCAACCACTGTACTACTACATTAACCCAAACCAGAATTACTTTTTACTATGGTATAAATAATAATAATTTAAATACAAAAAATTAAGCCAAACATAGTCTTAGAGAGTCAATGTTTAGTCCAGGTAATAAACTCAAAGCTGGATAAATTTCAGACCAAAAGCTATTTGAACAAAATTCTACTGCCAAATAGCAATAAACTTGAAAAATGATACAAAAACTACAGAATGGATTCAAAGCACAGACAGGGGTACCCGGTTATAATCAGTAGTCAGGTGTAGTTGAAGAAAGGACCACTTAGAGATCACAATTTTCTTGATAGGACAGGTGATTGCTTTACTGTGTAGTGGTCTGAGGGGACCTAACTTCAGACACATTGCATCCAACCATTTTTTTATTCATGGTTGTGAGGAGTAGCCAGCATGGTCCAAAATTGGTCCATACCCAAAATATAAAATCTGCTCATATAAGTCTTAAAAAGATTGATTGATTTGGCTTATGTCATTCCTTTGCCTGTCTCTTTCTATTATTTGTTCTCCTTTTACAAAAGGAAAGGAAAAAACATAAACCTGAAACAAGATTTGAGCATACATCTAAGCTAGAACAGACCCTAGGGATAGGAGGGACTAAAGGTAGTAGAAATTTTACGAGCGCCTGTCAAGACTATATTAACAGGCTGCAATCAGTTTGGCGCAGTCAAATGAGTCTGAGCACTAGTTATTGTGGCTCATCCACCTGCCTATAACTTGATTGATCGCCCATGCAGCAGCAGATTGCACAAAATATGAACTGGGAAAGAAGCTAGTCACTCCCTCAGTTCAGCGATGTACTGAGTACTGACCTGGGATCCTATACATGATTTGTGCGCTACGCTACGCTACATTTATTTCTACTAACCCATCCTGTGAGAACATAACTGACCTTCGAGATCCAAGCTCACGTATGAACAAAAGACAACAATAACAAGTGTACACAGTTCTACTCTTTACCTTAGCAACTCCTGAAAAGCTTTACATTTTCACATAACTAAAATCTAAGATTCTAAATATATCTCATCCTAGAGGCCTGCGGCCTAACAAAATATAAGTTTTCAGCTGAATTTCTATAACGATAAAAGGAATATACTAGAGAACAGTAAGATAAAAATAAAAATAAAATAGCTACGACATTTGTGTTACTTGGTTCCAGTTTAAGGTATTCATCGAGTGTTCAAAAGGTGCAAATGTGAAATCATGCCTTAATTTTGAAAAAATAAGGTTAGGATAGATTGAGTTGAACATTTAAAAAAAGAGGTAAAAAAGCCAGGACTGTTCTATCCATAACACAGGAATCTTAATAGCCATTTTGCCTCTTCGGTGTCCAAATAGCAAATAACAAAATCCCCATCATTGCAGCACTTTTCTCACTTGCATCATCACATATTCATCAAAAACCATGTTCAGCTTCTATGTATAATGTATTTAGTATTTAGGTTACACTTTTATAAGATTAATGAGATTGTGCAAAATGCTCAGACCAAACAATTCAAATTTGATATATATTCAAGACAGCTTTTAGTTCTTAAAGAATGTAATCTCAAATAATGTACTTTTAGATATCATTGAAATGGTTCAATTCAACAGCTTAATCCCATTGAGAACCCTTGGCTTCAGAGAAAAATGTAAGTATAGAACTTTCTAATGACTGGAGAAGGTGGTTTGTCGCAAAAGGGGGTTTAATTGCATACGGTGCATATTGTCAAGACTGAGATTCAGGTTATTAGAGAATAAAAGAAAAGAGAGACTACAACACAAGTGATGTTCTAATCTGGTAGAAAGGTTAAATGTTACCGGTTTGAACTTTCATCTAATCCAGCTGTTACAGTAGGTTGGCTAGACTCCTCATCTGTAGTCGCTGGTTTTTGCCGACCTGGACCTGAAGAGACTTTAACCTTGGCTGGTCGTACAACTTGATCTCCAAGAAGAAACCCACGGCGAACTTCTTGAATTATAATTCCTTCCCTGAATTGTTGAGATTTTTCACGTGCAATGGCCTCATGAAGCTTTAAAAAAAAGAGTAAGGAAAGAAGACTTAGATTGCAAGAAAGAAGAAGCAATGACACAAATCGAAACAAAGTATAGATAAGAAATACGAGCAAAAAAAAATGTAGGAAATCAATTTGTTAGTAACTGGTATTAGAACTTCAGGATGTGCTTGCTTTGCTCACATACTTAGACACCAGACATACCACAAACCATATTGCTGCAAAATAATACATCTACTTGGCTTATATTCCCGAAAACTATCTTCAATCATTTTGTCTGTTACCTAAATCGTATTAAAAACTACGTACATATACAAAGAAAAGAAAAGAAAATTACCATATACAATCATACAATGTGGTTTATTTATCAGTTCTGCCCTGTAAGCTGTAACCAAGGTGCAGTTGTCTCCATAAAAATCCTTTCAAATTGTTCTTCCATATCACTCTTGACATTCATGACTCCGGGGCATTCTATCTTCACTAAAAGAGTCACTTTCCAATTTCTAGTTCTTTTCTAATATGGTAAGACAACTTTTCCAAATTTATTTCTTACACTAGTTTATCCTTCTATTAAGCTTATCACTTTATCATTTAACAACAAAATCCTATGTGTGAGCCTCACATGCAGGACAGAGAAAAGGGTGATGAAAGATAAAACACATGCTGCAGGATGCTACTGGAACTGGTGTACTGTTAAGAACCCTAGTACATACCTCTGATTGTCTTCATACAACTATTGTCACAACGAAATAGATTCTAGTACCAAAATATATTCATTTTCTCTACAGTGACCAACTTCTCTCAAGAAAATATATGAGGAATCACAGTGCATGGTTTAGAATATTCAGCAAGGTGGTCATATTTCCCAGAGTAGAGCAGATTAGTTGGATTTTTTAATCACAATTAAAACAGTATTATCCATTTGACCTACACAGGTGACACTTGTTACCTGCGTGCATCTAAATCTAGGTATAGAAGTGAATACGAGGGTTGCTCTAAAATAATAAAAAATAATCAAATGAATATGAGATTATTCTTTACCCAATCTTTAGGTAAAACCTAATCCTGTGTGCTTTTCTGCTCAGTAGATAGAATTCAAGCAAAACTAAGCTGATTGGTCCTTGAAATTTACAACTTACATGGCTGAAAAAACCAGCAGAAATTTCTAAGTAGTCTCTAGACAACCTTAATCACAATTCAAACTATTTGACTGTGATATGTTTTGTCCTATTTTAGATGTTAACAAGCAATGGTTCTTTTTCTTTTCTTTTTTTGGCTTGCACAACCAAGGGTTCTTTATTCTTTTCTTTTCCAACTTCCATTTTATATCACTAACTTTGGTATGCGGTTTTACCTTTGGAAGTTTAACCATAACAAAACAGCAAAATTTGGCTAAGCAAACAACTTAAATTGCAAACCTTGATTTATATGTCTCAAGATGGGCAAAATGAGCAATTAAAGACTATGCAAGTATGAGTTGGACAAAGTTAAAAGGCTACACTTACAGAGGGATCAAATGGCTTCCCAACTGTTCCTATAACAGCAACACGCAAACTTCTCATGGTTTCCACAAATTGCTTGTATATGCCCTGATAGCTGGTAACAAGCTTTTCTTCCTTCTCTGTTTCTGGTCTGCATTGTTGCTTGGCTCTCTCAAAATCGTCTACCAAGGGCAAAAGGCTCTCGATTAAGTCTACCTGAGTATTAGATGTCAGTCTAACACGATCCTTCTCAAACAGTTTTCTAAAATTTTCAAAATCTGCTTGCAACTGGATGTAGTTTTTCTTCCCAGAAGCGATATTTTCGGATAGAGTTGCAACTTTTTGGGTCAATTTATTTTTCTCTTTTACGGTGATAAATATTAATGCCTCTATATCAGAAACAGTCCTTTCATCTAGATCAAGAATAGCCTCCTTGTAAAGTGGAATAAGAGTCTTCAAACTAGGTACAAGATCACCCTCCTCCCCATCAATTGGCTGCACATAAATTAATTTTATTCCAATCAGCAAAACAAAATCTGGAGAGAATAAAACTGAGATAAGTAATAAGTGTATGCCCTAGCGCTTGCACATGAAGTAGTTGATCAATCATCAAGTACAACAGTACAAAATTTATCGTGCAAAATATATTTTTTAATTTGGTTGATCAAATTGGATCATCTCTTTAAATGTCAGCTGGTCACACCAATCACCAATGATAAGTTAATACTCAATGCATCTATGATTGAATTCCTAAGATTACTTACTGTCAAATTGTGGGTTCAAATCGTTATCAAGTACTTAAACGGTTTCAAGTAAGAGTTACTACGTCAATCAAATTGGAGTAATAAACAACCTATCAGTTGTGAAACAATTAACATAACAGACTGTACAACTAAAGAAGTTGAAATATAGTAATACTTGGTGGTTTGCAAGAAATAAGTTGAACTAAGTAGCGAAAACATATAAAACATTCTAGGAAATAGGCTATATACCTACATCATATTTCACTTCTGTATCCTCTACTCCTCTTTGAAAAGCCATAAGACTATTCCTATTCCTCTTCTCCCTGGCAGTACCAGGAGTATCATGTAACTAACCAACACTACAAAATTTGGTCAAGATGAAAACTTTTTAACATCCGGAAGAAAGTTTACCCATACCCATTCTCATTTGCCATTTCACATAGTAGGAAAACAATCGTTGTTAGGAATGGTACAATTTTTAAATAATCCGTTCATATCTAAAAAAAACACATTATCTCCTGACCCTATTCCAAAAAAATAATTTATAAGAATCTAATCCCAATCACCATCAGTTAGATAATTGGTAAAATAAAAAACGCACCTTTGATTTGGATATGAAGGAACGCCTGAGTGGTGAGATGGGAGAAGTAGTAGAGACTGGAAACCCTAACTTGGATTTGCAAAGACACTGATTGAGTTGGATTTGAGTTGGAAAAGCTAGGATCTTAGAGGGTTTTGTGAATGATGGAATACGAGGAGGGAAAGAGAGTGACTGATTGGATAAAGGAACTGCCATTGAAGACCCAACAACCAAGGAGCACAAACACTGCTGCTGGCTTTTACTGTAATTTCGATTGCATTATTTTGAGTACTTTTACGAAGATGGTTTTAATACTCTAATTTGAGAAGGCCTTTGGATCCCAACTTTTATCTTTCCTCTTTCCCCTAAAGACTATTAGAGCAACTGGAACGGGCGAGTAGAGTAAAGAGAGAAGAGAAAATTTTCTCTTTACTCGCCAGTTTGCAGCCGTAACGGGAGAGCATATTTGTGTTTTACTCCAGATTTGCTACAGTATCGGGGTGAATTCTCTCCGAATTCTAAGTATACTCGCACGGCCATGTGAGATAGCGTATGGCTAATACGTTCATTTAGTACACCGTATTTATATCAGAAGTATCCCTAGAGAAGCGTCTGGTATTACGCTCAGCTAAGTAGACGCATCTTAATACGGTTAGCTGAAACAACGCCCCTTGAAGATACGGAACATTACAGTAGCGCTTTACTACACGGTGTTCTGGCTGGACGCTTCACACTTCCGCGCTTCTATAGAATGTCGTCCAAGACATACGGTGTGCTAGAAGAACTCCTACCCAAATGACTTTCTTCCTGGAAACCGTATGGAATGTATACGTTTATTTAGGGAGCCGCTTGATTCATACGGTCTTACAAGAAACCGTATGGATTCCATACGACCTCTTAGGGAACCACGTAACGTTCAAATTTGTTACCGGAAGAAGGGAGATGATGAAATGATTTGGATTTTATTGATTTTTGATTTAAATTGTATGCATGAATATGTCTATATTTGGTCCTTTCGTAAAAAAAAATGAGTGAGAAATTGAAGAATCAGGAGATTAATTAGGTCATCAAGATGTGAATCTGGTATTAGTACTGATTAAGTTATGATTATGTGGATTATGTTGAGAAATTAGGTATGAGGAAGTATTTTACGTGTTGGTATAAGATTTCTTAATTTTAAAATTTCTGGACTAAATGTCAAATGGTTTTACCTTTGATTCATACGGCCACTTAGACCAACTGTCAAGGCCTATACGCTCACTTAGAGCAACCGCACCATTCACAATTGGTCAGCTAGGAAGCCGTGGATTCCATACGGCCACTTAGACCAACTGCAAGGCCTATACGCTCACTTAGAGCAACTGCCAACAAATTTAGACGGTCAATTGGGTGGTCGTTTCATAGGTAAGCGTCTTTCATCGACAGCGTATTACGTAATACGGCCACCTAACTAGACGCAACAATTATTACGACCTTGTAGGAAGCCGTGTCTCGTAAAACGGCCACCCAACAAATGCTCAATCATACGTATTCTTAACTAACCGCATTAATATTTGTCGCGCACCTAAATGAGCGTATTGTTCCGCGCTCTTCTAAGTGAACGCAATACAACATACGGTAGGATAGCTAAGCGTCCGTGTTATCTTACGGCCCTCTAAGAGGATTGCCAGTATCATACGGCTACCAAGAAGAGCGTGCGAGTAAAATTTCCTCGCCTACCGCTATGGTTTTTAAGCCAAAGACCAAACAAAATTTGGTATTTAGTCGATAGGGTACTCGCACCGTTGCAGTTTCCCTTAGACTACAATTTTCTGGAGTAGGACAACTCATTAATTTCGAGAACAAAAGATGGGATTTGGATCTCCTTACTAGTTTGTTCCCTATTGAAATAGTCAGTCTAATTCATAGGATCAAAATTGATTTTGATAAAAGTGATAACATCAAATGGTCTCTTGTCAAAAATGGAATTTTCACTACCAAGATCTATTACAACTTCCGACCATAACATCAAATGGTATCTTATCAAAAATGGAATTTTTACTACCAAGATCTATTACAACTTCCGACCTTCTGGTCAGTCCTCTGCCCAAAATCCATGGTTCAGCAAAATTTGGAAATTAAATGTAATCCTAAGAATCAAAATTTTTATATGGAAATGTCTTACCAATATCTGTCGGTTAGATCGATCTTAAACACTATAATCCAAATTGAATCTTTAAGATGTCCCTTATGTCTTACGGTTGAGTTCGAGATGAAAACCCAACCGTAAACTTGTCTGAATCACAAAAAAAATCTTTTTAAAAAAAATATTTTAAGCAATTTTGAGCAAGCAAAAATCCAAGAGTTTAAGTTAGAGGTATACATGACTACTCTCGGACATTGAATCTTCACTTTGACGGCTTGTTTCTTCATTTGGTTGAGTGAATCAAAATCTAGGGTTTCTCAAAAATCTCCAAAAAATTCCCTATTTTTTTTTTCTTTTTCTTCCCACCAAAACAAAAAATATAAAAATTTGATTTGATTTTATTAAGTATAAAATTATTTCATTAGCCTAATCTCAACTAATTAGATTAATTAAATATAATTTTATTTTATTAAGTATAATTAGATTAATTATTAGTAACTAAATAGAGATAGTTTAGTCATTATGAAAATATAATGGATAGAGGTTTTTTGAATTTGATAATTAATGATCTTATTTTATCCTTATATAAAAAGCCCATCTACAAATCCATAAACCCCAATATGAGAGTTCTAAATATAGCATGTCTATTTTGTACGGGGAAGAATGGAAAAACAATATCCCTGATTGGATAAGCCAGTGTATCCAAAGAGTTAAACTTTTGTAAGCAATTATTTACTTCAATAAATTCCTTTCTTATTAAAAAATTAAAAAACGTTAAAAGTTATTTTTTTCATTCTTCATTTTTTTTTTAACAAATAAGAAAATAAAGACTAAGAGTGTCCACGGTCATGAGATCAAAACTTAGACTAAACCTAAAATTTGATTGTTGAACCAATCACAGTGGGTTGGAGTATAACCATATAGAGTCAGGTTTTCTAGGGTTTGGGACCAAAAATGGTCCAAATCCAGAGCAAAACCATATTTAGTGGGGCGTATGTATATACTGCGTTTGACAGTAGGCGTATGTATAATTCACGTTTCGCGCTAGACGCTTGTATAATTCACGTCTGATGGTGGAGCGCAGACATAAAGTCTGCATGTGATGGGCGTTGATATAACGTCCGTCGCACCAGACGTAAACAACACGTCCGCCTAATATCATGCGTGGTTATTATGTATCCGTGGGGCGGGACTTATAAGTCTGTCTGTGTGGGACGTTATTATTACGTATGTCCAATAACAACCGAGTAATTTTTTCCGATAAAAATTTCTATAAATTTTTTTCCTTCTAGTTAACCAATAACTCCACTTCACTTTCATCACAGAGTATTAACCCGTTAACCAAAAAATCAAACAATTAAAACGGGGATTTCAATTTAAAAAAATATGAAGAAATATCAGTTTGAAGAAGAGGACGGTAAGGGGTTTTGATAAGAACCCATTAAGGAATTAAAGAAGAGTATTAACACCCATTTGATTCTTATGATTCCCTATTTGGAAAAAAGAACCAACATGTACGAGAATGATCCTACCTCAAACTCTTTTTTTCTCATTAGTTGACGTGATTATTGTAGCAAATCTTAATTAGTAGAAGAAAGTAATACATGTGTCAATAGATTTTACCAATTAAAAGACAAAGAAGAATAGTGTAGAAGAATAGAAGAAGGCAAACTTAAGAATATCAGTCCAGAGCCAGGCGTGAATATAATTCATGTTTGACCGGGCGCAGTTAATACCTACGTATGTCCTCTGGACGGTCATACAATCAGCGTACCACAACAGGCGTTATTTATGTGTGCGACCAACACAGAACGCTATTTATATGTGCACCCCAAACACACGTAAGTTGTACGTGCGTCGAACCATCAAACACCGTTTAAATCAGTGCTTAACATCAGACGATGTTTATACATGCGCCTGACTATATAATAGTCAGATACCGTTGTGCCAGACGCCTGAAAAAACCAAAAAAAAAATAATATTTAGTTTGGTATTTGGTCTTTAGTCAGCTCTATGATTGTGGGCGCTCAAAGGAACTGATATCCTATCAGCCAAAAGGGCATCTAAAAGACAAGGGGGAGGGGAGGAAGCAGGCCACGAATAGGGTTGCACATATCCGATCCAACCCGCTGACTCGATCCGCATCCGTTATTTTTCACCAGCATCCGACCCAACCCGCCGAAAGGCGAGTTGACTATGACTCGTACTTTTTAGATACCCACCTTACAACGGGTCGATTACGACTTACACCTTCACCCGTCCACCCGCCCAAAATTCATTTTATAAAAAACTTCTTTTGGATCGTTCAACGTTTGATGTGGATTTGTTATAATTCCACTTCTTTTGGTTTGTTTATCTTAAATATATTTAGTGGTTTACAATTTGAAGAATAAGGATAACATTAAAGACATGGCAATATATTTAAGAACCTTGTGTTACTGCGAAAGTCTGTATGGTTTCATGTTGTGAGATAAGCAGGACATTTCTTTACATGACCAGGTTGAATCTTTACAGCAGTCTCAATTTGATTGATTCCCTTATGCACCAGATTCAAAGAGCTCAGTAGCACTAGCATCACCATTTTGTATTTGCTCCTGAATATTCATACAAGATTCTAATGAAAGCATACACAACCATCTAAATAGATTGAACTCATACAGAAAATTATCGTGTCATTTGCTTACTCCGATCAATCATAATGCTACCGTTATAACGAAAGAGAAATATGACATATAAGATGAAATTTACTTCAAAGATTTTGCTGGATAGAAAATCATTATCAGGTGGTTAAATAGGACGGATCACCCGTATCCGACCCGCCTTTATAACGGGTCGGGTTAAAACCAATCCGACTTTCACCGGGTTGGGTGCAGGTGAAAAAATCTTTCACCCTTCTTGGACGGGTAGGGTGGCAGGTAAGGTTAAACCTTACCCGTTGTGCAGCCCTGCCATGAGTCTTCGACAGACTTGTGGGATGCATAGACTGCCAAAGCATGCATAGCTGAGTTTGTTAGTTTGTTATTGAAAGATTTCTAGAGATTTTGAAATAAAATGATAAGCAAATGTGATTCTACAATTATTAGTTACATGGCAAGCAGCTTTACCAAATATAAAGCATGCTAACGTACACATTCAAGCTAACCTACACATAACATGCACACACAACTCTCATACATGTGGACTCACACACAACTCTCACACATGTGGTTATTAACTAACTAACTAACTCTAACATTCCCCCTCAAGCTGTGTATCAACCAGATACATAAGCTTGTCAGACAGAGACCGAAAAACAGAAGTACACAGCCCTTTGGTAAACAAGTCTGCCAACTAATAGATATAAGGGACATAAGCAATCTTCAGAAAGGCTTGAGAAACCAACTCCCTGACAAAATGATAGTCTACCTCAATGTGTTTTGTTCTTGCATGAAAAACTGGATTGAAAGGCAAACTAGCTGCACTCTGGTTATCACAATATAGAACCATTGATTTAGAAACAGGCATATGAAGCTCTCTTAGCAAATACGAAATCCATAACATCTCAGAAGAAGTAACTGCCATGGATTTATACTCAGACTCAGCATAACTTCTTGAAATTGTTGGTTGTTTCTTGGAAGACCAAGAAACCAAAGAGGTGCCCAGAAAAATTGCATACCCACTGGTGGATCTTCTAGTGTCTGGACAGCCAGCCCAATCTGAATCAGAATAAGCAGTAACTTGTCCCACATCTCCAGCAGAAATAGTAACCCCAGAAACCAACAGTCCCTTTAAGATATCTCATAATCCTCTTAACTAGCTGGAAATGTGAATCAGATGGAGAATGCATGAATTGAGAAACATAATTCACTGCATATGTAATGTCAGGCCTAGTCATAGTTAGATATTGAAGACCCTCTACTAGACTTCTGTAAACAGTTGGTGAGACCAAAGTAGTTCCACAATAGACAGAAAGTCTAGGACCAGAAGCAACTGGAGTTGTACTAGGCTTACAATCAAACATTTCAGCTTTCTTAAGCAACTCAAGAGTATACTTTTGTTGAGTAAGAAGAAGTGTCTCATATGTCTTACATTTAAGATACTCAATTCCCAAAAAATAGTAAAGGGGTCCAAGATCCTTCGTACAAAACTCAGACCCAAAAACCTTGATGAACTTTTGTATTGAATCACCAGAGGATTCAGTAAGGATAATATCATCAATATAAAACAACAGAAGCATCATCTCAGAAGCAGTTTTATAGATGAACAAGGAATGATCACATGTGGACATGACAAATCCATGTTCAAGCAGAAAATTACTAAACCTATTGAACCAAGCTCTAGGAGCCTGCTTCAATCCATATAATAATTTGTGTAAATGGCATATATGAGTAGGATGAGTAGTAGAAACATACCCAGGTGGCTGCTCCATGTAAACATCTTCATCCAATAAACCATGCAAGAATGCATTAGAAACATCCAATTGTTACGGAACCCAATGTCTGTTCAATGCAATTGCAAGAACACATTTGATAGTAGTTGTCTTGACTACTGGACTAAAAGTCTCAACAAAATCCACTCCATCCTGTTGTAGGTATCCTTTAGCAACTAGTCTAGAATTGTATCTGTCAACTGAGCCATCAGATTTTAGTTTGATTTTGTAAACCCATTTACAGCCCAGGACATTCATACCCTCAACATATGGTTCCAATGTCCATGTTTCATTGTCCATTAAAGCTTTATACTCCTTATCCATAGACTGAACCCAAGTTGGATCTTGACAGGCAATCTTATAAGATTTTGGTTCTGTAGGAGATTGTAGAACAGAAAGAAATACAGAAGAAATGGTATGATCAGTGGTGTAATGTGCAACAAAATTTGGGGAAGACATTTCTGTTTGGAAACTCCAGTCTTTGACCTTGTTTGAATTCAGTAACAAGTGGAACAATTGGGGGCAAAGTAGTTGACTCCTCTGAAGCAGAATTTTCTATGACAGAAGTTGGATTTTGTTCAACAGAAGAAGGAAGTGAAGTAGTAAAACTTCCACATGGACCAATTTGAAGATGTACAACATCAGAAGTAGTAGATTGTGCAATGACAGGTTCAACAAATGGAAAACTTGACTCATTAAAGGTAGCATGTATGGATACAAACACTTTTCTATTTGAATTGTCATAACACTTATAACCTCTGTAGAAAGAGCTACACCCCAAAAAAGTACACCTGATAGACTTTGGACTTAGCTTGTCTTTCCTGAAGGATGACGTGTTTGGTTAGCAGCTACATCCAAAAACTTTGAACAAGCTAGTCAGGCATTTCATTGTACAAAAGAACAAATGGAATCTTGAAATGCAATACCTTAGAAGGTAGTCTGTTTATGATAAATGTTGAAGTAAGATAGTTATCAAACCAAAAGTACTTTGGAACTGATGCTTGAAAAGATAGAGTGTTACCAACCTCAGTAATATGTCTTATCTTTCTTTCTGCAACACCATTTTGCTGGGGAGTCTTGGAACAAGAAATCCTCAAGATAATACCACATTGTTCCAGAAACTTTCTAAAAGGACCTTTTATCGACTCAGATGCTCCATCACATTGAAAAGAAACAATAGTAGTTGACAAGAATTTCTCATTGTGAAGTTTAAAATGTTGGAATGATTTCAGAGACTCATCTCTTGTAGTGAGTGGATAAATCCAGTGATATCTGCTGTAATCATCTATAAACAGGATGAAATATCTAAAACCATCCAAGTAAGTGACCGGAGCAGGTCCCCAAATGTCACAGTGAACAAGAGATAAAGGTGAGACAGAAATTCTTTTGGATGATTACAAAGGTAATTTAGAATGTTTTCCTAGTTGGCATTCATGACAAAAAGTGTTTATGTTTTGATCTGACAGTATAGAAGGGACATCAGATAGTTTCTTGAGAATAAGAGAAGAAGGATGTCCTAACCTTTTGTGCCAAAGAGAAGATGAATCCAAAATTGAAGTAAAAGCTGTAGTAGGAGGTGGTGCAACTTGAATTGGGTAAAGATTATTACACACTGCTCCTTATGCCACTACCTCATATGTTGTCAAATCCTTGATATTGTATCCCCAAGGTAACATGTTAAATGACACATTATTGTCAACACAAAATTCAGAAACACAAATAAGATTTTGTGTAAGAAGTGGAACCAACAACACATTCTTTAAAATAAATTTTGAATTCTTAGGAACTAAAATAGCCTCTCCAATTCCAGAGATCTGGAGATTACCATTTCCAATCATAACCTAATTAGTGCCTGTATAAGGTTTGCAATCATGCAACAAAGCAGAATTACTAGTAATGTGTGCAGTAGCACCTAAATCAGGAATCCACTGTGTACTAACCACAAATTCAGAAGCAGATTGTTCAACTCCAGAACAGGTATAAAATGCTTGATGTGGCCTTGTCTTAGAAGTAGAAGCACGATATTTTGCATTAGTTGTTGGTGGAGTATAACGCCGATGACATCTGCTGGCATAATGACCAAATCTTCTACATATCTGGCACTCAACATCAGAAAAATTTGTAGAAGTCCTATTCTCAAAATTAGAAGTTCTATTCTCAAAGTTTCTTGAAGTAGTAGGTGTAGATTTATTATAATATTATATTTTCTTTGAGTAAAAAGCTGTATTTGTGGAATCAAGAAGGACAGATGAATCTTGTTCTTGTGATTTAAGTCATTGTTCATGGTGAACTAGACTTGATCTTAACTCAGGAAATGTGTATTGTTTCTCTCGATTATGAGAGGAAACAACAAATTGATTAAAACATCCATTAAGACCATTCAAAGTATACATAACAATGTCATCATATGATATTTTTTCATTAATAGCAGCAAGATTATCAGTGATTTCCTTAATCTGGCACAAGTAATCAAGAACTGAAAGATTACCTTGTTTTATTGACTGAATCTGTCCTCTGAGCATTGATTTTCTTGCAAAGAATTGAAGATTGAACTCAGATTTAAGATAATCCCAATATTCTTTTGATGTAGATAGTCTAAGAACTCCAGCAGAGATTGATTGAGTAAAGGTTGCATTGAGAAAGGACATCACAAATCGATCCATAGCTGACCGAAAAACATATTCGGGATTTGATGTTAGAACATCATTAACTAGAATCATTGAAGTAGGAGCTGGATAAGATCTATCAACAAATCTTAAGAGATTAGTGCTCATTAGAATAAACTCAAACTGATGTATCCAGAGAAGATAGTTTGTTGAATCTAGTTTTAAAGAAAAAAAATTACAAATGTTTTGAAAAGGTAACTGAATTTGATGTTGTTGATAGAGATCTACTGCATTTGTTGATGAGTGTGAGTTGATAGATGTTGATGAATTTGCACTCCATTATAAATGTTGTTTAAAAGTATTAGTGATTTGAAGGATTGATAGTTCAGAAAGAAATATTTGGATCAAGAGCAACTCGTTAGAGATTGAAGCTCTGATACCATAAAAGATTTCTAGAGATGTTGAAAGAAAATGATAAGCAAATGTGATTTTGCAATTGTTAGTTACAGGGCAAGCAGCTTTACTAAATATAAAGCATGCTGACGTAGACATTCAAGCTAACCTACATATAACATGCACACACAATTCTCACACATGTGGACTCGCACACAACTCTCACACATTTGGTTATTAACTAACTAACTAACTCTAACAGTTATTATAGCTAAACTTGACTGAAATGAACTTTGGTTTCAACGTCAAAATATCAGATATGATAGCTCTCACTTTCCAAAGGGTGCCTCCCATTTGATTCTTTCTCAGCTGGGTTACCATATGTAGACAATCTTCTTATATGGTGCATTTAGTCAGCCTTAGTTTGTCAGAAAGCCTTAGACCCAAAAGAAAGTTGTAGTCCTCAGCAACCAGAGGGAAAAGCTTGCTTCATTGTTCCTGGCCAGTCCAGCACTTGACGAAATATATTGGTGAAAAGACCAATCGGCATTGATTTTAACTTTGTCCGGATCTGGAAGAGATGTGTCGAATGCATACGTGCAGTGGAATGGTCGATAGGAGGTTGCGATGGTATCTTAGCAGCTGCGAAGTTATGGAAGATAAGAGAGCCCATTTTGATGATATTCTCCACGGTAGTGGTTTCCCTCTCAAAAGACAACTTCATTTTTACTCCTTCATATGGATCAAAGCAAGTAGATACCTAGTGCAAAGCCTTGTTCTCTCTTTATCATTCAACCATCCTGCAATGACTGACTTAACATTAGTATTATCATCATTAATATGTAGGCCTAGTAGGAACCAAATAAAGTTGCTCTTGATTGACTGCAATGAATAAGAATGTGTGATATATCAATTCTTCATGAGTGTGGCATCGCTGACATATGTTATACATGTTTATGCCAAAATTCCCATTGATATGAACAACCAATAATTTGATAAAATACAGTAAATAGAAAGATTTTAACTAACATTTTGATACACATAATCCTCTTTAAAATCAATTAATTAGAAAGGTTACAATTAACCATTTATTTACTTATCAAACATTTGATCAAATTAAAGTCTCTAATTCAATATCTAATTCATAATCTTTATAAGTATAGAAGATGAATCATGATAATGAAACTTTTAAATAGTCTCTTACTCAAAAAATACATACCTAATGATCTTTTCTTTCTCCTCTGATTACTCTTCCTTAGCCTATTCTTCTTTCAATTGACCGACCCCCTCTCTGTTGAATGATCTCTTCTATTTATAGATTATCTAATGGGTCCCTTTTGTCCCGATACCTTCATTCGTTCTCCTTATTATCTTTAGATCGGGATGATTGTATGGTTGACAGGTCATGCTCTTCACTTTTTTGGTCCGTTACCTTGTATGATTAACACGTACTCTTCGTTATTTGAGAATCATCTTTGTCCCGATCATAGGTGTCAATCATGTGGTTAATAAAACTAATTATTGCTTTTACTTTCCCGTTCCATGTTCATTTATTACTCTTACTTTCCCGTTCAATAAGCATTTAATGCTATCTGTTTCGATCAGTGTGATACTACTTTCCCGATCTTATGTGTCAATCATGCAGGGATTTATTCAATCTTTCACATCTGTCATTTACTCGATCTTTTCATATGGTTTTGATTGTGTGTTACTCGTTCTTCTTAGAACCACTGCTTCTTTCCTTAATCATCTTACACGGGTCGTCCTCATTTTATTTCCTAACAACTTGCCCCCTTCTTCTTCTTTTTTCAAAAACTTTCAACGGTCGATCCAAGGTTTTGGAAAAAGTAGAAGAATAATTATTACCTTTCGTTTTACCATTACTTCTTTTCGCACGTTATGCGATTTTTTCGCAGGCAGTAACTTCTATTATCACGTTTGTGTCAGTTACCTTTTTTCGAGGAAATCAAATCTTTGCCTGGATTAACACCTTTTCAAATTGTGACGGTTTCTATTATTTTCTTTAACGATGCAGTCTTTTCCACTTCTGTCTTTACCTCTTAAAGTTGTTGCTCTTTATTTTCCTTGAACTTTTCAAATACTTTCGTTCTCCCAACTGTTCAGGAGCTTTTAGCATCAACCACATTTATTCTACTTTTGATCAAGTAATTGTTTATCTTCTTTCTCCATATATATTGAGGATTTTAACCTTCAATATCTTATTTTGATATTCAACCATGATTAGCTTTTAACATATATGATTGAACTGATAATTATTTTTGATTTTTATGATTGTTTCTTTATGATCTATGACGATTCCTTCATACATTGATCATTTGAAATTTTCTTTTCAGATAAAAAAATTATGTCTTCCAGAAATCCCAATGATGCTGGTGATCACCAAGAAACCGGAAGACCTTCAAGAATTCCTTCTTCTAGATATGTTGTGTCTTGGTCTGTTCGTAACCCAGCTCTTGATGCTTCTATAACTGCTAATCCTGCCCCCAGAAATAAGCGGGCTCATGCCACTTACAGTTATCGATCGATGAATATTGAGGATTTTAAGAGAAGACATGCTCTTGAGGGATTTAAAGTCTCATTCTATGACAAAAATAATGATGTACTGACTTTAGGAGCAATTCAGAGCTTTAACTACTCTTTCCATAGTTTATTAATTTCAGCTGGTGCTTTAGAGGCCGGACTTCGTCTCCCACTATATGAAGAAGAAAATCCTTTCCAATTTGAAGTTCTTGCATCTCGCGGTGATTCTCCTCATGGTCAAGCTCGATCCATTACACAATATAATGGAAATTGGTGGCGTATCCTTGATGAGTGTAGCCTCCGAAGTGAAGGGCGAACTAATCTTACTTGTTACGTTACAAATTTTGTAGAACGTGAAAATTATACAGTTGAAAATTTTCATTCTACATACGGAGATGGTGTCAGTATCAGGAATTTTGTGAAGTGGACTGTTAGCCCTGTTCGTAAGTGTCTTACGGGATATCCCTTATTATATGAGTTTGACGATCCAAAAATCAAGTTTATTCCATTTACCAAAATTGATTTTCCCACAAAAGAAAGAATTCGTCAAGATCATGACTATAAGTGGTATCGCACTCCAATTATAATTGAAGGTCCTTGGGTTTTTGGTAACATCTCCAAAGATGAAATTCAAAGGTTTCGTAAACGTTTCCCAAGCTATTGTCCTTGGCGGTTAAATTTTGATGACTATAAGTTTGAATATAAGGTTCGTACTCTTCTTTCTTTTAGTATTGTCCCGAACTACCATTGAATTTTTTCTTACGGGACAAATGTTTGTGCTTCAGGTTGAACCCGATTCCGAACTTCAAACTGAAGTTCCTCCTCCTCGCCCAAGCCTCGGTATTCAGATCGTTGAAGGTAGGCAAAGAGTTGTGGAAGAAGTTATTTAAGGTAAGGGGAAACGAAAATTGGTTCTCCCTGAGAAGAAGAAAAAGAAACCAAAAAGACCGGTGTACCCTTATAAAGTAGAAGAAAGGGAGATTAGAGATTGCTTCGTTGAAGGGAATAGCAGTTCCACTCTTATCTTAGCTGCGGGACAGAACGTTGAAGGTTCGGTCCAAGCAGAAGTTTCGGGATAGCGCGTCATCATTGATGTTGTTCCTGTTAGCGTGGGGGAGCCAATTATTTCTTCGGACCAGCCTCCAATAACTCAATCTATTTCTGAAGTTGTTCCTACTACTGTTGCTCCTACCGGCTTTAATGATTCCTTTTCTCCCCTTCCTTTTAACTTCGACATAGAGCCAATCGCTTCAAATAGTAGTAAAATGACAGTTTTTACTGGATTACCTCAAGAAGAAGCAGATGATATTGCTATTGAAGAGGAAAATATTGAAGAAGTGAATGATATTGTTATTGTTGAAGAAAATATTGAAGAAGAAAATGTTGTTGTTGATGTTAAAGATGATATTGTAGAAGAAAAGACAAATGAAGTTACTGAAGAAGCGGATGTTGAAAACATAGCTCCTAGTAATTCAGTTACAGATGTCCCTAATGTCCCGAACCTCCTTGTAGATAAAAATGCTTCTGGAGTCATTCATGAATCAAATGCACCCATCGGGACATTGGTTCGTTCTTCCACTAATGCTGATAGGGCCGATGTTGACATGCCTGATGCTGAACCTTCTGCTCAAAGGTCTTTCTCTGAAGTGGATCTAAATATGAGAATGAATGAAGGAATCAACCTTGTTGGTGATGAGGACGAAGCTTTCAAGTGGTTTCTTTCTAAAGGACTTCTGAATACTTCCGCATGTCCCGATTCATTGAAATATGATAGTCTTCGATGTCTAGGCTGCGGAATTCACTTGATGTTGTTCCACTGGAGGATGCTCGGGACGCCTGGTTCGATAGTGAATGCTACGATCAATCGTTCCCGTTAAATCCTCATTCTTCTTTAAATGAAGCTCTTGCTATTGCAGAGGGTCCATCATATTCTTTCCCGCAGCAAGCTCTTGCTCAGCTTAAATATGGCACCGATTGCCTATTCGCTTCGTATAAGTTTTATACAGCTCGGGCCACAATGATGGAGCTATTGTTCAAGAACGAAACAAAGATGGTGAAGCGCGGAAATGATGATTTGCAGCAAGAAAATGAAAATCTCAAGCAGCAAAACAACTATCTTCAACAACAACTTCAACAACAACAGCAACAACAACAACAGCAACAACAACAACAACAACAACAACAACTTCAAAATTTTGAGGATCAAAATCAAGGGCTTCAAAGTCAGAATAAAGGTTTGTTCCTTGCCCCTTAGTTCGTACCTATTTTGGGTTCGTACCTCTATAGGTTCGTACCATTTTTATTTTATTTTTTATTTTTTTTAATTTTTTTTAAGTTTTGAATTTCATTTATGGGATCAGTGGGAGACTTGGAATCCCTATTTAGGTTCAAGCGTAGGATGATTCAGTTGAAAAATCGTGCAAAAGAAGTAAATATGGAAATAAAATTGGTTAAAGGGAAATTAGCACAGTTGTCCGATAGTATTGAGTTGAATACTTAGAGACGCAATAAAGCTGAATCGAAATATCAGGAAGCTCTGAAAACTTTAACTCTTAAAGAAACAGAGTTTAAGTCTATAGCTAGAGGTATATGCTTGAGTTATATGCTTGTTTTGTTTAGGGTATTATATGGTTTATCTGATACTTATTCTGGTTTTCAGGGCTAGAAAAGAAGGTCAATGAAGCTAATGCACGAGTAACAATAGCAGAGGCTGAACTCAATGTTGCGAATAGTACAATAACAAATATTACTGAAGAGTTGAAGACTTCGGAAAAAAACGTAGCTCTTAGTGTACTAAAGCTTCGGGATTTGCAAACTCGTTTGAATGTTGAGACTTCTAAGCTCGAAGCTCGTGAACAGGAAATTGTAAAAGAGCAATCAAAATCTGAGGAGCTATTAAAGGAATTAAATGCTGAAAAAGATCAAAGATCCTGCTTGGGTAAACAAGTAGAAAAATATCACCAAAAAATTAAAGATCTTCAATCAGAAATTGATTACGGGCGTGCTTATACAAGTCGGGTGAGAAAGATGCCAAGGAAAAAATTGCAATGTCATTTAATGCTGCCTTGGGTCGTGCTCAAGCCGATCCTTCTGTATTGAATGGTCGCGCTACTGTCCCGAAGGTTTCTTCTCAACCGTCCCGACACACCAATTCTGAAGCCTAGTTGTACTTGTTCTTTGTTCTAATGCTCATAGCTTCATCTTTTGATATTCTTTTCTTATGTCCCGATCCTTTTGTATCTTGAGTTTTGACATACTTTAGTTGGAAACTTCATTTTGTGACTTTCTTCTATTGTGCTTGGATATGCTTTTAGTATTGTTCCTGCATAAGAGATGACATTTACGAAATCTTTAGATTAATCATATTGTTTCATGAGTACAATGGATCGAAGTATATATACCTCAAAACATGTAATTCGATATCCCACACATACGAAATAAACCCGAGCCAGGGGTAAGATACAGGGTTAGTCCCGAACGTACTCTGAAAATGATAACCATAAATTAGGTATTCCTTTTTTATTAGAATCTCATAATTATTAAAATTCTATAAGGACATTTACCTTTTTGTTATTACGATTGTATCGCTAATCGTAAGCGCTTTCCAGAATATGATGTTCCTGGAGTAATTGAATCATAATTGTGTCGCCAATCGAAGCTTTTTCCAGAATAAGGTGTTCCTGGAGTAATTGAATTTGATTATGTCGCCAATCGTAGCGTTTTCCAGAATAAGGTGTTCCTGGAGTAATTGAATTTTGATTATGTCGCCAATCGTAGCGTTTTCCAGAATAAGGTGTTCCTGGAATTGAATTTTGATTATGTCTCCAATCGTAGCGTTTTCCAAAATGAGATGTTCCTGGAATTGACTGTTATTTTAGGTATAACTTCATAAAAAATCTTAACATTAGATAAAGTATTGAATAAAAATCTGTATACCTGTATTCGTCACCATAGATGTACTGTTAATCATGGATAATAAAGTTTTAAGTATTGTGCGTCCCATGGATGTTGTAAGATTTCTCCTTGCATATTCCGAAGATAGTATGATCCTTGTCCTGCTGATGCTTGTATTATGTATGGACCATCCCAGGTTGGTGCGAGCTTCCCTGCACTTTTGTCCCGATGGTATTCTATGATTTTTCGTAAACATATTGTCCTTGGACAAAGTTTCGTGACTTGAACTTTTTGTGGTAATTCCGTGCCAACTTTCTTTGATAATTTTCCATTTTCTGGAGTGCCACCTCTTTTTTTTTTCTAAATCATATAACTTTTGTAACATTAAATCTGAATCTAGATTTTTCTCCCATGTTTCTGCTCTAGTTGTAGGTAGAATGACTTCTGTTGGTATAACTGCTTCTGTCCCGTAGGTAAGAAGGAATGGTGACTCTCCAGTGGATTCTTTTCTTGTGGTACGATACGCCCATAATGTGTTATGCAATTGTTCATACCATTGTTTGTAATGTCCATCCAATGTTTTCTTCAAATTTGTTACGATTGTTTTATTTGTGGATTCAGCTTGTCCATTACTCTGGGGATAGAATGGTGTGGATTTGTGTTTCTGAATGTTAAATGCTTCAAATAGCATATTAATGTTATTTCCCTGAAATTGCTTTCCATTATCAGAAACTATGGCTGCTGGAATCCCAAATCTGCAGATGATATTTTCAAATAAAAATGTGAACACATCGATGTCTCTGATTCGAGCTAATGCTTTAGCTTCTACCCACTTGGTAAAATAATCGGTGGCCACAATTAAATATTTTCTCTTTTTGGTCCCTTCAACTAACGGACCAACAATATCTACCCCCCATTTCGCAAATGGCCATGGACTGAGTATAAAATTAAGCTCTGTGGCAGGTGCTTTGATTTTCTTTGCGAATCGTTGACATTCTGCATACCTTCGTACCATGTTTTCTGAGTCCTTAAGCATGGATATCCAATAATAACCTTGGATTTTAGCTTTTAATGCGAGTGAACATCTTCCACTGTGGTTTCCCGTATCTCCATAATGTATTTCTTTGAGTATCCGTAATCCTTCCTTTTGTGATAAACATCGGAATAATGGCCTGAGGAATGATTTACGATACAAAATACCATCCCGAAGCTGGTAAGTATCCGATTTGAGTTGAATTTTTCTCGCTTCTTTAGAATTTGAAGGCAATATTTTATCTTGTAGATATTGATGAATCGGAATCCTCCAATCTGGTTCATTTGGTTGATCATCTACTTGTTGAGGCATATGTGCGGCATTTTGTATTGCGGGATCATTAATTTCTTCTATCACATCTTCTTCTATGTTATTAAGTGCTTTTATCTGTATAAATGGTTCATATATTCTTCCGACTTTTTTAGCTGTGATATTAGGATCGTTTACCATGGAGGAAATGAATGCCAGTGCATCAGCATGTCGATTTTTGTCTCGGGACAGATGCCGAAAAATAATGTTTGGGATTTGATTTGCTAAGGTTTGAACAAGGTTTTTATATTGTGCTAAATCTTCATCAAGTGTTTGATATTTTAATTTGACTTGTCGAATTTATCAATTGTGAATCACTTGTGAGTCGAACATTGCTGATTCCTAGCTCCATGATGAGTTTTAGAGCATGAACCACAACTTCATATTCTACTATGTTATTTGTATGTTCTTCAAACTCAAGACGAAATGAATGTGTCATTCGTCCTCCCATTGGTGCAGTAATCACAATGCCAATTCCCGCTTCTTCCTTATTTCGGGACCCATCAACAAAAACTTCCCACCTTTGAGAATTTGTTGAGTTCAGAATATCTTGTGGGTCCTCTTTCTCGCATCCTGGTAATCCGTTAACATAGATATACAAATAAACAATGAATTATTAAAGTGATGAAAATTTTAGTGAAAAAAGTTTTAAATAAGTTAATTTCTTTTTTTTTTCACCTATCGGACCTTGAATTTCATATTCTTCTTCAATCAGGAAATCCGCAAGGAAGTCAGTTAAAACTTGAGATTTTTGTGCGGTTTGCAACTAATAAATGATGTTAAATTGTTCTAGCTGGGCGTTCCATTTTACGATCCTTCATAATTTTCCTGTATTCTTTAATACTGATTGTAACGGTGCCTTGCTCGGGACACGAACATAATGTGTGAGAAAATAGGTACGTAACTTCTGAGTGGCAAAGACCAATGATAAAATGAGTTGTTCGATTTTAGTGTAATTTCTTTCTGCTGAATTAAGGGTTTTGCTGATGTAATATATTGGTTTTTCTATTTTCTTATTAGTACGTACCATCACTGCGCTAATTGCATCTTGCGTTGCCGTTATGTACAAAGTTAATATTTCTTCAGGTTCCAGTTTCTGTAATGCTGGTAATGTAGCCAGATGCATTTTTATGTTTTGGAAAGCTTGTTCACATCGATCGTTCCAATCAAATTTATTTTTCTTCTTAAGTATATCAAAAAAGGGTTTGCACTGTTCTGATGATCTAGCAATAAATCTGCTTAAAGCGGCCAAACATCCATTTAATTTTTGTACAATTTTGATGTTGTTGGGTGATGGCATATCTGTTACTGCTTGAATCTTTGATGGATCAACTTCAATTCCATTTTTTGTAACCATATAACCCAAAAAACGTCCCGAAGTAACACCAAAAATGCACTTCTCCGGATTAACTTTCATCTTGTATTTTCGTAAAGCACCAAAAACTTCAGTGAGGTCTTGTAGATTATTGATAAATAATTTACTTTTTACCAACATATCATCCACATAAACTTCTAGAATTTTCCCGATCTAAGGTTTGAATATTGCATCAACCAGTCGTTGATATGTTGCTCCCGCGTTTCGTAATCCAAATGGCATCCTGGTATAGCAATACAACCCCCGTGGAGTGAAGAATGTCGTATGTTCTTGATCAGCTTCTGCAAGTGCACTCTGGTTATATCCCGACTGATCATCCATAAAAGATAATGCCTCATGGCCTTCTACAACATCTACCAACTGATCAATGTTGGGAAGTGGATAACTATCTTTCGGACATGCCTTATTTAAATTGGTGAAGTTTATAGAGATTCTTACTCCACCGTTCTTTTTTGGAACGATCACCATATTAGAAATCCACGTTGGATATCGTACTTCACGAATGAATCCTGCATTTAAAAGTTTTGCTAACTCTTTTTCTACTGGATCGTGATACTCCGGTGCAACCTTACGTATCTGTTGTCGAAATGGTATAGCATCGAGACGTATTTGTAATTCATGTTGTACAATATTTGGATCTATCCGGGCATGTCTTCCATGTTCCATGCAAATATATCTACAAAATCACGAAGTAGCTTGATCAAACTTTGTTCCATGTCTTCTTTCATCAATGTTCCAATTCACACTTGTTGGGGCATTCTGTAGTTCCAATATTTATAATTTTAGTTTCTTTTACAGAAGTGAAAATTGGTTTATGATTCCCAATTGAAGTTGGATTTCCCTTTAATTGCTATGAGGATCCTTTGAATTGTCGATTTGTTGAATCTTCTTGATTCTTACTGCTTTCTCCTAATTCATTTGTTGCTTTTTGTTCGATGTTTGTTTCCAAGTATTGATTTATCTCCTTTTCCTTTGCTTTGATTTTGCGGTCTTTCTTCATTTCCCGTTGTTGTTGTTCTCGTTCTTCATTCATTCTTACTTCTGCCATTATACAAAACTTTGCATCATCTTGATCTCCCTTTATCTCCATTTGTCCTCCGCAAATATTGATGATAAGTTGAAATTACACCTTTCAACTGGTGTATCCATCGTCTCCTGATTATTGCATTGTACGGGGATGGAGCATCCACTACACTGAATATTGTCAATATGTTAATTGGTCCAGCAGATACTTCCAAATCAATATCTCCTTCGGGTCTTGAAGCCATTCTATTGAAACCATAAATAACATATCGGGAGGGGATAACTGATCTTTTTTTAGTCCCATTTTGCAAAATGTGTCATGAAACAACACATTTAAAGAACTGCCCCCATCCAAAAGAATTTTTCTAACGTTCCATCCTGACATTAGCAATGTAAGAACCAAAGGATCATTATGCATCTCAATTTCTTTATTTACTTCCTGTGCCGAGAAAGTTAAAGGGGATGCCATCCAATCTTCCAAAGCTTCCGTTATCCTTCCTGATACTTTAGAAATTTCATGGTCCCGAATCCTCTTACATAACTTTCTATTGATTGCATCGTTCATATATGTATCACTTTTTTCTGAAAATGATATCATATTAATGGTTTGTTTGTTATACGGAATATGCACTGCCTTGCCTTTGTCTGGTCTTGCTATTGGTTCGGGCCTTTGAATGGATTCTTTCAACTCTCCTGCATCAATCATTCTTTGTACCAGTATAATAAAATTCCTGCAATTATCTGTTGTGTGCCCTTTATAACTGTGGTACTCACAATAATCTTTGGAATGTTGTGTGAACTCAGGCTGATTGCCTCTTGATGGTGGCCACTGAAAATCTGGTTTATTTTTTATGATTTTGAATAATTCAGAATATGATATATTGAGTTTTGTGAACACTCTTTCCTGAAATCGCTGAACAAAATTTTTGTTATCCCCTTGCCGTGGGCGTTTTGATTCTCTTGGTTCAGATTTAAGAGGGAATTTCTTTTTTTGTTCTGGTGATACTTCGATTGAATTTGTCATTTTTATGTTTCTTTGATTTCACGAATTACTTCTCGGACCTTGTTCTTGCACATCTTGCAATCTTGCACATGTTTCTATTCCCTGAGCTGTCCCTCAGTTTTTGGATTGTTACAATGAATTTCAATAAAAAGATGACATCTCCGATCAGCGATTCCCCACTTATAATGATTGATCGCTGTACTTGAATCTACATCTCCAATTGCTTGGCAAATTGCATGCCATCGGGCCGTATATGACCGAATCGACTCTTCTGGCCATGAAGTAAGGGAATATAGTTTGTCCACTCCCGAATCAACGGGCTTGTTGTACATGTATGCCTCGAGAAATTTCCTCACTAATTGTGAGTAACATTGAATAGAATTTTCTGGCAATCTGTCATACCATAACAATGCTGAACCTTTCAAACTTGATGGGAAGCATCGGCACATTATTGCTTCGTGTCCGTCCCATCGTGACATCACTCGATTATAATATTTTAAGTGTGAGGTCGGGTCCTTTGTACCATCATAACATTCAAATACAGGGATACTGTATTCTCTTGGCAATGGAACACATGTCAACTGTTGAGCCAGCGGTGTTCGTTTGGCTTCCTTCAGCACCTCTTCAATTCTTCCTCCTTCTTTATTTTTTAAACCTTTTATTTCTTCTTTCATTTGCTCCATAGCTTCAATACATTTTTGCCATTGTGCACGTTGAATTTCTTGATTTTCCCGTTGCCTCCTAGCCCGGGATGATAATCCTGCTAATACCATTCTCTGATCTTGATTTTCCCTTTCATTTATGGGTGCATGCCTTCCAGAAATTGCTTCTTGACTTCGTGACCCTGTTGCTGCTAGTCTTTCCTCATGTTGAATCGTATTTTTCAAAGCTTGATTTTCTTTGGTTAATAATGCAATTTGATCATTACTGGCTCTTTGTTCTCTTCTTATTTCATTCATTTCTTCCAACAAATTTTGAAGATGATTTACTTCATTTCGTGAATTCTCATGATGTGACGATTTATTTTGAATAATGGTATTTGGTGTTAATTCCTGAATAGGTGTGTGATTTCCTAAATCACTCTGTTGTTGTTCTAGTTCACTCTCTTTTTCCCTTTGTCTGTAATTTTGTTTGACGTTACTGTCTTGATTTCCAGAGCCTGCTTCTTGAGACATATTTCTTCTGGATTCTTTGTTTCTTGATTGTTTCTTTTCTCTCTTGAATTCTAATGATCTTTCAAAAGTTAGTCACATAATTTCTAATATATTATTTAATAAAGAATAAGTCAGACACTAATTTACTGGCCTTTTAAAAATCTATCTATACTTTTAGTAAAATAATTTGTATCATCTACCATGAAATCTTTTAAAATTCATTTAAAAGGAAATCAAACATTTAAACAAATTCATTCACACTTAAAACTTTTTCTTTTTAATGACAAACAATTTCCCTTTTGCATATCACATATAGGTTATTATGCAATAGAAATCACTTGTTGGCAAAGATTAAATTAAGCCAGAATGTTGCATAGAACTATCAAATTATTTATACTAAATTTCTTTACTTTTTGAAATACATATATAACAGAAAAATCCATTTTTCTTGAACAGGTAGGATAAATCCTTTGACACAGTCCCTGTTTCTAGCGCCAAATTGTTTATGCCAAAATTCCCATTGACATGAACAACCAATAATTTGATAAAATACAGTAAATAGAAAGATTTTAACTAACATTTTCATACACAGAATCCTCTTTAAAATCAATTAATTAGAAAGGTTTCAATTAACCATTTATTTACTTATCAAACATTTGATCAAATTACAGTCTCTAATTCAATATCTAATTCATAATCTTTATAAGTATAGAAGATGAATCATGATAGTGAAAACTTTTAAATAGTCTCTTACTCAGAAAATACATAACTAATGATCTTTTCTTTCTCCTCTGATTACTCTTCCTTAGCCTATTATTCAATTGACCGACCCCCTCTCTATTGAATGATCTCTTTTATTTATAGATTATCTAATCGGTCCCTCTTGTCCCAATACCTTCTTTCGTTCTCCTTATTATCTTTAGATCGGGATGATTGTATGGTTGACAGGTCATGCTCTTCACTTTTTTGGTCTGTTACCTTGTATGATTAACACGTACTCTTCGTTCTTTAAGAATCATCTTTGTCCCGATCATAGGTGTCAATCATGTGGTTAAAGTAATAAAAGTAATTATTGCCTTTACTTTCCCGTTCCATGTTCATTTATTACTCTTACTTTCCCGTTCAATAAGCATTTAATGCTATCTGTTTCGATCAGTGTGATACTACTTTCCCGATCTTATGTGTCAATCATGCAGGGATTTATTCAGTCTTTCACATCTGTCATTTACTCGATCTTTTCATACGGTTTTGATTGTGTGTTTCTCGTTCTTCTTAAAACCACTGCTTCTTTCCTTAATCATCTCACACGTGTCGTCCTCCTTTTATTTCCTAACAATACACACTAGGGATGAATCTCGCAAGCTTATCAGATGATGGCAGCCTATTCTGAAGCATTCTTCATGCAAACATTATAAGTTTGGGTGGAACAGAGATAATCTTCCAAAGTTAGCTCTAGAGAAATTGATCCTGATGAGTGTTAGAACTGGTCCCAGTTGTGTCCATTAGCAGCTTTTGGAAAGATTTGAGGAGAATTCACTACTGGGAGTATGAACCCACACTCTCTTGTCTTCAATTTCTTAAACGGATATAATAATCTTTAAAATTAAGTCCACTTCAAGAAGAGAGAATAACTCATGAAGCTTTGCAATGTTCCACTGCCTTGTGTTCTCAATAAAAGGGTATTTAACCTTTGAAACTCTTGTCGTATCAATATGATAATTTGGGAAGGGTCTGGATCCAAGCAGGAGCGGAATCTCTGATCTTTTCACAATTTCCAATTATCTAATAGCAACCTTTAACTAAGTCATTTTTTATTGTTTGAACACCTTTCCAAATGAGAAAAACATCTTTCCTTATGTATGTAAAGGACGGTAAGGACCATATGTTTTTTCCTCTTATATATTTGGCCTTAATCACCTGCACCGCTCAATCGGTGAAGATGCACTATTGGAAAACAGGTTTCCAAAATTGCCACCTTTTTCGGTACATCCTAAAAATACCATGATATAACCAAATCATTTATCTATGACCTATATGTCCTAAAATTCAGAGGGTCCTTGTATTGTTTATTATTATTTTTTATTTTTTTTATTTTTTAATTATAATTTTTTTTGTCTTTTACTGATAGGGTCCTAAAGAAAAAATTCGGACCCTTAATTGGATCCCAAGGATAATATTAAAAAAAATCAATAAATCGAATAAAATAATGTCATAAAGGTCTTGACCTTTTTGGTAAAAGGTCTGGACCCTTTAATTTTTCCTCTACCAAGGCAACATGTAGATGACAGTTAGGATTTCTAAGGTCCTTACCTTTTCACCTAGCTTCTGGACCTTTAACCGTACACCTTTGTTACACTTCTTTTACACTCCCTTACACCTGTGTTACACTTTTTTCTCCAAATATAACCCAAGGTCCATTAAGAAGAAGAACTCATTTATCTTCAGTTCTTCTTACATCTGTTGCACCATCTTATACTTGTTCTTCTCGTTTACTCTCTAGTTCATAATATGTCAGCCGCCACACCATGAAAGCTAGGGTTTATATTTATTGATTGACTAATCTTCAAACTGAGATAGAGAAGGCAGGAGCTATAACGTTCAATAGGTTGGTTTAATTTTTACATATGTCAAATTTGAGATAAAATTTATGTTAATTTCAATTTCAAACTCAAAGTTAGGGTTTTACATATATATTAGGGATTTATCCAATTGGATGTTTATTAATATAGTTTATACTGAAATAAAATATGGGTTGTCTTTAATTTTGTGGTTTGATAACTTACTTTTTCTAGGGTTGATGAAACAAGATGATTTATATTTTGAACTCCATTGATGAACTGGAGTGTTGTAATACCTCGTTTGTTATTTAGGATATATTTGATACATTAAAAAATTATATGGTATGTTTACAAGAATGTGACTAGGCCCTCCTTATCATAGCATTTTATAGAAGTTGAAAAGGTTAGTGGAGTAGTGTGATTTGTTCTCTAATAGGTAAAATGACCCGTTTGTACATTTATAAGTTGCAGTTGGTACGATATTTATGTTGTGTAAGGTTGTGAGCCTTATTGGATGTTTATTGTGCCTTTTCAATTGTATGTTAACTTTATTGTGTAATTGATAAATAGGATGGTCTTGTATTTTTTCACTCATTCTAATTGGTGATATTTCTTATCTAATACCAAAGTTGTAATAATATTCGTTGAGCATAAGCTGGTCCTTGTACCTATGTATTTCATTGTGTAGTATGTGATTATATTGTTAATTAAACTTGGTAGTCAATTTCCCTTGCAAGTAAGTGTGTAAATAACCATAGTGTCTAAATTAGGTGTGTTTACGTTGGTCCTTTGTCTTTAGTAGTATGTTTTGTGAAATGCAGTTGTTTTTTGAACCCTCATATTTGGTGACTACAATGATAAGCAAAGGTGTTCTTATCCACTACAATGGTGAATGGGTGCAAAAAGAAGGTAGTGATGACTACAATGGTTTGTTAGCTCTTGTGGGGGTGCCTGATAATTACAATGTAGGGGATGTGAAGAAAAGAGCAATGGATATTTCTGGTTTTTTACATGGACCTTGTTTTGATGTTTATGGCCTGATAAATGTCTCGGGATCCGCATTTAAGCAAAGGTTTAAGAGTGGCAGTGAAGCGATGTTCAATTTTTATGTTGGCCAGGCATCTGGAGTCCCAAGATTTTTCACAATCAAATATAGAAAAGAAGTAAAAGTAGATATTTCTCCGCTAACTCCCAAACCCACTAATGGAGATGATCGTGGATCGAAGGATCTTCCGTATACTCTGTTAACCCCTGTGCACAATTTGAAGTCGAGTTCTTGTGATGATTATGAGTCCGAGAATGAGATGGCTAAAAGAGATGGTGGTGGTAAAGGTATGTTATTTTCTCCCTTTTATTATTGTTTTTTCGTGTTATGTTAGTGATTTTGTGGTTAAGTTTTTTCCTGACTAAATAGTCTCACTAATGTTAATTGTATTATATTTTCCAAGGGAGTAATAGTGGTCTGAAGTCTATGAGATGTTTTCCAGAGAGTACTAGTGGTCCGAAGGCTAGGAGATGTCTTAAACCAGTAATGACTCCATCATTCAAGAAAATTTGTTGTCTTCATGATACGTCGTCAACTCCAGCGTCGATTCTCGATGGTCCTGAACCCACGAAGGATATGAAGTACAATGATCTACGTGTGGGTAACACATTTAAAAGCAAAGGGGAGATGAGACTTATACTTGTCACATCCAAAATAGAAAGAAATTTTGAATATATAGCTACAAAGTATGACAGACTGAGGTTTATTGCCAAATGCAGAGACAAGACATGCAAGTGGCGTATGTGTACAGTTCCCTTAAATTCTTGTGGATGGTGGAGATTTGCAGTCGCAAACGATGTGCACACATGTGGTAGTAACAAAAGGACTGACCAAGACTTAAGAACCAATAGGGTAGCTGGTGGAATTGCAGAACTTTTCAAGCACAAATTAAAAGACTTGGATGCGGCATTTATGCCCAAACAACTGGTTAAAGACATAAAAAGGAAATATGGTGTGGTGATCAATTACCGGTATGGATATAGTGCTTGCAAGCGTGGTATTGAACATATCAAAGGTATCCCCGAAGAATCGTACCAACACCTTGTTGGTTATAGTTATATGCTTGGTAATCATAATGTGGGAACTGTATCAGAGATTGTAATTGAAAATGAAGATTGTTTTCTATATTATTTCTTCGCTCTTGGAGTTTGTATACAAGGATTCAAAAATTGTTTCAGACCCGCATTTGCGGTTGATGGTACGCATCTAATAGGGCTATATAAATGAGTTTTACTGTCAGCCATTGGAATGGATCCCGACGAGTCGATCTATCATATTGCTTTTGTTGTTGTTGATTCAGAGAATAATGAATCTCGGGAATGGTTTATGAGAAAGTTAGTGGGAGTACTTGGCGATGAGTATGCTATGAATGAAGATGTTGTTGTGGCTACAGACATGCACCCCTCTATCGCTAGAGCCTTAAAGTTGGCATTTCCTTGTGTTAATCAAGTATTCTGGATCCACCATCTTTCAGGTATTTTAAACATTTTAGGATATCAGAATGCGTGCATCATGAACCAGGATTTCTATTTGGTGTTTGTTATCAGAATGTAGGTTGTTTTGTTTGTATTTATAAAATGTTATGAAGTAGGTTGTGTTGTAGTTGTTCTATTTTTTGTTTGTTAATAGCAGTAATGATCAGCTAACATATATGAAGATCCCATGTAGGAAGTGGGATTTTCTATGAAATATTCTTACCGCGTGGCTTCTGACCTTTAATTGTTTTGTTACCGACTGTTATATAAACTCTTATTTCATTTGAAATAACAAATTGGATTGGTTAACAAAAAAGAATAAATATCATTTCTAAGCAGTGATGAGCAACTAACATGTAAGAAGAACCATGTAGGAAGTGGGTTTTGTATGATATTAATACATTAGTCGTCACATATATATGCACAGTTATTTGAAACTATGTCAAGCACCCTGTATTTTATATTAAAGACATTTATAAACATGATTTATGCAGTACTTATAGGTTTCTCCTCTAATGTTGCAGAAAATATCAAACAGAATTTCCACAACGTAGCGGCTTCTATGGCATTTGTAAGAGCTGGGAAAGCGTTTAATGATGATGATTATGAAATTTCTATCAGAGACCTAGGTGTAGCAAGCCAGGGTGCTTTAAACTTTATACGGAAGCTTGGACCAGAAATGTGGGCTAGGGTGAAGGATAAAACAAGTATTATACCTTTCATATTACTAATATTTTCATATCAATTGAGTTGGATCGTTCGGTGAGTCGACTCGGCTGGACTGAAAATCCGGCAAAGTTCTCTTTGTTTTCTAGATCTTTTCCAGCCAATTTCAAGCCATGCTAATGGGTCCTTCGCTGCAAGATTTAACACATTCATTCACAATCATTCAACTAATCACAACCTATCATCAATTCTTCCATTTTAATTGATTCAAGACATCACATTCAATCTTCATTGACCATCCTCATTGTCTTTACGGCCATAGTAATCACCATCTCAACAACTGCCATTTGTTTTTGATCTTGTAATAGAACCAAAAAACCATCTTCAATCTCTAATTCTTCCTTTTTGCTGCTCAATCTCGAACCAGAGACAAACCCATCTCAACTTCATTTCTTGACTTCGATTCTCTAATCTCTGTTTCCCTTGTTTCAATTCCACAAAACCCCATCTCAAATATCGAACCACTTATTCCTTCACTGTCTTGATTTCTCTCTAATTTCTTGTTCAACCTCAACAATGAAAAAACCTAACTCTATTTTTGCCATCTTCAATTCTCGAGTTCAAGCTTTTCTTCTCTATTTATGAGCAACTAAAAGTGAAATCACATATCAAACCCTTATTCTTCTCCTGTTTCTTCGATCTGAAACTGAGCTCCACATTCACTGATTTCTCTCATTTCCATTCCCCCTTTGGACTGTCGGCGTAAGAGAAACATGGACAAAATTCAATATCAAAATCCAGAGAAGAAAATAATTTTAAATTTTTTAGTTCAAACTTACAGATAGACAATCGATCAAGTACTTTCAAATATCTCCTTATCTCTCTCTCAATATCTCTGCAACGAACAACCAATAAGTTTTTGGAACTATATGTCTCTCTCAAATTTATATTTGATAATTCTGAAATGAAAAGAAGCGCAAACAATCAAATATTTGCCGTACATAAAAACTAATAAGCTTGCTCCGACTCTCCATGTCTGTTTGATGTTGGTGGTGGTATTGAACTGAGGAATGAGAAGACGATGGAAAATGGTATAAATTTGGGGGGTTTATTTTGAACCATTGATTTGATGGTTTTGTTAAGAACCTTTGATCCAAGGGTAAATTTATAATATCATAAAAAAATATTATACAAAATTAATTAAAATTAAACTTAACCGAGTCAACCAAAGTCAACGTCAATTCTAAATACCAAACCCTAAGTTGGACAAATGTTAGATCAAACACTAAAATTGGACAAAATGTTGGTACCAAACACCAATTATCCCTAACTATAATAGTGGGTATTTTTTTGCGGATGGAATCTATACACAGTGGTCAACTTTAGTTCAAGCTTACACTCAGGTATCCCAAAGCGAGCGTATAAATAACATTTTAACGGGAAGAAAATGGCGGTTAGGAAGGATGTCGAACGAGCATTTGGAGTTTTGAAGAGGAAGTCCATATAATTTGTGGACTATATCATTCGTCTAGACCAATATAAATGAATAGGGTTATGCTCACTTGCATCATTTTGCATAATATGATAATCGAGAAGACCTGACGGGACCTAGTTGGACAAGTTATCCACATCAAGATTTGAGAAAAGATGTTCAACCCCTTCACGGTGTGACAACAAGAGAGTATAGAATGATAGAAGCGAGAATTGAACATAGGGGATTATATGTTAGGCTAAGGGAGAATATCAATGCATACTTGTGGGCTGATTTCGGAAGAAAAAACCTCACAATATTTAGTTTTATTTTTTGAACTTTTTAGTTATTATTTCAGTCATTTTATTTCGTTTATTTTAATTGGATTTGTGTAATTTAAGGATCAAATTGGTGAAAAACAACACTACAATTGAAATTAAAGGATTACATCGGAATAGAAACATTGAACTTGAAACTAAGGATTAAATTGAATGTAAAACAAAGGATTACATCGAAATTAAACTAAATTATTACATCCAAAATTTAAACTAATAAACTAATCCAGTGTGACAATGGCATTATTACTATCTCCATTCTCATCCTCATCAGAATCAATGTTAACTAAGATTGGGCATTGTTTTTCCTTCTGTGCTTCAACTTTTTTTCTTGTCAGAGTCGCAGTTGAGTGTGATTCATCTTTGACGTGTCCATTCCCAAAATTCTTTCATGTAAGCATTAAAAAGATGTTGTTCAAGGGCCCTACGATCGATCCTAATTTTTGCATCCATTTTCTTACGCTCTACCATTTTACCAATATCAGTCATTTCTTGTTTTTGAAAATATTCTTGAAAGTTGACATATGAAGTTGAAGATTCAGTGGCTTTTTGAGCCGCCTATATGATCCTTTTAGCTTTTTTGTTGCATGGTCCATCATATCTGTATGTATTTATATTAACATTAATATTAGTATTAGCATGTTGGGATACGCCTATATTGGGTTGTGGGTTTAGATTGTTTCTGGTGAAGAATAAATAGACGGAGACCCTTGAGAAACGTTTGGCATCTCGTAAGGGGATTGCTTTGGTACTTGATATCCATTCAATAATTTGGGGTTAAATCGGTTCAAGACTTTGAGGATGTGAAAATATTCTTCGTGTTTGAAACCCGAACCTTCTTTGAGTTTCTATGCCTCTTGAGTTTTTTGCATTTGCAGTTTCAACATTTAAAAATTAGTTATTACAATAACTTGATAAAAGTTTTAAAATTCAATTAAATAATTTAAAATACAACTAACTTACTATATCAGCTTCTCCATCACCACTTGTTCTTTGGTGATTCACTTGCATCATTTCACCTACCCAAATGGTCATTTCTTTGCTGATTATATGAAAACGGCCTGACAACCCGGAGAAGTCACGTTTATTTGGATTCTTCCCAGTTTTTCATCGTCAATTTTTTAAAAAATTTCCCCTTGAAAGCTTTGCATGGGCTTGATTAACACCACTGACAGCATCAAGCGTACATGATACATATCCTTTGCAGATAGCTTTATCTTATATGAGATTAAACCTTGGACCGCAAGCTTTGATGAACCCTTTTCTGATTCATTATTTTGTGTTTGTGAAGAGCTGGCCAATTTTTTCAGAAATTTTTGGAATAAAAATTCAGATCAAGAGTTTGAGATGGAAAAAAATTAAGATTGTAGTGAAAGTAAAAGAGTTTTTGAGTGGAAAATGTGTGATTTTTTGGAGTTGAAATTGTTAGAATTTATAGGGAGAGAATGAGAGTCGTTGGATTATAGTTGTTGAGATCGTTTGTTGTCGAATCAACCAGGACCGAGTGGCTCAGATTGAGTATATGGAAGTATAATTGGAAAATTAGCCAATATACCCATCCCACTGGAGTTGCTCTTGAGGATAATTAAGAAGTCATGCTTTCTAAAATTGTAGCTAATTTTATCGAGAGTTCGAGACCGTTAACAAAAAAGATTGAAATCCATCAAAAATGGCTCACGCGCCCAATGTGCTAAGATACTAGTCATTGTCTCAGTGAGTGGGACACTTGATTTTTACAAAATCTGGATTGTCTCTTCAGGTAAACCGTTTCATAAATCTCGAAGATTCGAAGCATTGTTAAATGACGTATCCTTAATTTAGTGTGGATGACTCACCTTTTGTCTCCACATGTGTTCATCTTTTCGAGAAACATGTATAAATAAACGTGTCAAATTGATATTGTTTTGTACCATGAATTTGAGTCTATATATAGACTCATTTAGCTCTCGACTTTTGGTGTACGCAACAAAACAAAAACAGAAAGTAAAGTTATGAAAGGTAATTATATCTTTCATTTACCTCCCTTCTTTATTATTACTATCTAGTGCTATAATCTTTCCATATATATGTACACTAAGTACAAAAACGTACCTATAATATATATATACCACTAGTCTTAATACTCATTGGCTCACATCAGTTGGTTCATTAGGTATAGTACTCATAATACTTTGTAAAATATGAAATGTTATCAGCACGAAACGGCTCGATGTGGTGTTGAAGGTTTAATCAAGCTAAATAAATAGGTGATATGTTTCGATCATTTCAAGTT
The DNA here is from genome assembly GCA_023531435.1 of Papaver californicum. Lineage (NCBI taxonomy): Eukaryota > Viridiplantae > Streptophyta > Magnoliopsida > Ranunculales > Papaveraceae > Papaver > Papaver californicum. Next base: position 2,704,882 of record JAJJMC010006198.1, on the reverse strand, counting down.
TTGTTGCGACATTTAAGGAGCAAGTTTGATATCATCTGTTATATTTTTTTGGAATGTCGTCAAATTTAATTAATCTCGATTTTATAGCACTTGAAACTACTAGTGAAAAATATCTCTCGTGAGCGCTCGATACAGAGTTGTATCTGAAAGCTAAAATGCTTGGTCATACGATCAATGGCGGAGATAATGCGTCAAACGAACGCGCCAACGCTGTAAGTTGGTCTCCGCGACCCTAAAAGATGAGTTTATGAATTGTAGGGACCCTCAAAAATTATGGAATAATCTCAGGGAGAGATATGACCATTATAAGGTGGTCACCCTGCCAAAAGTTCTTAATCAATGGATTCATTTGAGATTTCATGATTTTAAGTCTGTAGGGGCTTACAGTTTTGAATTGTACAAGATCGCTGCTAAATTTGAATTGTGCGACGAACCGTTATCTGAAGAATCCAAACAAGAGAAGCCACTAAATACATTTCACTCTTCGCATATTGCACTGCAGTAAATGTATCGAGAACGCCGTTTTACACGATATTCTGATTTATTATGATGTCTTCTTTTAGCTGAGCAAAATAACGAATTGTTAGTGAAAAACCATGAGTCTCGTCCTTGTGGTTCTGCTCCGGTGCCAAAAGTAAATAGGGCATCATATTCTGGATATGGACATGATCATGGTAAACAGGGTTATCATGGAAAGAAGTGTAAATGCATAGGCAAAAGGTATAACAATTCCAAAAACCATTCCTACAATAAAAATACGGAAGCGAAGCGAGAAAAAGGGGAATCGTCTAAGAAGACTGGGAACCCCCCCAAGAAAAATGACGAGGGTTGCTATCGCTGTGGTAGTAAAAACCATTGGTATAAAGCCTGTCGCGCTGCTCCACATCTCTGTGAGAAAGCTCATAAAGGAAAAGAAGCAGACATCGAGATGAATTGGCAGAACGTTACATTTCCACAGACTCTCCAAAGTTAGAGGTTTTAAATTACTTGCTTGACTTTGAGGTTACTGGATACCAGAACGATTTTGATCAGTTTGTTGATGGTTTATTTAGTGTAAATTAAAGTTGTGATATCCTACTTTAAATATTTGTTAATATCTTGTACTTACCTCCTTTTTGGTGTTTTTGCTTGTACTTACCCTGTTTTTGGTTTGCATATGTATAATATATAAGGATATATGTAATATACATGTTTCGCCAAATTTACTCCATGCAACCATCTTATACCTTCTTTATGTATATGGAAGGGTATGGACTCCGAAAGCAATCTCGATGGTGAATTTTGTCTTGTTGATAATGGAACGACAAATTTAATATTATGAGTACTAAATACTTTGTCACCTTGAAAAGGTTCAAGGTTAATATTACTACCATAAATGGTTCAGCTAACCTTATAGAAGGTACTGGTAAAGCTTGTGTCTCATTACCAGGTGGTACCATATTCACTATCAACGATGCGTTATATTCCTCTGGATCCCACAGGAATCTATTGAGCTTCAAAGATATACGCCATAATGGATACCATATTAAAACGTTTGACGAGAATAATAAGGAGTACTTGTACATTACATCGCCTAATGAAAGGCATGTTTGGTACGTGTCGTTTGCGCACAAATTAATTAAGATATTTTCCACTAATACTAATAAGTAGCATATCGGTAGTAAGGATCGTTCCCACGAGGAGCTGTGAATTGTTATTTGTCTTTGACTTCTTATGTAACCAAGAAGGGGGATTGTAATGAATAAAACTAAGTAAACTAATGAAAGAAAATAAAAACAAAGTAAATAAAGATTGAGATCAAAGTGAGAAAATACTGATTAGAGGTTTCATCTTCCGTCACCAAACAAGCTCTTCAATCGATTAGAGATAACGTCCAATCCTTCTTGTACCAATAATTCTAGAGCATCATATCGCAGGCTTACTCCGGTAAAACTCCTTGTATCATCAAAGGTGCAAGAGCCACTCTTTGAATCCTTAATAACGAATAACTTGGCGCAAGAGCCACTCAAGTTTAACCCAATGAAAGCAATGGTCTTCGTGAGTTGAGGTTATTATAAGCAATCCGACGCAAGAGCCACACAGATTTAACCTAGGTTCAGATTCTACACATAATCGTATGGCAACATCCCGTCGTTGACAACTATGTTGTGCTACTTGTGATTAGAGTTCTTCGACAATTCCGGATCTCAAACCCTAGTCTAGCTTTAGATATGAACACAAGACCATTCAATTTGCAACTTGAACGAGCAATTCTTCAATCATACATGGTGATATAAACAGTAGAACATAAGCGATAAAAGAGATCATTAACATTAAAACTAACCAACCAGATTGATTTACATGTCTAGGACTTCCAACTCATCCCCAACCAATAGAACAAAGTTACCTACTCATGGATTTACTAAAACCTATGAAAAATATAAAAAGAATAAGAATGGTTTCCCCCTAAGGGGAAAACCCTAGGTTTTTGATGTAGAAAATAAAAGATTACTTAAGAGGTATGAAGATGTTAAATATGTTTTATTTGAGCCTTAGATGTCTTCTTTAATAGCCTTCAATGCTTGTCCCTCAAGTATCCTTTCCTTATAGGGTTTAGAATCTTTCCGGGACCATGTTTCCTTGATTTAAAAGTCAAAATTGTGTCTTAGAAGTGGCTCCCGTCGTGTTATAATCGGTAGGCTCGATTTCCATGTTAACTACCAATTATGGAGCTCAAAAACGAAGTTTTTATGTATCCGAAACTGCCATAATCGGTAGATAATTTTCCCTTGTAAACTCCCGATTATGTTGATGAGTGTTTCACTATTTTATTTCGGCTGTTTTGCTCATAACTTACTCATACGGACTCCAAATGACCTCATTCTTTTTCATTGGCTTCATCTTCTCGTTATCTTCAAAATGGTATTAAAAACTCCTGAATTTGAATGAGTTGAATTTGGTCTTTGGACCTTCTCCATTGGCAGAACTTAACTTCCTTGTTCATTTCGTGTCGTAATGAACTCCTTTCTTCTTCTTTGGTTGAATACACTTCAAAACTCCTAAGAACCTCATAAAAAAACAAAATCAAAGCATAATGATATGAAAACTAACAAGAAATCAATGAATTATAGTATCCAAATAATGCAAATAATGCACCTTTCAATGTTGCTGGGAGGCTTGAAGCTTTCGTTTCTGGGTTGTACCATGCAAATATTCAAAAAGTTGAATCTTATTCGGCCATAGTTCGAAAGTTTTATGACCCGAATACGTTTGTATTATGGCACAATCGACTTGGACACCCATGTTCTACTATGATGAGTAACATTTTTCAGAACTGTCAGGGACATCCTTTGCAAAAACTTCTTCTTAACAAAGAACTTGGTTGTACTGCTTGTTTTTTAGGGAAACTGATTACGAAATCGTCCTTGACTAAAGTGGTTTTGGAATCATCTACTTTCTTACAAAGAATACAAGGTAATATATGTGGTCCTATACACCCCTATAGTGGACCCTTTCAGTATTTTATGGTCCTAATCGATGCTTCTGCTAGATGGTCGCACGTTTGTTTACTTTCGACACGTAATTTAGTATTTGCTCGGCTGCTTGCACAAATTATTAGATTACGTGCTCATTTTCTTGATTATTCTATCAAGTTTATTCGGCTTGATGGTGCAACGAAGTTTTCTTCAAACATATTTGACGCATATTGTATGTCGTTAGGCATTGATGTAGAGCATCATGTTGATCATGTGCATATACATAATGGCTTAGCAAAATCATTCATTAAGCATCAGCAGCTCATTGCCCAACCTATGCTTATGAAAACTCAGTTCCATGTAACTGCTTGGGGACATGCTATTTTGCATGCTGCTACACTGGTACGTTACCGACCATGTGCAAATAATCAGTATTCCCCTTTACAACATATGCTAGGTCATCCACCAGACATATCTCATTTTTATGTTTTAAGTTGTGTTGTTTATGTTCTTATTGCACCGCCACAATGCACCAAGTTTGGCCCCCAACGTCGACTTGGGATATATATTAGTTTTGACTCACCATCTATAATTCGATATCTTGAACCATTAACATGGGATGTTTTTACGGCAAGATTTGCAGATTGCCATTTGATGAGACAATCTTCCCGCCATTAGAGGGAAGAAAACTACCGCCTGAACAACAACGTGAATAATCCTGGTATACAGTAGAGTTATCTCATCTTGATGTACGCACTAGTCAGTGTGAAACTGAAGTTCAGAAGATTTTACATCTTCAAAATATTGCAAATCAAATGCCAGATGCATTTACAGATACATCAAAAATAATGAAAGTAGATGTGCTAGCTAAAAATGTTCCATCACGTATTGATGTTCCTATGGAACAAATCGTGGATGTGGTAGCAAATGAGTCGTCTAAGACACGCCATAAGCGCGGACGACCAGTTGGTTCAAAGGATTCTGCTCCTCGAAAGAGGAAAAGCCAATCCCAATCATTGACTAATGGTGCTCTTGAGGAGACCATTAATTAAGGATCCAAACTCTCGGAAAATAGATCTTCTGACGAGGTGAATGTCTCCACGAAGAAAATGGAACCTCAAAATGAGGAAGCCTCTACTAATTATGCATGCAATAAAGAAGTTTGGGATTGAAACACAATGATATTTGACGATATATTTTCATTTACAGTAGCTACTGATATTGCCTTGGATAATAATGGTGTTGAACCACACTCTATAGAGGAATATCGTCAAAGGGATGACTGACCGAAATGGAAAAAGGCAACCCAAGCAGAATTATTTTCTCTCGCTAAGCGCAATGTTTTTGGTACTGCAGTCCGAACACCATGTAATGTGAGCCCGGTTGGCTGCCAATGAGTGTTTGTGCGCAAGCGAAATGAGAAAAAAGAAATTGTTCGCTATAAAGCGAGATTATTTTCACAAGGTTTCTCGCATAAACCAGGGATTGATTACGAGGAAACATATCCTCCTGTAATGGATGCAATTACCTTTAGGTATTTGATTAGCCTCGTAATCCATGAAGGACTCGACATGCATCTAATGGATGTGGTTACTGCGTATCTGTATGGAAAACTGGATACAAATATTTATATAAAAATCCCTGAAGGTTTTCAGTTATTAGCAGATAAACCATGTCATATGTATTCACTAAAAGTTAATCGAGCCTTGTATGGTTTGAAACTGTCTGGACGAATATGGTACAATCGTCTAAGTGAATACTTGTTAAGTTAGGGTTATGTAAACAATCCTATATGCCCATGTATTTTTATTAAAAAGGAAAACACTGGATTTGCCATAATTGTTGTATACGTAGATGACATCAATCTTGTTGGAACACCTAAAGAGCTATCCAAAGCACAAAAATGCTTAAACCAGGAGTTCAAGATGAAAGATCTCGGTAAAACAAAGTTTTGTATTGGTCTACAACTTAAAAATTATGAGGGCGGAATTCTTGTTCATCAGTTGGTCTATACTGAGAAAATTCTCAAATGCTTTAATATGGAAAAATCGTATCCGCTTAGCACCCCGATAATTGTAAGGTCTCTTGATCCTAAAAGAGATCCATTTCGCCCTAAAGAGGAAAGCGAAGCTCTCCTTGGTCAAGAAGTACCATATTTAAGTGCCATCGGTGGATTATTGTATTTGGCTCAATGTACTAGACCTGACATTGATTTTGCAGTAAATCTGTTAGCCAGGTACAGTTCTACACCAACAAAGAGACACTGGGTTGGAGTAAAACACATTTTTCGTTACCGGAACTACAAACATTAGACTGTTCTACTCAAAAGGCTCAGAAGACTGTCGAAAATTAAGGGTTACACAGATGCTGGCTATCTTTCAGATCCCCATAAAACAATTTCCCATAAAGGATATGTCTTCACTAGCGGTGGCACTGCAATTTTATGCCGATCTTGTAAGCAGAGCATGCCGGCTACCTCCTCAAATCACTATGAAGTAATCACTATACATGAAGCAAGTAAAGAGTGTTTGTGGCTGAGATCATTAATCGAGCATATCAAAAGTTCTTGTGGTCTACCATCCATTACCGGCACGCCAACAATAATTTGCAAAGACAACTCAGCTTGCATAGAAAAAAATTAAAGAACGCTACATCAAAAGTGATAGAACAAAGCATATTTCGCCATTATTTTATTCTCACCACCTCCAGAAGAACAACGAGATTGATATCCAAAAGATACAATCCTGTCAGAATTATGTTGATTTCTTCACCAAGTTATTACCGGCAAAGCTCTTCCGGAAGCTGGTTTATGAAATCGTAATGCGACACATATACAAGCAGGAAAATTGACAGATATTCTGTTCAGAGGGAGTTATGGACCATAACGCGCTGTAATATTTTTCTTCGTCAAGGTTGTTCCACTGAGTTTTCCTTGTCAAGGTTTTAGCGAGGCATCATATGCGTGTCCAATACTGTTATAAATATCTTTGTTGTACTCTTTTTTCTTCGTCCGGGTTTTGTACCATTGAGTTTTACCTGTAAGGTTTTAGCGAGGTAAGAAACTTAGAACGATAATCATCCAAGGGGAGTGTTAAATGACGTGTCCTTAATTTAGAGTGGATGACTCACCTTTTATCTCCACACGTGCTCATCTTTTAAAGAGACATGTATAAACAAACATGTCAAATTGATATTGTTTTGTACCATGCATTTGAGTCTATAAAGTGTAAATAGACTTATTTAGCTCTCGACTTTTGTGTTACGTAACAAAACAAAAACATAGAGTAAAGTTATGAAAGTTAATTACATCTTTCATTTACCTATCTTCTTCATTATTACTATCTAGTGCTATAAGCTTTTCATATATATGTACACCGAGTACAAAATTGTACCTATAATACACATATATATATATAATACTGCAATATATATATCACTAGTCTTAGAGTTTTTCCAATGGAATATATATGAAAATAAATGTTTAAATGCACATAGAATAGATTTATTTTTTTTAAAGTGTTTTTCCAATCTCAATTTCTTAAATTAATGTAAAGATGACATGGCTTAATTTTTAGTTGACATCCTCAAGGTGAATGTTTAGACTAGACATTCACCTTGAGGATGTCAAGCTATCATAGTAAGCTTTTGTTTAACTAAAATTAATTTCAAAATATTAAATAACAATTTTTAACTCTAATAAAATCTTAAAATTATTAAAATAAAATTTATATTTTATTAAAAAAAAATCACAAACATCACGATTGAATATGATTTTTTTTTTCTTAAATATAAAAAAATTTAAAATAAAGATGTCTTGTTTATATTACCACATAGAAAATGAAGCCTTATATAGGGGCTTCCCATGGTTTAAGGGTAACCCAAAAATATTGGATAAGGGATACCCTATAATAATAGCAAATACCTATATTACCCTTTACTCTATAACCTAAATAAAAAACCTATTAAAACCTAAACAAAAAACTCTTCTTCTTCCCAACCGTAAATCTGCTTCTCTTCAACTCTCCTTCTCCCCATTTTCTTCTCCATCAAATTCATCGTCTTCGATTAATCGTCGATTCGAAAATTTGTAATCGTCAATCAACACTATAATAAAGATGACAAATTCTACTAATCGTAAGTTATTTTTTCTCAATTTTATGATTGTAATGTGTTAGAACGATTGATTTCAAGTCCAAAAATTAGGTTTCCAGAAACATTTTACGGTTGGGTTCAAGTCAATTAACCCAACCGATTTTCTGACACAAAAATCTTTCCCAAAATCGCCAGTTTTACGGTTGGGTCCCGAGTCCAAGAAACCCAACCGTAATTCTTCCTGGACACTTTTTTTTTGTATTTCACCGTTTTGATCATAACTCCCTTATACGATGTCCGATTGACCTCATTTATTTGGGTTGACTTCGTCTTTCAACTCTCTACAAGAAAGAAATGAAAAAATCTTCAAATCTATTCATCTAATTTTACGGTTGGGTCTGAGTGTTTAGACCAAACTGTAAATCTTCCTGGAACTTGTTCTTCAAAATCAATTTCTTTTACGGTTGAATTTTGAGGTACTTTCCCAACCGTAAATCTTCCTGGAACTCTTGTTTCAAAGTTTTTTTCCCATCATTTGGCCTCTTATTCTCATACCGGAATGAACTCCTTTCCTCTTCTTAATTCTTTTTAACACTATTTCCATTGGTTTCAGATGATTCTCCTAAAGAAACAAATAAAATAAAAAACAAAGTAATAATTTTTTTTTTAAGATTAGTTACGGTTGGGTCCTATGCTAAAACCCAATCGTAAAACTGTTACGATTTGTTGTTCCATGAAAATACGGTTACGGTTAGATTAAGATGAACACCTAACCGTAATTGTTAGTTACGGTTGGGTATGATGCTGAAAACCCAACCGTAAAACTGTTACGATTTGGTTTTCCGCCATAAAATTATGGTTACTGTTTGGTTAGGATGAACACCTAACCGTAGACGTTTACGGTTGGGTTCGACATGAAAACCCAATCGTAAATTTCCCTGAATCACAAAAAAAAAAACATAATTTTTTACGTAATTTCTTCAAATTTGAGCCATAAAAAGACCAAGAGTTTAAGTTAGAGGTATACCTGACTACTCTGGTTGAGTGTATCAAAATCTAGGGTTTTAAAAAAAACCTAAAAAATTCTCTTTCATTTCTTCTATTTTTTTCTTCCCACCAAACCCTAAAAAAAATTGATTTGATTTGATTAAGTATAAGATTATTTTAGATTAATTAATAACCTAATCTATTAGCTAATTAGTTTTATTAATATTAACTAATCAGGAGTAATTTAGCCATTATAAAAATATCATTGATAAAGAGTTTTTAAAATTCCTACCTAATATCCCTATTTTATTTTCACATAAAAAACCCCTCTATCAACTTAACAGCCCCTGTATAAGCTTTATAAAAATTCACACAACAAACACCGGAGAATTCCTATTTTCCCACCAACAAAATAAATATACTCCAAAGTCCAAACCGAGAATTCCTTTCGTTTCATGCCCCACAAGAAAACATTTTTTTTTAATTTTACCTTTTTTTCTCTCTCCCCTGACCCCTCAATTTTTTTCATGTTTCTCTCTCATCAAACGCGAACCAAACTGAAGAACGAAAGAAAAGAAAAAATCGGTCTTCGACGGATCCGAGAAAAAACAAAACCAGAAAAAACAGAAACCCTAACCCTAGCCAAGAACACATCATCATCTTCCCTCACCGCCTAGTTTTTTTTTTCTTTCCTTTTTCCTTTCTCCCCACATCGAAAATAATTACTAAAAAAGAGAGTTAGGGTTTCGTGTTATGGACAGTGGAAGAAGATGAAGAAATCAATATGACTAGAATAAGTTATAGTAGTATGAGCCGATGCAATCGGTGGTGGAAGATATGATGGGTAGAGGTGACGATAGAGGTTGTGGCACAGAAGAAAAACCTTGTAAAATTTCTACTTTTAGAAAAAATCATCATCAATCGGCGGGGTTAGTGGTAGATCCTCCAGAGGACGTGAAAATTGATTTATATAATCAAGCACAGAAAGCTCTTTGTGAGCGTTCCCCTTTTGAAGATGAAGCAGAAATTTCTAGGGTTTGTAATCTTCCATGTGGGTTAGCTGACTTCTTGTCTAGGTCTAGTTTTAGTCGTAAAAAGCATAAAAAATCTCATTCAGAATCGTCTGCTGGGCAAACGAAATCTTCTTCTTCTGTTGAGAAAACCAAGGTTAAAAAGAACATTTGGTCAGAAACTGAGGATTATTTTAAGCAAGTAACATTTGGTGACATTCAGAATTTAGTGAGTCAGTCTTCTTCTGTTACTTCTCAGCCTTATTTTACTATTCCATCTTTGCCTAAATTTGCAAATGAGAATGTTGATTCTTCTGTTGCTACTGTTAGTGGTCACAATGAGGTAGTTGAAGAAGAGGTAGCAGTGGTCAAAGAGGAGGTGGTGGTAAAGGAAGAAGAAAAAATAGAAGAAAAAAAAGAAGAAGAAGACAATTTAGTGGAAAATGAAGTTAGGGAAGCTGAAATTTTGCCCAATGAGGAGACAGAACCTTTGATTACTCAATCTTCTTCTTTGTCTTCAAATGGGTTAGAGTGGCTGTTGGGTGCCAGAAACAAGGTAGTTCTCACTTCCGAGAGACCTTCGAAGAAGCGAAAGCTTTTGGGAAGTGACGCTGGATTAGAGAGGCTTAGAGTTGTTTGTCCTTCTGTAGGACAGAGTGTACCTGTTTGTCATTTGTGTTGCTTGGAAGATACTGGTGAACATATGAATTCTTTACTGGTTTGTGGTTCGTGTAAAGTTTCAGTTCATCAGAAGTGTTATGGTGTTCAAGATGTTCCAGTTGGGTTATGGTTCTGTTCTTGGTGTATGTCGCTGGGTAGTCCCGAGGCTGACAGGGATGGTAAAGAACTTTCGTCGAGGCCTTGTATTCTTTGTCCCAAATCTGGTGGAGCGTTAAAACCCGTGGTCAGGAATGTTGAATTTAAGGGGGGTGGATCACTGGAATTTGCTCATTTGTTCTGTAGTCTGTGGATGCCTGACGCATATGTCGAGGATATAAAAAAGATGGAGCCAATTGTGAATATTGGAGAGATAAATGATATGCGAAAGAAATTAGTTTGCAATGTATGCAAGGTAAAATGTGGTGCTTGCGTACGGTGTAGTCATGGTATGTTTAATTCTTCTCTCCTTTTTTCAGTCTTTTGTTCACTTCTCATTCCCACTCATAGGCATCTGAGTAGCACACCTTATGGTTAAATCATAAGTGCAGTTTTGGCTTTAGTCTTTTCTTTTTCATCAGTAAAGATGAGGATTCTGATTTTTATCTGTTACTGACTTAGTGTATATAATGCCTTCTCGGAACATTAAAACACTCGTGCTTCCTTTAGAAAAGAGGGGAACAATGACTGAGAGAAAGAGTAGTTTGCCCAAAAGTGTGTATAACAATTGATTCATGATAGGGATCAGTTGCTCACTCTGAAAATGCCTGATACTTGCACAACAACCTTAGGGTTTGCTCAACATCATCTATGCTCTCACTGCCATCTAGATACTCTGTACAGGAAGTTGATTTTTATTCTGAACTTGAATTTTTTTAAATCCTTCAGCAGTAGTTTGCGATTTTACCGCTTTTAAGGCATTTCAGCATATTTGATTAGCTGTTGATTTAAACTGGGCTTTAATTGGATAGGAATATGTAGCTAGTAGTGATTTTGTGGGGACGATGTTAATGTTTTTGGTGGCTCGTTAGTAACACTAAGTCAATAAATAAAATTAAGAAGGTATTAGGGAATTGAGAAAATTTTACTTATTGACTCATACTATGAACAGAGATCTCAGATTGATTCTGTTGGTACCCGATGTCTGTATTACTTGAAAGCCTCTGAACCAGTACCCCTTATGTAAATCTACTCTAATGCTAATGATACACTCTCGTGACCTGTGAAGAATGTCTGCTGTACCCTTATATGTTAAGCTTTGTTAATGATGTATCTATCATAACATTTTTCGTTTTTGCTGATCATTCAGGTACTTGCAGGACTGCTTTACATCCAATATGTGGAAGGGAAGCAAAATACAAGATGGAGATCTGGGGAAAGATTGGATGTGATAATGTGCCCTCTTCTTGCCTTTTCATCTTAGTTTCCTTTGTATTTCTTCTCCCTCCTTTTCCCCAACTGCTCCCAACTTACTGTTCTGCGATCTAATCGTTTTTATGCTAATTTCCTCCTCAGGTTGAGCTGAGGGCTTTTTGCGCAAAGCATTCTGGATTGCTAGATGTTTGCAATAGCCAGCAGTCGGTAAATAATAAAAACGCAGTGGGTGATTGTGGTTCCTCTATATCCAGTCGTCCCACTGTGTTATTGGTGGTTAATAAGTCACAGAAGGTAAAGCTTGGTCAGAAGAATGACGAGATAAATGGGGTCCGTGTTACTGCAACAGATGCTAATTCTGAAAATCTGGGGAACAATGAGATATCTCTGGGACAAGATCTGCCGACTACCAGACCAAGTTCTAAACCTAGGTCAGAGTGCGGTGAAGGGCTTGATAGCAAGGAGACATTTGAGAAGGGCAAAATTGGAGAGACTCACCTGTCTGATTCGCTGGATATTGTCCAAACCCTGAAAAAGGTAACGGGAGATCATTTGGCCTCATTGTGTGGAAGTTTTATATAATACATTGCAATTCTTGTTCATGCAAATAATATAAGTGGTCATTATTTTTATTTCCTTTTTGCGATGCAGTTAGTCGATCGGGGAAAGGTCATTGTTAGCGATGTGGCATCAGAGATTGGAATCTCATCTGATACATTGGCAGAAATTCTTCTGGTACTTGAAAATGATTAATCTAAGTTAGGCTTATTGTTATTTGTTCATTTCAAAGGTAAATTAATATGTAACTGCTTTCTTGGGGGTTTGTATTGTAGGGAGGAAATTCCATCTTTCCTGATTTGAGATGCAAAATCATCAAGTGGATTCGAGATCACGCATACGTGGATAGTCCACATCCAAATCTTAAAGTTGGAGGACCAGACTGTCCAGATACTGTTTCAGTAACTGGTCCAAATAGTTCCACCGATGTTCCTTTTAAATCTGTTCCACCAAGAAGGAGAACGAAAAACAACATACGTATTTTGATGGATAATAAAGTAGTATGCTCTTCCGGGGAAAAGCTTCCCTTGCAAAATGGCAATGGAATAGTGATAGATGAGGCAGAAGCAAAATTTGATGTTCCTAATGGAGGTGTTAGAGATGATGATGGGGAAAATAGTGTTGTCTCCCACGATGGTGATTGTTGCTTTGAGGATAATGATGTCTTGAAAAAGGTAATTTTGATTGTTTATTTGAAAGTCTCGATTAAAGGAATAGCTTCACTATCTGTTTTAGTAAAATTAGTTTCTAGAATTTGGAATTGGATGAAACTTTCTGCTTTGTTCCTTGTAAGTAGGTTCTTTTGTTCGGGAGCAAATCTTGTTAATTTTTTTTTCACCCATTCACATAGTGCTGTTTTTGTAACATCTTGTAGTAATAAAGAAAGAATGTTGCTTCATTGTTTTGATTACCAGACTTATGCAACGAGTGCGCTCATTATCATATGTTACAATTGTATGCGTATTAGTGCCAGTTTAGTAGTTATTTCGTTCTCTACATTTTTGTGTTCTCTCTTTCATCTTTTAAGATCTTTTTCTAGTTAACTTCTTATATGAATCTCACTCTGCTAGGGTTGATCCTATTATCTTAGTAGTTATGCTGTTTGGTTTTAGAGAGTAGGGCACAGTCTCAAGATGCTATCCAATAAGTTCGTGGGTAAAAGAATATGTGTTGGTAGTCCAGACTGAGTCCATATGCAATGTATGATAGTCCTTCCAAACTGATGTCCAGGATAGAATTTCAGCTTTTGTTCGGGGCGAGTCCATAAGGCTTCTTTTTTTTTTTCCTTTTTCGTGCAAATCAAAGAACTTACCACCTGCTATCCAAGATTCCTTGCCTCATATTGCTTCCTTGTTGATGATTTTTGTTACTTCTCACCCTGTTGTGTAACCTCTTCGCTCTTGTACTCCTGCATCTTTCCTTTTCGTGCCCTGATATAATTGGCACCATCTCACCAGCCGGCGACAATTACTCTCCTTTGATCTCTTTCCAGATCCCTCATATTTTCATAAACTCAAAAGCTCCCAATGGTATCCGCTTGCTCTGCAACTCCATCTTTTACTCCCCTTCTTTAGAATGCTATACCACACGAAGTCAGTGGCTAGTAGGGTTATTCAAATTACGAGGAAGCAAAATGACAGCGGATGCAGGAATCTTACCCTAGTTTTAAAATGCATATGAGATACGCCAGGAGTTACTTAAAGAATTGCTTGAAGTTTGCTTATTGCTTGGTATATGTAAGTTTGACAAGTAGTGAGGTAGCGTAGTACGCGATCAGTGCAAGCAAGTAGCAGTGAGCGATTACAAATAAGGTCGTTAAGTAGGTAGTAGCTTAGGTGAAAGAGTTGACATTAAGATAATATAGTGATAAGAAAAATAGAATTTACAGGTGATAAATGGATCTTCTGCCTTCTGGAGCAAATTACATGCCAATCACAAGCAATCCCTTGAACTTTTATAATGTGACCATTGCCATACCAAGATGACTGTAGAAATTACCATTTTTGTAATTGGTTTAGCACAGCAAGGACCTAAGTAGACCTGTATGAGATGGATACTGCTTTCGGAAGTTCTATTCGGAGCTGGATTAATGCTTGTAATGCAAGCCTTTCAACGGTGGTGTATAGCAGTTGCAATTGTGAAACTAATGTCTTGTATTCAGCACGTGAACAAACATAATGTTTAAGTAGTTGAATTGTTCCTTTAAGGATCCTAAAGTTATACTGGTGTTCTTCATAGAATTATTTCAGTTGTGTTAAAATTTGAAGATCTCATTAGCTAATAGAACTTAAGGTCGTGGAGGAGTGACTGATCTACTTTTCCTGTGTATGTTTTTAATCAGTGTAGAAACTCTTCCTTTTGCACACAAGTTCACCTATCTTTTTGACAGATTTCGGCAGAGTCTTCTGGACGACATGGCTTGGATTCTTCTATGGGACAGTCGACTGTACCTGAAGGTATGACTTAAAGAGTTTTTTGGTATATGCGTTTCTGTGCTTGTCGACTTCCTGCAGCTTGTTATTAGGCAGGCATTTAATTTTGGATCATTGATAGGCCTCAGTTATTATGCAACCATGAAACTATAGTATGTTTAGCAGTATTGTGATACTCTTAACATTGCGAACGCTTTGGTGAGCTTTTCTTTTTAGTGATCCTGCTTTAAAGTGGAACGAATTCTATCTTCTGAAATTGCCTGTTTAGTAGTCTCTTTCCTTACAAAGTGCTGAGCATAGTTCCGTAGTTTTAATTGATTTTGCAGTCCAATAGACCTTTCTAGCCAGGGAACTGGCTTTTGTGTGGTGTCCAAGGCTGCATAATGTTGTGAATTTTAATAACACTATGAGTTTATCTTGAGAGATTCTGTACTACTTTTTACCCAATATTGAGCTTGTGTATGATCACGTAGTTGGAGGAATCATGCTTAAAGAACTGGTGAAGAGTCTAGTTTATTGACTGTGCAATCTAGTTTTGTAGTCTAATTCTGTGAAGAGTCTTTCAAAGTCATTGTTTGTCAGCAGAAAAGCTTGTTATCAGGGCCAGTATTTCATGGATCTTGTAGTAGCTTTTGGAGTTATAAATTGCCCCCTGTGTGTTAAGTAACTGACTGCATTGAGCAAAGCAGTCTTGTAGTTGTATGTTTGAAGGAACCAGTGGGGATTATGACTTAAGCTGAAATCTTCTTCAATCTTCTTAGACTTCATTTTATAGCTAACTTTTGTTAGATATTTCAACAAACAAAATTACGGATTCTGATTTCCAAGTTGTTTTGAATATTTTTATTTTCAGTGCTTGTGGGCTTGACTAAATTGAGTTCTTATGAAGCTAAAGGCGGATGTGTTAATTCAGTTACTCACTGTATTATGTTGATTTAAAACTGATTTTCCATGTATTTCTTGCTTATGAGCTCTTGCTAGTTGAATACTCTGCAGTGTTTTCTAGTTTTACATGTATTAATTGTTATATTGACTGGAATGCAGAGAAGCCTGTGCACTGTAACATGCCTGAGAATGAACAAGCAGAGAGGGACACTTCTTTGCAGAGTAGTTTGGTGAATACTGACGGTGAGCATAATGCAACATCTATGGATTTAGGGACTCTGGTCATTCCTGATCTCACGTAAGCTTCTTTCTACAGTCAAAATATCTTATAACCCTTGTTCTCTGGTCAACTCTGAACATTATGGATAATGATTTGCTATCTCATATTCGATGCAGAGCTGGGGTGCCAACTTCATGTTCATACATTCACCCGTTTATTCGAAATAAGTTGTTCCAGCAGGACCACACAGTTTCTGGGACTCATGGTAATATATTTTTCTATAGATTTGAGCATGTCAAATGTAACAAAGCTCAACCACACGATCTTTTCTTGTGCAGAAACAATGGAAAAAGATGTCCCTAATACAGAGTCACCTTTTCCTGGTACGCATGGCGATGATGACCAAGATGGCAATAGTACCTGTATCACCACTGATTGTGCTTTAGATGGTATCACGTTGGAAAAATTGGAGGTGGCTAAAAAGATGGGTGTCTTAGATCTGTCACCTGAAGACGAACTGGAAGGGCAACTTATTTACCTTCAGAATAAGCTACTCGACCACACCATTGCAAGCAAGCGCTATTGTGGTCTCTGTGCTTGTCCTCTTGTTGATATTAGTCGTATATTGATGTGTTAGTAAGGTCTCTAATGTGTTTGCATTAACCTTGCAGATAATCTTGTTTCCCGGGTGGTAAAAAGTCTTCCGAAGGAACTTGATACCGCATGTAGACAAAAATGGGATTTGGTACTAGTTAATCAGTATCTTTGTGGGGTTAGGGAGGCAAAGAAACAAGGAAGAAAAGAGAGAAGGAACAAAGAAACCCAGGCTGTGCTGGCTGCTGCAACCGCTGCAGCTGCAGCTTCTTCAAGGATATCATCACTTAGGAAAGATGTACCCGAAGAAACTGCTCATCATGAGGTTTTGTTCTTTACATGATAAGTATTGGATGTGTTCATTTCATTTGCAGTAAATTGATGATTCTTTCTCCTGCAGAGCCAATCGAAAATAAATGCTGTCGGTGGGAGGACTGGGCTTTACTCCCAAATGATGCCACGGGCAAAGGAGACACTTTCAAGATTGGCCGTGGGACGCAATTCTACTGAAAAGCACTCTGAAACTGTTCAGTTAAACTCTTCAAAGGAACACCCTCAATCATGTGAAGTTTGCAGAAGACCTGGGATGTTATTGAACCCTATATTAGTTTGTCACAACTGCAAGGTTTGTTATCCTCCTGATTACTATTTTTAGCAACTGCATTTTTGGTTTATGATGATCACAAAAATATGTCTACCTTCAGGTGCCAGTCCATTTGGGTTGTTATCGTAGTGTTAAAGGTTCTTCTGGACCATGGTACTGTGAAATGTGTGAAGATTTAATGGCATCTAGGAGCCTTAGAGTTCCAGTTGTGAACCTTCGTGAGAAGCCTTGTTTTCCTGCACAGTGTAGTTTGTGTGGTGGAAGTAGTGGTGCTTTTAGAAAGTCAACCGACGGACAATGGGTTCATTCCTTCTGTGCTGAGGTAATAAAACATTCTTTCAGTGTTGTTACTATGGAGTCCCTTCACGAATTTTATTTTATTAATCTCTTTTCTGTTCTAGTGGTTGTTGGAATCGACTTTCAAGAGGGGACAGCAGAATCCCGTGGAAGGACTGGTAAGTGCAGTGATGGAATGTTGACCTTTTGATATTTTATATGCACCATATTAATTATTCATTTATTTTTCATTTCTGATGGGTCTCAAGTAACAGTATATATGTTTGTGGAATGTCAGGATACCCTTATGAAGGAAAGGGAAGTTTGCAGTATTTGTGGTAATAAACTTGGAGTTTGCGTAAAGGTTAGGATTATTGTACATTTTTCTGTTCATGGGACATATAAGCGGTGGAGGATAAAGTATAATTTTTCATCATTAATCTGTATTACCATGCAGTGTAACTATGGAAATTGTCAAAGCAATTTCCATCCCTGTTGCGCCAGAAATGCTGGATTTTACATGCACATGAAGACTGGTGGAGGTGGAAACAAGTCACACCACAAAGCATACTGTGAAAAGCATAGCTTGGAGCAGAGAGAAAAGGTCAATCATTTGGTTTTCAAAATGAATATTTGAAATTGAAGTTTCTGCAGCATGTCATATATGTTTCTATATTGTTTCTACAGGCTGGGACACAGCAACATGGTGCCGAGGAGCTTAAAAGCATTAAACAAACAAGGGTTAGTGCTGCTGTAACCATATATCTTTGTTTTCTGACTCACTTGCTGGCTTGCTTCTAAAGTTTTGCAACATCCTGGCTGGTTACTCATTCCTGGTTCTTTATCAGTCTCTTTATTGGGTTAGTGCAAGGGTGCTAACTAATGTTCCACATGATTATGTTTATGGCTGTATTGCTTCACAATTTAGCGGTTAATAATTATTATTTGCAAACCCATCTAAATGGTAGGAGTTTGTATGCCACTGTCAAAATTTGTGAAGTATTAGATGTTCATGGTAAATGCTGCAGCTGCTTTTCGTCGTTTATGGGTTATGTTTTACTCTATTGTTTTGCTTTTCTAGTGCGGAACTGACAATATCTGCTCAGTGGACAATTGTTTCAATGGCAATAAAACACGTGGACTTACAGGGTCAAGGGTGTGTGGTTTTGTGTGAACTGTTTTACTTTATCTTGTTAAACATGCACGGCTCTCTTTTTATGAATGGCTGTTCCACCACTGGATATAATTGGGTAAACTGGGTAATTAATGTCAGGGTATATCAAGTATGTGAGTTTTCTTGGGGAAAGGATTTGTGGTAAAGGTGTTATACCTTCTTTTGAACAAGTGCAGTCTCATTACATAATATATCAGATTTCTAAAAGTTCTTGAGATAATCAAATGGTTGATGCCGTGAAACATTATTTCATGTTTAGGTTGAGCTTTCGAAATGCATATCTACATTGTTTGAGAGTGTCATTTTTTCATTTTAGTAAAACAAGTCCCATGCGGTACTACTGCACATAAATGGTTATAGCAGTTCATATTATAACTGTTCTGGCACCGCCTTGTGTTGCAGTTGCAGCCGAGTTCAAAACCCCTTTTTGAATGTTACTGTTTGTCAAAAATTGAGTACAGCCTTACACAGGTCGATGCTGAACGACTAACTGCGGTTAGTAGTGATACCTAAAAAGAGTAACGGGCTCCATTCAAAGTCTTTAGAAGCCTGAACCACTGATTCTAATTTCTCACTAACAGGTTGGTGATCAGGATAATGTATAGTGTTTTCATGTTCAGCAGCATAGGTTGGTAGGTGTAGATTCGTTTAAGAAAATACAGCCTATGCCATTGTTATAGCACCAAGTTATTGCTGTCCTATGTCATTGTTGTCGCTCCAAGTTATTGTTGTTTTTCACTCTTTAGGTTCCTCCGTTCTTCATCTTGGTAACTGTATCAACAATTTTGCATTAGCACCTGTCAAACATAGGTTTCTGTGCATCTCCTTTATGGCAAAACACTAGTCAGTTTAGAATTGGGTTAGATGGACGGTTGATATCTTCTGGTTAGGTTAATATTTGGGCAGACTGACACTAACTACTGATATTGATCAAGTACCTCCCCAATGAATGAGTGATGAAAATTTGCTTTGATTTAAAATCTACCTAGTTGGAGTTTAATTGAACAAAGTTAGAAGGACTAGAAACCCTCTTTTTTGCTCTCCTCACAGTCTTGAGTGCGTGAGGTTTTAGCATTTCAAAATTGCGTTCTGATCTGTTTACCCCTTCCTTCAGAAGAAAAGAAGAGAAATGGAAAAGTTGTTTTTCTTTCTCTAGCTAATACTCTTTTTTGAGAAATTTTAAAGAGGACAAGGTTTTTGTAACATAAAATTTTTGCTGCAAACTTTAGTTACATATCAATATCCTTCTTCAAGAAGTAATGATTTAGTATTCTGAGTCAGTTAACTGAGGTTTTTATACCACATTATATGTTCTCCTTTAGAATAGGTGATGATTTTATTGAGTAAGCTTTATAAATTATATGTTTAACTTCCCTGCATGTTCAGTTAGTAGTGTTAATTCAAGTAAACATAATGAAATGGCATACACTGGATGCCATTCTGTGAGAAAACCAATAATTTTACCTTTGCTTTTCTTTCCATCAAAACTCTCTGAACCCAATGTGCTGCTTTCCTTTACTGAATGTCCTTGATGTTCATAGATGTCTTGTTCTTGACAAGATTCTACCTGTTCGATCTTTTTCATGCTGATTTTTTTTTTCCTTTGAAATTTATATTTGCACATTGCTCGACCTCAAACAACTGATAAGCTTGTAATTTTGCTTGCAAATCTTATGTTCGTACAGGTAGTGCTTGAGAGGGTGCGTCTTCTTTGTGAAAGAATCATCAAAAGAGAGAAACTTAAGGTAATTGGCGTTAACCTATCCTGCAAATGGCAGGTTAAGCTGCTATTTTCTTGTGATTGTACTGTTACACTATTACTTACAGTAAACTCCTTTCGTCTCTTTCTAAGAAGATGTCAGTGTTTAATAGATGTATCAATAAATCCGCAAAGACATAGTATGCATATTATAATCCATATAAATAGGCGTTGTTGTTTATTTCATTTTTTTGTTTAGTGGAGATCTTAAACCTGAAACTAGAACTTACTCATCACATTGGGGAGACCTTGCATGATCACTATTGATACCAGCATAATCATGGTTATTAACTGCAAACATACTCCTGAAGATCATATATGTAGTTAGTGGCTCTTTGATGTACCTTAGAAGAATGATAGGTGTCCTTTGTATCAAAGTTGTGACTATATAGTTACTAAAATCATCCTATCAGTATTCTTTTTTATCTAAATTTGTTAGGGGTAAGTAATTCAAATTGTAGGACCTTATACAAATGTTCCAAGAGTTACGGCGGTTGGATAGAAATTTTCAGGAGAGACTAGGTCTTTTTTAAGTTAAAAGCAACGGTTTCCATCTTACGTATTTATTTGGCATGTTCAGTTGGTCTTGGTTGTCTGATGCCCGAGGATGAAAACTGGTAACTCTTTATGGGGATATGTGACCTGTGGGTCCTGGGGCATTTGCGCCTGTGATCTTTGCACCCTTCTAGGCAGAAAAGGTTATTCTGTTCTGCCGAGTATTGTCGAAGAGTATTATGGAATTGAGCTTCAACATCTTCTAATCCTTATATCTTCTGTCTACGAACATTATCATTTTTTTCCGAAAAATGTAAAATTGACATGCTGCTCTGTTCTCACACTTGTGGGCTAGTGGTGTGACTAGGATCCTCCAGCACCTTGGTCCATAGATCTTCTTAGTTGTTTAAAGGGGATGATGATTAATAAGGATCGATAACTATTCAACTTGTTTAGACTATCTCCTACTACATCACGTTTGCTTATTTAGGCTAGCTATATAGGCAGTGCTGGAGGCACTGTCAGATCAACCACACCTTGTAGTTTATTGTATCTGTTGCTGTTAGGAGTGTGGCTTTTTAATCATTGCTTCTGTATTCTTAGTTTTTTGATCCTTTTGCGCCAGTGTATCCTTTAAAGTAACTATATCTTTATGAAATCTCTATTCTAATCTTTTCCTCATTATGTGATCATTTGGTTTGGTTGATTTTTGGCCATTGCTTTAACATGATGCCGTAAACGTTTCCCCACACTTTTATGCTATCATTGATTACTTTCTTCGTGAAATTGTTATGTACTAACTGCCACAATATTTGCAGCGAGAGTTAGTTGTCTGTTCACAAGATATACTTGCTTCAAAACGAGACTCCATAGCTCTGTCAGTGCTTGTTCGTAGTCCGTTCTTCCTTCCTGATGTCAGTTCAGAATCAGCAACAACCTCCCTGCGAGGGCATGTGGATGATAAAAAATCTTGCAATGAAGCAATGCAAAGATCAGATGACATCACCATGGACACTGCTGTGTCTGGTAAGCGCCAGATTATGCTTCCTGCGTCTATGGATATCGACCAAAAGACTGATGATAGCTCCACTTCTCAAGATCCGCTATACACCATAAAGACAAATGACAGGGTGCTATTATCTGGGAAGAAGCTCCCTAAGAGACCTGCATCTGTTGCTCTGCGGAATTCGGAAGAGGATGCTGACAAGAGGTCAAAATCAAGAAAGGTGAGGTTTCTCATTTATATTAATTGAAACACAGGTGTTAGGGCTTCTTTCATCCCCGTGTATTCTGTGTTGTTGCTCTCATTCTCTTTGTGATGGATATTTCGTCACTCTATTGCTCAATGATGCAGCACGCTGAAACCTTTCAAAAAGAGCTGGTGATGACATCAGATCAAGCATCTTTTCAGAATCAGCGGTTACCAAAAGGGTTTGCATATGTTCCTGTTGTATGCCTTCCTAAGGAGAAGCCTCCTCCTCGTGAAACAGATTTGCAAGACCCGGTGGAGCCTGATGGATAAGACTGAATATCAATTCTCTTTTGGGTTATTTGTCTCCTCAATGGCCAGCCACAACTATCCAAGATCTCTGATATCTGCTCGGAGGTTGATAGGATTGTGATTATTAGTCCCATTTTACAAATTCAAGGATATATCATTGGGTTAGGGACCTGGCTGTTCAGTCCCATATCAACTGGGACTGCCTCCTTCCGTTCGTTCAGATATGAAAGTTTTGTCATCGTTGTTGTATACACATTCTGAGAGCAACTGTACAGAGGATGAGCTTTATTTCCATTTAATGTATGGCAACAAGCTTGAGGTTGCCTTTCTCCATAGGGGAGGGTTGTATGCAGGCTGTGCTTTCCTGTAAACTGTATATGAGAAATTAGAAAGGTATTATTATGTTGCATCCTCTAAAATGTAGTGTGTATATTATTAGCATTGCAGTTCTAGGGGTGCAGTTAGCATTTGGAGACGCGTCTTTTCAGTTGGTCATATACTACTGTGTACAGTATTTAGAAATCATAGATAGCAATTAATTGCTTTCTCGTTATTGCTCGTCTCTTGCTGATCCATTTTAATTCTTGAATTGGTTTTGTATGAGCTAGTCCATTAATGAAGGGCATGGATAGTTTTCTTGGGTTTATTCCCATCAACTGTGATGTATGTTTATTCATTTATTGAAACAGAAACCGTGATATGGCTCATGCACAAGGCTATTCTGGATTCCAATTGTTGAATCGTCATATCACTTCTCTGAGTGTTGTCCCTTGCAGGAATAACTGACTTCGCGTAAAAGTTTTGTGTTTTTTGAATCTTTGGATGCGGATGGGGTAGGTTAGTTTGTGAAGGTGGTAGATTTGATACTGAGCTGCTGGGATATTTAGTTATTGTGGTTTATAAGTAGTGATTTTCCATGATCTTCATATTATTTATATAATATATATACGGATATGGGTATAAATAATGTAATGCTGTTTTCTTGATGGCAAGTTGCTCTGGTATATGTTTCAGGGGTAGCAATTGATGTGAAAACAAGGAATTTTCAGTTTAATCTCTTGCAGGAGCCGAAATTTCTGATGTTCAGTTGACATTGATTACTTGATGCATTTCCCATGCACAGGATGTTGGGTTCTGGGCGCGGAGAGTTATTTCAAAGGAGGTTAGTTTTAGATGCATTTTATTCTTTAGCATATGGAAACAAGCAATGATAGCAGCATTTTTAGATTCTAAATTTCATGTTATACTTTTTTTTTTCCTTTCAGCACTTGTTTCGCAAGTGCCATCTGGATAGCAAATTGAAGTTGATTTTGTCATTGTAGCTTTTGGCTAGTTAGGTCATATTGGTTAAACTTTGAAATGACTCTTCTCCTATTGACTTCTTTCCTATTTTGTATGTTGTTTGAATGCTTTAATATAGATTTTCCTTGGCTTTTATTCTTGGAGTTCATTCATGAGTAGAGCTTCTTTATTGGCTAAAAACTTCATATTTTATATTAAGGGAGATGAGTTACAATCATGGGGTAAGAGAGTATCTATGATAAACTGCATCCTAATCATCGCTTGAACAATGACATGTGTGTAGGAAACTAGCTTTTGTTGATGGGCGACTCTAATTCAAAAATTAAACAAGGGATTAGGTGACACATGTGTAGGAAAAGCCACTTAGGTATGTTTCATATGTGCGGGATGATTTGTTTCTGATTACTTTTCATTAGATCTGGTTCTTTGCAGTTGAACTCGATGTTTAGACATCTGGGTTCAGATTTGAGGACATCTCAAATGTGGATCTGAATTATGCACAGATTGAGCATGCATCAACCAGACTGGTGCAATTATTCACTGCCCTACAGGAAGCACATATAAGTCAGGACTATACGACATTTGGATCAACTAGATTCATGAATCTTGAACTAATCCTATTAATCATATAAACCCACTTTGCTCCTACCTATGTTCTTAGAATCTCATTCATTCATCTGTCCATGACAATGTTATTGTAAGAGTATACCTGTAAGCCTTTTTAGCCATTGCTGTTTGTTCACCAGACATGCAATGTGGGTCTGGGGCACTCCGCAACAACGAAATGTGCTAAGGGGTGCCTACCTGGTTCCTACATGTGAGTGTTTGGTAGCTAAACATCGACCAACTGGACTAGAGAAGTGCTTCGTACTGTTCCCATAAAGTCAACAATTGTATGTTCAAATACAAAGAACCAGTTATGCTCCAGTGGTCAGCCCAAAACTTGCTTGGGGCTAAGAGCAAGCACTATGTAGGTTAAGATCTACCATATCCAAGCAAATCCCGGAAAAAGCAACTCCTATGGGACCAAAATGGCATGGATCCCAGGAATGTAACTAGGACACTATTCTTACAGATAATGAGTATCTGACTGATAAAGTAAAAATGCTGTTTTTGTAAATTGGATCGTGAAGATTGTGACTCCTATATGATATTTTTTTTAAGGCAGCCAAGAGAGATTGGAGTGCTTGTTATTCTGATGAGTTCTGTATTAGGGCGAATGATTGTAGTGTTTACAGATGACTGGTGTCACATATGTACAATGTGAATTTATTTAGGTTATGTCAGGAACGATTTATATGATGATTAGAGCTTGACTTATACGTTTAGCAAGTTGAATGCCACTGAAAAGGTAGCCCAATATCGTCATTGGTCGTGATTTAAACGACACTACCAAAACAGTTTAAAGTTCCAAAGGTAGACGAGGTAGATGATGTCTGTTGCCTTCGGGTGACTCGGGCAGGGTTTTGTTCCAGATTAGCAGGGTTGAATACTGGTTCCAGAAGTAATTCTATAATTCTATTAGCGTGGGTTAATCAACTCGTTGCAGAATTATAATTATCATCGAAACTCAACAGATTCCATAGAGACGTGCACGCAGCACCACACCCAAATTTAACCAGTACAGTATGGTCGAACTACCTTATGCCTCTATCAACAGGGGAGGCTTGTTCTGGGTTCGAAACCCACACCTCCCTCTTGGGTCGATCGTTCTCTGGTTAGGGTTCTTTGCTGAAAATGTGTGAGTGTAGTGACTAATTAAGAGTAGGTTTTTCACCTATGGAGGAAAAATCTGTTCCCCTTTGATTTGGGCTGTGATGTCATTGACAACAGTTCCTCAAAGTTAATGGTGATTTTTCCATGGGATAATCTTTGGTTGATTAAGAATTAATGATCAATAAAATAGGAAATTGAAAGAGTGTGATGCATAATATTCTACTTTCTTTTCATTATAATCTAAAATGAATGAGTAAAAGAATTTGGTTACATTAATGAATCATTCAAAGAGAAGCTAGAGGTTGAGGAACTATAACAATACTATTGATAAGGTATTTTAATGGTTGAAGACAGCTGAAGACCTTTCAAAGCCGCCTTGCCACCACACCGCCTTTTCCATATGCTACTAACATCACTACTGCATACATTACTAGTTGTCAGCGATCGTTTAGTAACTGGTAAAGGAGGGTCTAAATCACCAACACTAGCTAGAGAAAAAGAAGAAGAAGAAGTCGTCGTAGACGATAATTCTGATGAAGAAGAACTAGACGATGATTCCGACGAAGATGAAGCATGTTGTTCCTGCTGATCTTTAGTATTGTGGTTGTGGTGGTGGAGAATTAGCTTAGAATTGTTTGGAGCTGTAGTAGTAGTAGTGGTGGTAATCATATGATTGGTTCTTGAGGTGGTTCTAGTGTAATTGAAGCTGTTTGATGAGAACATTTTGTTGAGCTTGAAGTATTTCTTGTTATGTGTTGTATGGTGTTGGTGGTTGTGATTATTTGTTGATAAAAATGTAAGTTGTTGTTGTTGATGATTGTGCTTGACTTGACCCATACATCCTACTTTTGGTGATCCTGGTTGATCTTCTTTATCAATACTACAAATACTGCTACTTCTATTATGATTCTTCTTGCTCTTGTTCTTCTTATTATCTTGTTGATTTGATGAATTTTGATTATCCCCCCATTTCGAGAGATGATCTTGATTATAATCTTCTTGGGTAATCGATGGTCTCATACATAACCACATAGGGAACTTGAATGAGCTACTATTCATTTGATGATACTTATGTTGTTGTTGTATCTGGTGCTGCTGCACACACTCAACAGTTCCCATGGTTGAACCAACAGAGAAATAGAGATAGAAATTTGTTGGTGAAAATTGATTAACTAGTGCAGAGTGCAGAGTGCAGAGTGAGTTGTGGATCCAGATTTAAGATGAGTGGGTTTTCCTAATCCCTCTAAAACAGTATTTATATACCTGCAGACAACCAAACACGGCCAGCCAATATTTTGGACTTTTATTTTTCTCTCTATTTTGTTTTGTTTCTTTCTTCATGTGCCTATTTCTTTTTCTATTTTATATTATATAGCTATAGAGGAAGTACCGAAGTAGTCGGTATTTCACAGTCCCTACCGTGTCAACATAAAACAGTATGACCTGAAGCTGAGAGATTTAGATATAATAAATTTTGTAGTTAACCTCTATGTATTGATTTTAATGTCGACAGTAGCATCTCCACTATTTGGTTTGGTTTAGTTCGGTTTGGTTCGGTTCAGACTTATTGATTTTCCATCCCTTCCATTTAATACTAGTACAACTTATTGATCATGAAAAACAGTTTGTCGGTAAAGTGATAATTAATGGATTTGATATTGAAATATAGATCGAGAATTTTACGCCGGTGTTTAACCGACCAAGCAATTCCATCCATGTGATCATATCAGTACTTCCGGTTGTGGTAATTAAGGTCACTAAGCAGGGCAGGCCACCACTATCGTTTGACAGAATCATTCAGTAAAATCGTACTTGCATAATAAATGTTATTCCCTAAGTTTTTTTTTAAAGATAGACAATGTTTCTATATATGAATATGTTAAAAATATAGTTTTATTTTTATAAAAGAAAAATCATAATTTGGTATAAAAAATCAAGGTGAATAAATTTTTCATACAAAAAAATCTCTCATATTATGTTTTATAAACAAAAACTATTTTAATTAAAAATGAAACTAAAACCCCATTTTCTTTACATGTCGTGGGTTATAAGTCCTGAGCGGTCACTATCCAACTACAAAAAACCCAACAAAAGAAATTTGACACAAAAAACCCATTAAAACCCAACTGTCCAGAATACCCTCCCTTAAAAACAGTTCACTTTCATTTACTTCTCACTAATTCCATTCGTAAACTCATCATTTCCCTCTTCAACCACCTCCAAAAATTCGAACCGTTCACTCTCATTAACAGTTTCAAAAAATTATCAGAAAAATCTCCCATATTATTGTTGGTGGTGGTTCTGGATATAGAAAGAGAAGGAGGTACTTGTGGTGTTGGTGGAGGAGACGGAGGTGCTGTTAGTGGTAGATATGGGTGTCAAAATTAATTGTTGGTGAACTTAAAAGCAAAAAAAAAAAAAAGAGAGGTGTTGGTGAAGGATACGAAAGTGTTGTTGTGGCGGAGGAGGTACTGTTGCTGCTGGTGATGGTGGCGGAGGAGGTAATGTTGCTGCTGGTGATGGTGGTGGGAAGGAGGAGAAGAAGAAAAAGAAGAAAAAGAAAAATGTCAGAAAATTAACATACCTAGGTTATATAGGGAAGGGCATCTCGGGTATATTAAAAATAACTAAAAACTATATTTAATCCATATTAAAGAAAACATGAGAGTTTTTCTGATAATTTTTTGAAACTGTTAATGAGAGTGAACGGTTCGAATTTTTGGAGGTGGTTGAAGTGGGAAATGATGAGTTTACGAATTGAATTATGAGAAGTAAATGAGAGTGAACTGTTTTTAAGGGAAGATATTCTGGACAGTTGGGTTCTAATGGGTTTTTTGTGTCAATTTCTTTTGTTGGGTTTTTTGTAGTTGGATAGTGACCCTTCTGGGCTTATAACCCACTGCCTGAAAAAAAGTCAAGTGTTATTAGATTACTACTTTGTCATTACTAGGGAACCACATCTTTTTCTTTTAACAAATTTGGGGATCATTTCTCTTTCCTATTTTTCTTTTTAAAAATATATAAAGACCGTTTTTTTATAAAGATAAATTAGAAAAAAATATGAACAACTGAATCAAATGATTGGTTTACTTAATTCTTGTGCAAAACCAAACAAACCTATCTTTTAAACACGAAGAGAGTATTTATTTAAACTAAGCAAGGTTTCCTCTTAGTTGTAATCTCTGTATATTTTTATCAGAATTCCCAACAAAATCTTTATTTACATTGAATGTTGCAGTTCATTATATTAAGAGAAAAAAGATTGGGATTTTATCTCATCATTTCTTATACCACAGTGTGCAGAATTTGACACACTTTGCGGCAGCTATGCTGCATACGCCACCATATAATATTTGAATTTTGGGCGCAAAGAATACGATGAAAATCTGTTGGAGCTACTTAAAAAAATGAAAAACTCAAATGCAACATCTAATTAACGATTTGAATTTTGAATGTTGTATGCTCAAAAAAGAGATTGAAAAGATTGTCAACTGAGGAAGAAAACGTAGCAAAGGAAGGAGCAGGGAAGGAAGACTTGCAAAATATGGCACACTTTATGCATGAAGATCCTGCCCCAAAACATGCTTAATTATATAAACTCGCCTTGATGTGGATTAAACTCATTACGTAGAGTTTTACCCTGATAATATCTTAATCTTAATCATTTCTTTGACCTTTTCGATGCTTAGAAAAAACCATAAAGTGTTCAATTAAGCACCATATAGATTTCAAAGACATGGACCATGAAATGATCAAAGGTTTCACTTGACTGCCATATGACGCAAAGGTTGCTCATTCGTGAGTATTTATTGTTGTCCCCCCTCGGTGGCGGGGTACGTACGAAATAGTAGTTCTGTTGAAACGTCAGCGTTAAGACTAGATTACATTGTGGATGTATATGTATGGAGTAAAATTTATGAACGTTTCAAACCCCAAACCACACCACACTACACCAAATCAATCAATGATATAGTCAAACTAGTTAGCAATGGCACACGTTATGCACACACAATCACAAGTTGGGGTGTAAAATGTGCCGACACGGCAAGCATACGGCACATCCGAGTGTGCCTGTCATGTACCTTGCAGGCCACGGATCCTCTGTACCTAGAATCGGCGGCCTACTTTTCGGTACTGTGCCAGAAAATTATTCATACCGTGTCATTTTCTATGGATTCATGCTCTCTGTCGTCCTAAATTGAGAATAGTGGCTACAGACTTCGACTGTGATATGAATATGTGAAGTTTTGTCGGTGAGTAAAAAGCACTAAATAAGCTGGCCATTTTATTTTTTCCACCAACTTTACTCAATAATTTCAAATACGTACCAACAAAAACTTAAAGACCATTTTGTCTGACTGTTGTTTGTCCTCATGACCTTACCTAATCTTCTTTGCTTAGTTTTTTATTTTTTTTTACTTTACAAAGCAGGAGGCACCGAAGAAGCTAAAGGCTCTGCAGTGATAATTAGGAATTTCCCTGCACCTGCAAGGATGAATTACAATGCTCAAGTAATTTCCCGGCTAGCAAGTTTTTCTAAAGAGCCATACTAAAAGAAGCATGCAGACATACATACAAATTCCTGCATGATTTTTTTTTTTGAAGCATCCTGCATGATATGAACGACGTGATCCCCGCATAAAAAATCGACAAATCATTCATATGCACTAGAAAACTCCTCCCAAATTTTATTTTACTTTTAAAGTGTAAGACAAATGGCATGCATGTGCCATGTTCAGCTCAATCCGATTTCAAGAATATGTTCCAAACAAATATAAAGTGAGGCACGTAAAAAGTGTGTCAAACATGGGCACACTTGTACACCATAGCCACATTCCTATTTCAGTAAAAACCTACAAACTACGATGCTTAGAGCAAAGACAATGAACAACTACGAACAGTGGAACAACCAATGGGGCAAATGGGGTGGATAATGTCTCAAGTTGAATTGATAGGTTTAACTTGATTTATCTTATTTTTAAATATGTATTTTCATCTTAGTTTAAACCAAGATGAATCTTGATTCATTCTATTTCTTAAATAATATTTTATTTTAATTTAGTTTAAACTAGGATACATCCAGATTTATTCTAGCTATCTTTTGATTTTTTTTTTTAATCTTAGGATAAGCCGAGATATATCCAGACTCACCTTAGCAATTTTCGATTTTTTTTAATCTTAGTTTAAGCCATGATGCATCCAGATTCATTAAAGGTATTTTACGAATAAATTTTTGTTATTTTTGTTTAAGTCATGATGCATCTAGCTAGATTCATCATAGTTTTTTTTAAATAATTTTTTCAATCTTAGTTTAAGCTAGGATGCAACCAGATTTATCCTAGCTATTATTAGAATAAATTTGTATATCTTAGTTTAAGCCATGATGCATCCAGATTCATCCTAGCTATTTTTCGAATATTTTTTTCCGTCATAGTTTAAGCCAAGATGCATCCAGATTCAGCCTAGCTATTTTTCGAGTAATTTTTTCTATCTTAGTTTATAACGTTTAATTGGGGGATACCCTCACAAATTCAGGGTACTTTTACTTAGCCCAACCTAGAAATCCTGCTAAAGGGTTTTTTCAGAATTTTAGAAGGGGTGATTTTACGATGATACCCTTTATCCCTAATCTTAATAACTATCCTAATAAGTTATCCCCCAATTTGTGGGATAAAATTCAAAATGTTTTATAGTAACTCCTCCCTTTATTCTCTCCTCATTCTCTTCATATTAAAACCTCTGTAACTTCTTCATAACCGTTTCGTTTTTATCGTCGATTAATCATTGAGTTAAATAAATTCGTCAATCAATTACATCTATAAATAGAAAATGACAAGATCGAAACAATGTGATAGACCTAGTATTGATCCCGGAATCGCTATGGTGGCTCAATGAAAAGCGCAACAAAATTTTAAATCTAAGTTAGCCTCCATTGCAACTCAAAAATTGGAAGAAGAAGAAGAAGAAGAGGATAGTCAAACTCTTGCTCAAATGACTTCAATAAGAAAGTAAGTGGTTCCCAATCGTTTATTTGGTGTTTTTGTTGATTCAAACTTGTTAAAATAGGTTAGAATTGAAAATCAGATCTTCAATTGTAGTTTTAGAGTCTCAGTCGGTATTGATTTTAGTTTGAATACCCTACCGACTGAGA